>OV651814.1:25111462-25506462 GCA_927349885.1 Psylliodes chrysocephalus | reverse complement strand
ATTGCTATAGAGTTACGAGCGGGATAACCGGATAACTGACAACCCTCAAGGCCTTGGTCTTCAAATAAGTTGACTCAAAACTGGTTTGGAACTATCTCGGTGTCGGGAACAAAGTTACTTTGATCTGGGTTCCGGGACAACGGTGTGTAGGTCAATGAAAAAGTCGACGCGCTTGCTAAAAGAGGAACCGAATCTAAGTTCGTAGGATCAGAACCATTCCTGTGCATTACAAAGCGCATTGCCAAAGGAATTATCTCAAAATGGACGGAGGGTGCAATAATCGAGAACTGGAGAGATACCCAGGGCATTTGAAGATGTTTTTACTTAACCACCCGTCCATGAACGCCTCTGTTCAGATCCGAGAATAGAGTAGTAAGTATTTTCACGGGACTGACGACCAGACATTGTCATCTGGGTAACTACTTGAGAAGAATCGGTCTGCAATAACTATCGGACTGTGGATTCTGCAGCGTAGAAGACAAATCTGTAAGAACATTTGATGTTACTGCTCCTCTTTGGAAAGAACAAAGTTCCAGAGCTTCGGATTCACCCGACTGGTGCTTATCAACTTTAAACAAGTCTCACCTAATTCGACCATGTCCTTCATCAAAAGGTGTGGCTTGTATGTTGAACTATAAGTTAGGCATAAGCCACAATAGATCCATCTGGGTCGCAGTGAAAGACAATGAGATCATCCCACTCATTTTCAACCTAACGTACATCCTGTGTTTGTTAGTATGCTTTTGCAACTAGTCTTGCTTTATACTTGTCTATAGTTCCTTTTTCTTCGTCTGAAATGTCCTCATCAAAACTGCGTGGTTTTTACTGCACAGGACAATCTGTTTTGTAGGAAAAAAAATCTTAGGATACAATTTCTTTCTAAATATTTTTTATTGTGAATTTTTGTTACTACTTGAGTTTTTAATACTGAACTGTCTTTTTCTAAAAAATCACCAGGAAGTGAAATTGATGGCTGGTCACTGGATATTGTGGATATGACAACATTAGTTTTAGATTACCTGGGCCAATAACCTGTTGTAAATTGACTTTTCTTGATGTGCAGATATAACATATTAAACAACTGTCATATATTTTACACAGATACAAGTAGTCGTATAATTAAAAATCAAAACATCGATATCACCTACTAGTTACCATAACAAAAATATTACACGATACTTCTAGTGTAAACTTGATATCCGTCAGTTGTATACAAAAGCATAGAAGTGTTAGTTGTATTTGAGTACTAGCGATAGCTTTGATGGAAAAGAAACTATTATATATGAAAACATTAATGAAAACAAATGTGCTATCGATAACATCATAGTAACAATAACAGACAAAATCTAGTTACAGACAGAGAAAAATTCTGCGAGTGCAGAAGACAAAGAGCTAAATACGAAAGAAAAAGAAGTATATGAAAGACATTACCTCCGAGATAGATATAAAATTAAAAAACCAAATTATTTTTCAGCCATGATTACCCTTATTAAGATACCACAAACATACGAAGAAGCTATTTTATCAAATAAATCCGATAAATAGAAAACGACTATGGAAAATAAAGTTATTTTAATAAACAAAAATAAGACGTATTACAGAAACCCCTGGAAAGAGCTAAAATTTTAGACTGCAAATGAGTTTTTGCAACAAAAGGGATATTAACGGAAGAAAAAAATGTCGTAAGATGCTTTAAGTACAAGAAATCGAATTTCAAGAAACTTTTGCCCCTGTGGTTAAACGCATATAAATACGAATCCATAAGAATTCTAATACATTTGCTGTTAAAGAGAATCTAGAAATCGTACAGCTTTCCTGTATACAGAGCTAAACTAAATAATCTTTATGAGTCAGCCTAAAGGATTTGTTGAAGGAGAACATTATTATATCTACTAACTACAAGTTTTTATAGACTAATGGGTTAATTTTGACCAAATCAAAAGAAGCTGTCTATGTTATTTTGTCACATTTCGAAATTACTGATAAAAATCCTAAATGCTATGTTGGAATTAAAATAATCAGGGTCTAAGACAAAAAACTTTTATTCAGAAGAATTTAAAATAAATTAAATAATACTCCTGCTGACCTTCTATTCTGCCTGCCGAACCAGGATATTATTTAATAAATAAGTGGACTGAGAGTGGTGTATACAGTACTAGTGAAATGTAAGTGAAACATGTACAAAAGTGTGTTAAAAATTGAAAATTTTTATAAAAAATTAGGCTAAGTGCTTTCGGCTTAACAAGGCCAACTTCAGAGCCATCCTAAAAGAAGTTAAAAATTGAAATTTATTAATATTAAAACATGACAGAAGACTTATGTCTATGATACCTTCCACATGGACTGAATTAGGAGAAATATAGAATTGTTATCCACAATTACTATAGCTAAACATTTAGGGGTGGTTAAGGCACCGAACTCCAATAGGTCAAGTTAAAAGTAAAACAATTATAAACAATTATACAAATTGTAAAAAATGACACATGTTTTCCGGTACAACGTACAACAGGTGACAAGCGTACCTAAATGTATTTGGTTTTGGGAAACTATTTAACATTGGAATTTAAAGAATAGAGTGAAGGGCAATGACTCAAGATCCATACTAGGCCAGAGAAACTTTAAGTGAAAAGACGTGAGTAGGCCATGTACCCAGTACCCAGTTGAAAAAGAAGGGTAAATTACTACCTAGATCCATACTAGGCAGCAACAAAGTAAAGACACTTATTTTGCTTTTTATGGCACAGCTGTGTGCTGAGTTGCCTATTCTACGACCGAAAAACCACAATGAATATGATGATAAGTATGGTCAACGAGGGGTAGGCTTCACAACTATCCAAAAAGCTAAAGTAACTAATAAGTAGAATAAAATAACAAACATTTTGACACAATAGATTCTAGAGTGAAATAAAATAATTAAAATTCAGTTTAAAGTATACAGTAGTAAAGTATACTAAGCAGTAGCCGTATAATAACTTTGGATACATTAGATATATTGTAAGTAAAGTTATTTCTGCTTCAGTCTAATTCTATTTTTTTACTTGACCAATCTCTTTTTTACATCTAAGCTGAATACTTTCAATTCGGTAATCTTAAGTCGATATTCTTCCGTTTCCTATTAATACAATATCGCTGCACCCAAAGGAAAAATGTGAAATAATAGGCTTATAAAAAATACTAATCTAAATTAAATAAAACCCTACTGTCGACTGAACCATGATAAATTACTTTCGGTTTTTTACTGTGTCATCGTATTCTATAATTTAATTTCGGGGGTAACATTCTTCACGTGCCGAATTCTTGGTATATCAAGCAGCTTATCGAATAAGATATCCCGAACAGAGATGGTATTTAATTGATAACATAGCAATGTTCATTCGATCTTGCACACTATATTACTCCCAATCAAATAATCTCATATGAATATTAATATAGTTTCAAGAATAAAGACATAAAGTTTTTGTATCGAAGAACTTACTGACACATTTAAATTCGGGGCGTTTGAATAACAGATGGCACTTTAGTCGGTTTATTAATAATGTGAAAATACTAAAATATAAAACCTTTTAAAACATATGTGTCATAAATAAGCCTTCTAATAGAATACTGAAAAATAGGTGACGATAACTTTAAAGTTAAAACTTAATAAAAAAATTATCGGTCATATCTTTTTTATTACTTAATGTTATTTTACTAAATTTCACAGGCAAACATACTTAATTCTTTACAATTTTCTATATATTTTTCATTTTTATTAATAAAAAAAAAAAAATTTTTTATTATATTTTCAACAAAGAGAGGTAAAATTTATAAAACCTGTACTCAGCCTAACCAATATTTAAAATTTTTACAATATGAGTTAAATTATTTAAAATTTAAAGATTTTGGCACGTATTGCAATAATTTCTGTATTATAGAAAGTTCTCAATAAAAATTTCTGGGATCAATAGAAAACCAATTAAAATTATTCATTATCAGTCACGTGTATCAGCATATCCAATCAGCTTTGACTTACACTGATAAGTTCCCTAGGGGTGTTATCATTTAAGTCAAGTTTGCATCAAACAAACCATTATGTATAAACTAATACGTATACTTTTTATTTTCCTAAATAATAAAACCCAAAATTGTACAAGGATAATTTTCTGACCGTAGCAGAATTTTATATAAATAAAAATTTCCTTGGTTTATTCGGTCATGTTTTTATTTTCTATCGTTTAGCATAGCACTACATATATTTCGGAAAAATTTCCATCTTCGGATGAGTCAAAATTTAATAAAACATGAGGACGATTACAAACAGTTTAAAAATTTTTAAAATTACAGAAACCCCATCTTTTTGTTTCAGCGTGTGAAGGTGTATTGTTTCGTTGGCCCTATATAATAGTTCCTCCATATCGTTTGCTGTTACCGGGCTGCAGCATAGAATAAATTAAATAGTTTAGCTACTACGAGAGTATCCCAAAAGTACAAGGACTAGCCTGCGTTTGCATCATCGGTGCTATGTGAACCTGTTTTACTGCCGCAATAGAGGTGATTTTAAATCTTACCCCTCTACATTTAATAGTAGAAAACGTGGCAAAAAAACATGGTATAGAATAAGGAACGGAAGTAGATTAATTACCAGACCAAAGATACTTAGAATATGCCCCAGGACGAAATGAAAAGGAACTGCAAATTTCTGAGAAACTGCAAAACCACAGAACTAAAAAATTGTAGCCAAGGATCAATCGCATTTACAACCGAATGGCATACAATTTAGTGGTATACGGATGGTTTCAAAACTACAAAAGGAACTGGAAAGTTTAAGTTAATACCCAAGCATCGTCTAGGTAAAAATTCACGCCATTGAGAAGTTTATCTAGTTTAACATCGAAAGAAACTATAGCATACAAAGTACTATAATTATATTATTATCCGATAGACAAGCAGCCTTTAATGCAATGAGCTCTTATATAATTAGTTCAAAAATTGCCTAAAAAAAATGAACGAGGTTGGAGAGAAAAATACAGTTATTCCCACTTGGGTCCCAGGAAACCACGAAGTGAAGAGTAACAAGATTGCAGATAGTTTCGCAAGGACCTGAGCCGTTTTGCGATATTAGCGATAACACAATATAAAGAGAGGTTAAATAGAATTAGGCAGTTGCAAAACCGATAACTGGAAAGATCTTTTGGGGCTAAGACAGGTTTAAGGGACTACAAGCAGAATAGATGCACAGCTTGTAACGGTCTGAGCAAGAAGTGGCTGCATATTATAACAGTAATCCTTAGTAAGCAATACCGCCTCAAAGGACACCTTACTAAACCTGTATTAAAAGAAGATAGTGAGTGCAGATTCTTCTATAGGGAAATTTCCATTCATATTTTAAGTTCTTCGGAATCCAAGGGCACAAGCAAACCAAATAGAAATGGGTGATCTATCTAACTTGAAGCCACTCCAAATCTTTAATTTTTTAGGGGAGAACTAAGAGGGTGGCTATAGGCTTCAAAGCTATTGCCTTGCTGTATTGGCAAAAGAAAGAGGAATAATTGATCTCAGAAATCACAGTGTAATTATACACCATACCTAACATCCTGCAATATAGGAAATTTTTTGAAACCTTTTCCATTATCATATCTTGTAGTAAGGAATTTCACGCGGTTACCAATCTTCAGACAAAAAAAGAGATTGAAAATCATGGATCGAGGAAATAAATGGTAGAACCTCACGAATTTGAAAACGAATAGTAAAAACTTGCTATCACTGTTTCAGATTCATCCATTCCATTTAGAGTACTTAATTTTTGGCTTATCACTTCCAGAGATTTTGTATATTAAATATGCATTTTTTGCAGATTTTGTAAAAGCTTACTTTTTAGGTTTTAAACAGGACACTCAACTGGTAAAAACCGTCCAAAAATTGTCAAAACTGTTCAAAACTGCCCAAAACTGTCCAAAACTGTCCAAAACTGTCCAAAACTGTCCAAAACTGTCCAAAACTGTCCAAAACTGTCCAAAACTGTCAAAAACTGTCTAAAACTGTCCAAAACTGTCCAAAACTGTCCAAAACTGTCCAAAACTGTCCAAAACTAACCAAAACTGACCAAAACTAACCAAAACTGTTCAAAACATAAATTTCTAGTAAATGAAAGAAAAACTATAGAATTCTTAATTTGTTAGATTTTCTCGATTAGGCAACATATTTTGCAATATTTACAAGTACCTACATGGATTTCAAAATTACATTTGACCAGTACGGTTAAAACCGATAAAAACCATCCATGAAAACTATGGAAAAGGTAGTTTTTACCATTCAACACTGATTTTATTTTATTTTAGTTAATAAAGGTTTAAATATTAGCTTTTCGTATTTTTTTAATTTTCCGCTATACAGGAAACAAACTCAATATTAGCATAGCAGGGAGTATGAGGGGAAAAAATGAATCAGGTAGTCTATGGATTAAAACAGTTTGAGAACGACTGTTCTAGATCAGGGGTCTCCAAACTACGGCCCGCCAGTGTCATCAATCCGACCCGCGACAGCTAATGGCTTATTGTTTCTGTGATAAGTTGATTAGTTGTAATAGATTTGCCATGAATACTATCAATATCAAGAAGTTCATAGCTTTTATCTACTCCTCGAATAAAAATCAACAACTGAGGAGTATCTGAAACATCATTTGATTCCAAGGCCAGAGGCATTCAAGATGTCCATTTTTGTCAGACAGTTGAGTTGATATATTTTCTGCGATGTCTTGTAATCTCCGAGCAAATTGACAGTTTTAAATAAACTTACCTTTTGGGGCACATTTCTTCGCTTACGCATTCTTTGATAATTTCTGCATAGGAGAATGATTTGCCACGTTTTGCGATTTCAAGAACCAAACGACAGCTGGCACGAGTTGTAGTTTAGTGTATAAAAACTTGTCGGAATATACATTCTCATGGAAATAGTAGTTTCACGTATGTTTGATATTAAGTCCACGAATATTTCGAAACAACCAATAACATTAAAGTTATTTTAAAATTTACTGTTGGCATTATTTGTATTTGTTGTGGTTTTTGGGTATCCGATAACCTGCCGAACCTACTTGCTGGAGCAGGTGCCGTGCCGAGCAATCGCTAGCATAACCGAGGAACAAGTGAATATATTCGATTACGTATAATTAAAACTTGTCGAGTTATTCTGAGTTTTCCTTTTCACATGTTGAAAAAAGAAAAAGTTGCTTTTGTATGGAAGAGCAACGAAAGTTTCGAGAAACTAAGAAATTCTTTCGTTAACGGAAATAATAAAATTTTCGAAAAGTTCTTATTAAATTTACTACAAATTTCTTAATTTGTGTTATTTGCCAGTCACTTAGCAGCTCCCACAATTTCTTACTGATTTAAGAAAATCAGTGCATACAGTTTCTTAGCGAAAGAAAAGTAAAAATAATATACCTACATAAATAAAATAATATCAATCTATAAATACGCCAAAAAAATGTTTTAACTACAATTTCACCAAAAATCGAAGATATCCAATAATCTTTGGTTATGCCTTAGTTTTTCGTCAAATTTTCGACTTTAATGCGCAAACTTTAGCACTATTCCCACTGGAAAACACAATTTTCAATGATAGTAAGCAGGGGAATATTTTCTCATACTTCTCATTGGAAAATATTCCACCGCTTATGTCGAGAATACGAAAATTGAATTCCCATCGGAAAATTTCATGTTCCCATGGGAATAATAAAAGTCGGGAATTGAGTCCCAGGTAGCGTACTAGACGACTAGTCTAGAAATTATAGATAATTGCAAAAAAATTAAAATGGTTTTGGCTCTTGAAACTTACTGGTGTATTTAGTATGGCCCTAAGGCTGGAAAGTTTGAAGACCCCTGTTCTAGATGATGTGTTATTTTGTTTAGCAGTGTCTTTCACTTGTAAATTAGTAGCTTGCTTCGACTATCTCAAAATATTAGATTATATAACATGATGGATATGAGCGATATGCAACCTATTATTATAATTGTTTCAAGACAATATTAAAATTTTGCGATGATGAGATAAAAAATCACTTAAAAATTGCATAGTTACGTCACATTTTTTAGAATCGACTTATTCAATCAGCCATCAAACCAGTAAGGTGAAAGTATATTGAGTATATTGAATTTTTATCTTAATCTCTGCTAGTTAATAAACAAATGTCGTTTCTTTATCAGATCATACCGATTTATATGCAAATCGATTTCCTTTTTGTTTCAATCTTACTCGTTTTATTAGTAATATTAATATGTGGCAGCTTCCTAAAAGGTTTATTTTTCATAATAAGTCGATTATGAAAACGGTAAAAACGATATTAGAAACCAGCATTTGGTAATAAATAACAATTTATTACAATATTATATTTTTTTTTATTATTGTCATAAATTTTATCGTAGACAGTTTACATAAAAATACACTTTATAAAAAAATTATGTTAGCTAAATAATGAAATAATGCATGTATTATATTATAATACAATAAATTAAATTAGCAGAAAGTTAGATAAATTACTTTAATATACCTACCAGTGATAAAACATGAAATTACCACCCACAATTAATAAGATGAAACCCAATTTACTTTTATATTATTATAAAAGTAAGTACTTTAAAATTTAATCCTTTAATAACATTTAAATATTTACTAGAAATCTGAAATAAGTTTCCGAAACTTCATACAAGAACAGGGAGGCGCAGTGGAAGCGTTCTGGGGTCATAACCCGGAGCCGTTTCCGGTTTCTTGTGACATAGTCAGCATATGAGTTCCCTATTGTACATACCAATTTTGTTCAAGTGGCCCTTTACTGGGGCGTGCCCAGTCATGAACCCAGTTACCACTTTCAACTGGTTCCTATTTATAAAGAGTAGTTCTTCAGTTCTTTTGGGACATGGTCTGCCTATGAAGGCTTTTCCATGTGCCTGTTTTGGGGTGCTTCCCCATTAGTTGATATGTTGTTCCCGAATCCAGTCGTTTATGAAAACCCGGACTGCACTTTTTGGTACTCCTGGGTTTGTGTATGTTTCCGGTGTTTCTTCTGACCCTCTTTTTGCAAGTTTGTCAGCTTTTTCGTTGCCTTCGATCCCTTGGTGACCTGGCACCCAAATTATTTTTACTCTATTTCGGTCTGCCAGTGTTCTTAGTTCTTCGATGCATTCCCATACCAGCCTCGACGTATTTTTCTAACTCGATATGGCCTTAAGTGCCGCTTGGCTGTCTGACATTATTTGAATATGCTGATTTTCGACAGCTCTTTCATTGTTCTTTTTTGCACATTGCAAAATTGCGTATAACTCGGCCTGAAATACCGAAGAATGTATTCCTATAGCATAGCTATGGTTAGTATCAGGGTTTTTGGAGAATACTCCCGCCCCAGTGCCTTCCGCAGTCTTAGACCCGTCTGTATACCAGGTTTGTTCCTGTCGTTGGACATTGGGCTCCCTTATGGTGATCTCCGCTCTTTCCTGTATTAAAACCTCAAATGGAGTATTAAAAGAGTACCTCTTGGTTATATGGTCTGATCTCATGTGTAGCACGTCTTCTGTCACTAACCTTGAAATACTTATGTGACCTGGCCTAATGTTAAGATTTCCCAGTGTATTCCCTAATCTGTAAGCACCTAATCTTGCCTCCCCTTGTATCACATAGTGAAGAGGTGGGAGTCCTATTAGTGCTTCCATTGCAGCAGTGGAGGTTGTTTTCATTGATCCCGTTATTCCGAGGCAGGCAAAATGTACCTTGCTTAGCCTCGTTATTGCTTTCCTCTGCTGTGTCTTTGGCCACCACACCAAAGCTGCGTTAGCGAGATTACAACAATGCGTTTTAAAACTCATATCAATGTCTAGATGTACACCAAAAAACTTTACATTATCACATTTTTCTATCACAACACCAGATGTTTAATAATTTTAGTTTATACCATTGGTATTTTGAGTTGTGTGGAAAGATACTTTATTTAAGGAGCTTTAAGTATTAATAATTTTCTAAATTAGTAAGATTCTAAAATATATTTTGCTGTAATTTAATTAAATTTATTTTTCTAAATAAAAGAGAAGAGTTATAAACAAAATATATTGTACAACACAAATAAACGATTCAGGCAAAATAGACAGTATTTCATTGATATAATTTATAAAAATAAATTGTCTCAGGTTAGATCATTGGGGAACTCTGATTTTAATTACTAATTGATAAAAATGGAAAGTTCTGTTGGTATTGTGATCTTTATGTTGAATTTGAATAGACAGATTTGATACAAACCATTACCTCTGAATTCCATACAGATATAGTCGAAAGCCTGACTGAGATCACAAAAGTTTAAAAACGGATTCACTTTGTTACGGCCTTTTGGCACACTCCCATATTTTAGTGATCAATTCAATACAAATACTTTTAAGATATTTAAGAATTAGGTTAATAATTTTAAATGATACCTCAGGTTTACCAAAATAATGAGAATCTGCAAATTAATAGTACGATGGCTTTGGCCATGTGTCTGTCCTTTATTAATTAACATCATAATACAGGAAAATATAATTTATTAGAATATGAAAAACAACATAACAATATTATGTTTTGTGGTACTAATGGTACTATGACCTTGACCATAAATCTATCCTTTATTAGCTAAGTCAATAAAGTAGAAAACATATATTTTATTAGAGTGTTTGCAATAAAAGAACAAGATTTGAATGAATTAATTTTGAACTTTGATCCTGACAAGGCATTTTTCTGGATATTTAAAAAAAATCTTCCATTTTGTTTTGTGACTCTTATCTAGGACGGCGTCCTCACTTAATTTTGAGAATTTTAATAGTCAAAAACAGAGTTCGTAGGGTTTTATTGGAATAAAGATATTTTATTGGAAGCTATAAAATTACACAGCTATTTTGTGGATCTATTTTCAATAAAAACAACCCTTAAAATAACTTAATATCCATGTGGCTCTTCAACGTCTTCAGGTAGAGTATAATCTTTATTATTGATGCATGCGCTCCTGTATTAAGCTTAACTTGAGGCTTACTTTTATTGAAATTATTTTAGGAGAGTAAGTAAGATAACTGCTAACACACTTGTTCTTACTTCACTCGCTCTTTGAGATCTGCTTCTAAGCACCACTGCTTTTATCATACATACATCACAATCACACATCACCGACACCATACAGAGTGGTACACGAATCCACACTGCACGATACCAGCACATCTTTAACTGCATGCCTGACACACATGCTAGCTTACACTCATCATTAGCCCCATAATTTGCATGTGGAGCACTAGGAGGCCGTAAGAGAAGCTATAGCTTACCAGTTACCCAGGACTAGTAAGGTAGGATTGATCCATTTAATCTATGGTCAACAACGTCAATAGAACAAATTAAAGATAATTATTATAGTTTTTTTTTTTAACTAAACTAAATATATTATGTAAACTTACCCATAATTGCTTCAAAACCACAGAGCTGGGCTGCAAGAAAGAATGGAGCCAAGAATCCATCGCGCTTGCAACCGAAAGACGTGCTATTCAGTGGTACACGGACGGTTCCAAAACCATAGAAGGAACTGGAATAGGAGTGTATGGGCCGAGAACCAAGCACTCCGAAAGCTTGGGAAAATACCCAAGCATCTTCCAGGCGGAAATTCACGCCATCGAGAAGTGTATCCAGTTTAACATCGAGAGAAACTATCATAGACAAGAGACTATCATCATGTCCGATAGTCAAGCAGCCATCAAAGCGCTGAGTTCTTACGTAATCAGCTCAAAAATGGTATGGAGATGCCTAGAACAATTGAATGAGCTAGGCGAGAAAAATAGAGTTACTCTCACTTGGGTCCCGGGACGGGGTACAGGGTAACGAGATTGCAGATAGTCTTGCAAGGAAAGGGGCTCAAACACCCTTTGTAGAACCTGAGCCGTTCTGCGGTATCAGCAGTAACATAATATTAGAAGAGATTAAAAAAGAATTGGGTAGTAGAAGAACCGATAATTGGAACAATCTCTTGGGGATGAGACAGGCCAAGATACTTCTGGGTGAATATAACCAAAAAAGATCGGAAGCCTGCATCTGCCTGAGCAAGAACAGGCTACGTATTGTAACAGGGATCCTTACCGGGCACTGCCGACTAAAAGGACACCTAAGTAAACTGAGAGTAGTAGAGGATAGTGAGTGCAGATTCTGTGAGGAGGAGGACGAAACCTCCATTCACATCCTAACTGAATGTGTAGCACTCCAGAATCCAAGGGCACTATATCTAGGAGGATATCAAATAGAAGAGGGAGACTTACCTAACTTGAAGCCACTTCAAATCCTACACTTCCTTGAGAAAATAGGATTGGAAGGGTCGCTATAGGCATTGAGACATTTCCTTAGTGCAGTGGCGACAGAAGGGGGCACAATAGATCTTTTAGGTCGCAGTGTATTAACACCCCATTATCAACATAACATAACATACCCATAATTGCATTAATCCCGTTGATTCAATCAAATTAAGTTGTTAGCCGAAAGTGTTTTCTATCTCCCTTTTTATCTCTTATAATTTGTATTATATGGTTCCTTTATAACAGGAGATAGATGGTTATAATTACCCTTTGATTTACTCTGTACATATCTATTGAATTACGTATAAGTTGATTACTAAAAGAATAAACCTAATCAATCAAGAAATTATTTTATTTAATGTTTATTTACCAAGCCTTTACTTCCCTGAAATAAAAGGTTGAACCCATGATAGCCGCATTAAGGCAAAACCTTTTGCAGCTAACAACTTCATGAAATGTCTATCTAACCAAACGTATTTATATTTATAAATTTATTTTCGTCCAAACAAATAATATTACCAATAGTGCAATGCCGTTTTCTCTTTCTTGTTTATTTCATACTGACATATTTTGCTTTAATATCTGATTTAACATTAATATGGAAGATAAAACAAACAATTTATTTACGTAAGTTGAAAGTATAATTTATGGAGATGAAAAACACAGACACATATCTACACGATTATTTTTTTTTTGACTTCGTTACCTTGCCATTTAGAAGTCGGTGAATTTTATTGTTACCTTGTTCTTTAAATATCGTTACTTGCAAATGAGTTGCAGATTTTTATTGTCAATTATCAACTACAAATGAACTTCCTTGAATGGTATTTCTATTATGTTAATGTATTTAATTATTTTACTTATCCATACGTCTTCTCAGAGTGACTGAAGTTTATTGTTAATTTTCTTTTACATTCTTTTTATTGTATATTATGTTCTTAACTACATGCAAGAATTCTTTATTACTTGGTCTGCATTTTCAATCTTAGATTCTCGTTTCTATATTTTAAATATTATGAGGTAAAAAATTACGACAACTAGAGATGAGATACAAGAGGCAAAAAGGAAGAATAACTTTTTTCTTACATAATAAATAGGTAGGTATAGATAAAGTAAGGATGATCAAGTGTAGTTTTTCATGAAATAGAAACTTGCGACTAATAATTTGGCCGTTAATTTTTAACTAGTTTTGATGGAAATAAAAGAGAGCAAACGGGGTATAATATTCATAAAAAGCATAAACGGTTAACGGTTAGAATAGAGATTTCATGAAGTTGAAATGATTAAGAATATTATTATGAAACGAATATTTATTGATAGCTATGAATACGAGCCCTAACACAAAAATGTTCGGATATCAACTGATTTTGCGAAAAAGTTTGAAAATGTCCTTAACGGATTCAATATCATATGTTTTTCATTTATAAGACATAATATGTATTGTTTACATCATATTTAGGAAATTGTTTTCAAATAGACTAATATCGATTAATAAAACTAAACTAATGTTGATAAAAATGCAATATTTGCTGACATAAATGTTCGGACACGTTAGTAAAACAAATAATAGCAAGCCATGGAAACAAAAAAAGTGTTTCTATTTTCACATTTTAACTTGAGAATTAATTTGATTATCAATTGGCTCCAAAATTTTGCGTGGTAAAGCAACAAATGGTGCAATTAGAGAATTAATAGTAAAACTGTTTAACCAAGGAAAAACCTTTCGGGATATTGCTAAACAAATAAATGTCGCAAAGTCCAGGGTATCAAATATTGTGAAAAAATATGGAGAAACGGGTCCAACTCAAATTTCAAGACATGGTGCTGGTCGGCCACGCAAAGTCACTTCCCGAATGCAAAGATCTCTTGTTCAGATTTGTAAAACTGATCGCCGAAGTACTATAAGAAAAATAACAGCAAAATGGAATGAAGAAATAATTGGAAATGTTTCAACGAGAAACGTGTCGTCGCTGGATCCATAAGTCTGGTTTACATTTTTATAAGGTACGTAGGTTACGTTTAGGCATAAGAAAAGCCGTTGCTGACGGAAAAATAAAAGAAAAGACGATTAGCGTGGGTAAAGGAACGGACAATGTGGAGTTTTGAAGACTGGAAAAGAATAATTTTTAGCGATGAATCAAAATTTGATGTTTGCGTGGGTGACCTTCGATCACGTGTTATAAGAAACAAAAATGAAGCCTTTCACAAAGACTGTCTAAAGAAAAAATTAAAATTTCCATCAGGTGTTACAGTATGGGGAAGCATATCTGGTTTCAGTGTTGGAAAACTGCACTTTATAGACGGAATTGTAAACGCAGAAAACTATCAGAACATTCTTGAAACCAATTTGTTAGTGTCAATTCCAATTTTATCACCTGATGGAAACTTTACTTTTCAACAAGATGGCGCTTCCTGCCATAAAGCCAATACCACAAGAAAGTGGCTGCATGACAACAATATTTCCGTCCTTGACTGGTCCTCCAGCAGCCCTGATCTAAATATAATCGAAACTGTATGGCACAAGATGAAGCAGCAATTAACAAATGATCCACAGCGCAACATTTCTGATTTGCGGGTAAAATTGCAAAATATATGGGAATCTTTTATCGCGGAATATTGCCAAAAGCTTTTTAAAACTATGTCTGATAGAATAATAGTATATTATGCAACGATCATGTAATGATGGTTATTAATACACGAGCATTAACCGGGATACGAAACGAGCCAAAGGCGAGTTTCGTATGGTTTATGCGAGTGTTTTAATAACCATTACATGAGAGTTGCATACGCTATTTTTTCTACACCCGATAAATAATCAAGACCTATAAATATTCTATTTATATTGGTATTGAACACAATAACAGTAATTACTCGTATTTCTATAAAAAATTCTACAAAATTGTAATTAATGGTATTACCTTGGGTACTGGTATTACCACAGATTTTTGGGGCAAAATATTTTGTACTGCATTTTCTCCTTTCTCCTATATGTGTGGAGGAGTGTTCTATATCGCTGATATCAGACATTTTAATATTATAATTATCGAAGTTTAGCTATCTACGAAAATTTAATACGTTTTGACAACTAAAACAATTACATAGGAATTTAGGACAAACGTCAAACATCATGCTTGATTGAAAAATTGTAGGTTTCTATTGATTAAAAATCTGTATCATAATGAAAAATCTGTATCATAATGGGTATCATTATGAAACGGATTATGGGCATATAAGTGCATTATTATAATACGGGTGTAGAAAAAAGCTGTTATTAAGGCAAAGGGAGATGCAACCAGCTATTGATGTGATCTGTCCGAACATTTGTGTGTCAATAATATGCATTATTATCAACATTAGCTTAGTTTTATTGATCAATATCAGTTTATTTGAAAACAATATCATAAATATGATGTAAAACAATACATATTATGTCTTATAAATGAAAAATATGATATAGAATACCTTAAGGAAATTTTCAAACTTTTACGAAAAATCAGTTGATGTCCGAACATTTTTGTGTTAGGGCTCGTATAAGTATCTTAATCAATTAATATGTTTGGTTGGGTATGGTGCATTAGAAGAATAATAATAGTATCCTGGTTGTAAGTTTTAATATATGAGTTAGACATCTCGCTATAATAATAAAAATTTATTTGGACCTCAAAAAAAGTATAATAGTAAAATATATTGACAGTCTTCTTCATCAGTACTTGTCGTCGTCTTGGTTATTATTCTTTTTTTTTTTTCTTCATTTCTTTTTTGTTTCCATAAAAACTCCATGACCACGGTCGTCAAGGCTCGACCAATCAGGGCACACCTCAAAAGACGTCGAGCCGACATATCTACCTAAGGCTTAACAACCATGATACCAAAGTATATTAACCGTTGAGTAGCGACATAAAGCGTCGGTGCCTTTGATCTTGTGTGGTGCAAATTTTCTTTCTCTCTCTTTTGACGTTATTGACGGAACTGGTCTTGAATGTGATGTTTACATTTCTCGACGTAATTTGAAGTAAAACTCTTTTGTAGTTTACATTTATAATAAAGGTTTGGTCATTAGGCAGTTTTATAGAGTTAAATTAAGGATAAATTATTTAGGAAAGATGCTTAAAATATTCAAATATTGTACCTAACAATAGGTACATATAGTTAGACAGGTATAAAACGAACCCTTTTCTAAACAAGAAACCTTCGAAAAAACCCATTTATAATAATTGTTATACCTGGTACAGTGGCGGCTCGTCGTAATTGAAAATAGGTGTTCACTTTTTCCAATAATTTTATCATATGTAAGTTCGGATCAAAACTTTGTACAAGAGTCAATATCGCTGTTTTTTTTTATTATTTGAGTTTGTATTAAGTGTAGTTATTATTATCAACATCATACTGTTTTCAAGCACTACAACTGTTAATAAATAAATATTTTAGTTAGTCTGATATTTGTTTTGTTTTTAATACGTTGAAAACCATTTATAATTATTTATTCATAATTTGAGATTATTTTTAAATATATATCAAGTTATGTAGAAAGCTTGACATTGATTTTTGTGTAAAAATTTTTATATGAAAATACCTATCATTTTTTAGTTTTTATTGTAAGTTTATTCATTTTCACAATTTGTCACAGATGTCAAATAAAAAATATTTTTTTTTAAATACCTTTTATCGACAAATGAAATAAGAACTAAAATGTTTCAAATGTTTATTTTATAAGATCAGTCCCATCACAATACATAATATTACACAGACACAAACTAGAATAAAGATATATAATGCCTGGCATTTTAAATGATACTCTTCGCAGTTTAACAGACCCCCTTAACCCCCATATTTAATCAGATTTTTTTTATAATGAAAGGGCTTCTCCTTTAAGATTGATGTTTGCTAATACTTTCAAGTTTTTCAGTTAGGATTTTTTTTTATATTTTAACCCCCCTTAACTTCCCAATATATTCATATTTTTTTTGGTATCAATAGGCTTTATCTTCTTATAAAGCTTCATTTTTACTAAAAATTTGATATTGATATCACTTTTCATTTTTAATTTAGGATTTTTTTTAATTTCAACCTATCTTAACCCCCCCTATTTTTAATCAGATTTGTTAAAAATCAATAGGCTTTGTTCCCTCATAGAGCTTGATTTTTGCTTAAAATTTTCAAGTTCATATCATTTATCGTTTTTGACTTATCATGCAGATAAAAAACGTGACATCGGACAAAGTAAATCTATAATACTCTTCACATAATACTGTATGAAGAGTAGAAAAAAAAATGTAATAAGGTAAATTAAACAATTTAAAAAGGTCAACAATAATATTCAACCTCTTTTATCAAAAGATACTAAAAGTTTGAAATAGCAGCACATAATTGAACATTTACATAAATCTTTCTTTCTTTGGTCCATGTGATACTTGAAAATTCATGAATTTTATTCGGATTATTTGGCTAATAATATAAAGAGAAAGTTTACCTTTAAAGTATATTTGTCATTATTGACAGCACCTTGTTGTGGAAATAATACTTTTTTTCCAAAGGAAACCTAACATCTACGGCCTTCTTGTTTGTATCCATTCTGTAGAGCTTCTTGTGCCACTCCTGTAGCATTTAGTAGCTATTATTTAATTTGGGCACACTATCGTCAGTTCTTGGCTTAGAGGTTCCAGTAGAGGAAGTAACCCATACTATAGTTCACCGCTTCCTGCTTAGCTTGTTGGCCCAGCCCGTAGTAAGCGATCGATAACTCTGACAAGAACAACCCCTGGATGGTAGATCATCAGGAAACCACAGTACAAGTAAAAACGTTCCATTGCCTATTTTATTGCCTGAGCTCTATTTTAGCCACGCTTAGCTTCCTTGTATATATATTATTGCTAAAAACATTACCGTGCATCACCTTCCTGTACATATATTTAATAACATCATTGTCATAGTATCATCTTGTATATAAATCATACCCTTTAGTATTATTACCTTATTAAAAGCTGTTTCGCATTCTAACTATCGAATAATTTTAGTTTAGAAAATCTAAGTGGGTATTGCATTTTATCTACCCTTACTTTTGTTGGCCGTTTTAGCATAGCTTATTTAGTTTCTCATAGAGCCTAAAATAAAATATATATTAGATAAATAACGTAAGTTTACTGTATATAGAATAAGATTTAGGTATATTTTCAGTATTATTAAATTTATACTCTTATGCACTACGTACTTACCTAGTGAATGATTGGTACCAAACAGGCAACGAAGTCATTTTAATATTATAATACATTTGCTGTATTTGTTCCACTTTGCTAATTATGACTGACCAGTTGCTTGAGTACTCTCCGATTATTGTAAATAAAATTAATTGAGCTAGTCACCCTTATCTCGAGTGAGAAGAGCTGCATTAAAACCCCAAACCTTGGGGCCACGTAGCACACTGAAACAAAATATAAAACAGATTACAGTTGTAAAATTTTATGATAGTAAAAAAAATCAACATAACCTTAAAAGTTTTAATTTACCTTGTCTTATAGTTTTTCGGGAACAAAACTTTCAATTTATTGAAGATGCAGTTCTTAATTAAACAAGTTTTTTTAAATATGCACAATTAAAATAATCTTGTTTTTATTTATGAAATTTAACTGGGTGTTCACTGCACAAATAAACCAATGGAGAAACCGCCACTGACCTGGTACATATGCTGTATATCCTGTAGATTGTATAGGAAATATACGAAATAGGCCTGATCACATCAAATTTTCATAAATAAGTTCTAATAAAAAAAGATTATTACTTGATAAAAAATATCAAATATAGTGTGTAGTTCAAGGTACTAACCTCTCATATTCTTCTGGAAATAAAAACAGTGATTTTTTATCACCTTGTCGAGCAAGGTCGATAAGCACATGCATTTCCTGGCATAATGAAAAACCCACAAAACCCCAAAAAACAAAAACACAATAAAAGAGCACTAATAAATCCACAACAACGAATTCCTATATCAGCTACCGGACTAAAGTGAAAGGGGTTGTTTACATCTTTTGCGTCGGCGCACTAGAATTCGGTTCCCCAGCTGTCGCTACTCACCGGTTAATATACTTTTATGATACACCCATTATATCAGTTACGACATCGACGCTTGACCAACCTCAAATACAAACGACTTAAAAATTTCAAAATGAAATGACAAATATGTCAACACTAAAAAAAGGTAAGGTTATGTGGGGAACATGATGTCGCCACATATAACCTCCCCGCTTAAAAATATTATTAAACCCACATAAAAAATTTAAAAAATTACAAAACTAACCGTAAGTTATTGGGTTTAATACAAAAGAAATCATTTTAACTGGTTCCTGAACAACGCTATGAACAATATCTTTTTCAGCTAATAAAAAGGCTGGCATTAATGATTCTTTACCAGTAATTAAAATTTTAAAAACCTTATCGTTTCTACTAACCACCCTATATGGTCCTTCAAAAGGAGGGGTTAAGGAAGGTTTGATACCCTGAACATTAACAAAAACGATATCATTTTTCATCAAATTTGGTGAAACAAAAGTTTTCGTTGTGCTATGTCTAGTTACTTTAGAGGGTTTAATATTATCAAAATTTTCTTGTAATTTAATTAAAAATTAATCTGTATCAAAAGTTTCGTTATTATCAATAAAAAAATCGCCTGGTAATCTTAATGTTTGTCCATAAACTAATTCAGCGGAAGAACAATTCAAATATTCCTTTACCGCAGTTCTCAAACCTAACAGAATTAATGGAAACTCGTCTTTCCAATTATTAATATGGAGTTTAGCCATAAGAGATGCTTTTAATGTCCTATGGAAACGTTCTATCATTCCGTTCGCTTCCGGATGATAGGTAGTGGTATGTAAATTTTTAAAACCTAATTTTTTATTAAATTCTTTAAATAAATGTAACTTGAATTGGCTACCTTGGTCATGCGTAATGCTATGAGGTACGCCAAATCGAGCTTTATAATTGTTTACTAAAGTTTTTATGATTACTTCTGTGGTAATTGTTGCTAAAGGGTAAGCTTCTACCCACCTAGTGAATCTATCTATAAGAGTTAATAAATATGAACAATTCCCTGAAGGTTTAAGAGGTCCAATAATATCTATACGCATGCGTTGAAACCTAACTTTTGGAACCGAAAAATCACTTGAAGCTGATTTCGTGTGTCTTGAAATCTTGGCTTTTTGGCAACTGATACAAGACTTTAACCAGGAATATATATCTTTACTCATCCTAGGCCAAACATATCTATTTTTGATCATTTTTAAGGTACTCTTACCTCCTGTATGTGCCAAGTTATGTACTTTAGTGAAAATACTATAACGTAGTGACTTGGGAATGTAAGGTTTGAAAATATCATTATTTTTTTTACACCCTATTTCTATTGGTGGAAAATTAACTCTTTGTAAGTCTAAAGAACTCTTTAGATCCAAATCTAATATTTGTTCGTCTCCTACAATTTTTAAATTAATTTCTGCCTCTATTATTTTTACTTAAATTACGTCTAACTCTAACCTACTTAAAAATCTGCAACTACTACATTTTTGCTGCCTACATATAGGATTTTATTAGTGAATTGTAAAATATATTCTATATATCTGAATTGTCTAGGAGACCTAGCTGTTTGAAAAAAAATCGCTTTTTCGATCGGTTCATGATCACAAAAAACCTTCAAATCTCTTGATTCTAACATATATCTAAAATGTTTGATTGATAGATAAATTGCATATAATTCTTTATCAAAAAGGCGATGGGTTGTCTAACACCATCGATCTCTTGGTCTAGCACGCCACCAACACAGGAATTACTAGCATTTGTTGTAAGTGATAATGTAGCTTCCTCTAATGGATGAGCTAATAAAAAAGCTTTATTAAAACTCTTTTCGTATTCACTTGGCAAATCTTTTATAATTTTAATTTTGTTTTGGTCTCAAAATGTTACAAAATCATGTAGAGGTGCCAAAATTTGAGCAAACTGGAACAAATTTATAAATTAATCATGCCAATAAAACGCTGTAATTGTTTGAGAGAACTGGGCTTAGGAAAATTTTTAATACATTCGATTTTTTCCTCTGAAGGTGATAGTCCTTCAGCTGAAATAGTAAAACCTAAGAAATTAATTTTTTGAAGTCCAAAAATGCATTTGCTTGGCTTGACATTGATGTCAAAAGTTTCTAATTTTTGGAATAAAATATCCAAATCTTTGAATAGTATTCAAAGATCCAAATAGTTAAAATGTTCAACTTCATTTTTACTAGCTAAGTACGTCATCTAAGTACACGAAAAAAAATCTGGACCTCTAGTTACTTCTGTGATAAATCTTTGGAATGTATTGCCTGCGTTTCGCATTCTAAGGAATTCGAATGAACCAAAAGAGTGGTAATTGCTGTTTTGAAAATATCTTCTTCTGCTATTGGAATATGATGATAGGCCCTAACCAAATCGATTTTTAAGAAGATGTTACAGCCACGACATTTAAAATTGACGTCAGGAATTGAGCTTAAAGGAAATCTGTCAGGAACTGTCACTTTATTTAAAAATCTATAATCCCCGCAAGGTCTCCAATCATTCAAATCTTTTTTGGGTACCATGTGTAAGGCGGAAGTGACATAAGATGATGATGGGCGACAAATGCCTAATTCGATCATTAGGTCGAATTCCTGTTTAGCAATTTTATATTTTTTAGGATTCAAACGTCTAGGTTTACAAAAAGGTAAATTTCCTTCAGTTACAATATGATGCATAACATTGTGTTTTGCAGTTAAATGAAAATTTGGAGATGAAAAAATTCCAGGATATTTTTTAAATAGCTCAGTATATTTAGAATCAGCAATAAATAGTTTAGGTGAAATGACTTTATTTTTTGCATATATTTTTTTTCCAATTGAATCTAATGATGTTTTACTATCGATTATTTTAGAATTTTTTAAATCCAAAATTAGGCCAAAATGTGTTAAAAAATCTGCACCTAGGATTGGTTTGGTTACATTAGCAATGGTAAAAAGGAAAGGAAATATTCTTTGTAGTCCAACATCTATATTGAGGAATTTTTTTCCATATGTATGAATTGTATTGCCGGAAGCTGAAGAAAGAATAAAATCCTTATCCATTGTACCTTTAAAAATTTTATTTGGAACTACACTCATATCGGCTCCTGAATCTACCAAAAATTCTAATTTGTTATTTTTATCGAAAAGGAAAAGTCTTTTAGAAGATGTACCATCTATGCTACCTAATGTTGATTTTACTGGTTTTTTGGATTTGAAATTTTAAAAGAGTCGTACATTAAACAAGAAGCACCTGCCCATTTGAATGCGTCCTTTCTATATCTACTGTGATAATAACATAAAGAATCAGTAGGTTCATTTTCTTTATTGAATTTACGTAGGTGTTCATTCCTGTTCCTAGACCTTGAAGAATGTCTACAAGAGCAGCCTTGTTTAGAATCCCTACGAGACATGTGAGACTAAATTTGAGAACATAATACGTATACAAATCTCAAGTCTTAAGCAAGACTTATCTATATGTACAAACTTTTAATAATTCAAAGACGGATCCAAGATTAGCATAAAATTTTCTAAAACAGTCCCTTTTTAAGCGACCATCTCTTATAGCGAGATATCAGTATAGAGGTTCGAATAACGAACACACTGTATAGTCAATTTGGGAATAGCTATTTAAAATTGACTGCGATCAAACAGTCTGTTTCAAAATTAAACTGGTCCATTTTGATTATTCAAATGAGATAAAAATATTTTATCAAGTTAACTTCTTGTTGGACGGCTGCCGATCTTGCATAAAAATGTAATCAAATTTGCATATTTTTCTAACGTTTGCAGAAAATAGTCGTGTTCGTTATCCCAAATCCGATCTAAATTGTAGAATTTGCGAAATAAGGATATAGCGAGTATTTTCTTTTTGTTTTTTTTTTTATCTACCTGGACGTGTTGGAAAGGACGTTTTATTGCATTTTTTATATTTGCTTTTTGAAATTCGCTTTCATTACACACAAAAAAATGTTTGCTTTAATCTAGAATAAAAATGTTTTTGTTATTATGAGTTTAAATTGAACAAGTCGGATAGTGATGCCGCCAGACGAGAGATTTTCGTCTCGAACGAGACGAGAGAGACATTTTCTCTCGAAAACAGATTTGAGACGAGACGAGAGAGTGTCATCTCTCGACGAGAATTTTTCGTTTCTCTCGAGCTCTCTCGAAAATTTTTCTCTTTGTTCATTTGAAATTTTCAATTTCTCATCGTAACTTAAAATTTTAACATATTAGATTCCGAGATAGTCAAAAAATTAACTATAACACAGCTATTCTATATATATTAAATGGTAACAAGTGATACTTCTGTTTTTAGAATTTTATAAATAGTAATTTATAAGAAAAATATTTCACATTTCATTTATTTAAAATTTATACAATCATTTCTTATATTTATTCCATTCTGCTTTTCTGAGGTTACCTTTAAAGATAAGTTGAACATTTTTAATCGTTTTTTCGAAAAACTGTCAAACAAAAGGTAATACATACGAGTGTATTGTATACAGTGAGGACGAAAATTGTACCCTTCTCTATTTTAACTTCTAAATGAAAAAAATTAATGACAAAACAAAAACGAAGTAAAACTCAAGAGATATTTTTGTGTTATAACAAAATGCACTTTACTTAAGCCACGAAAGATAGAGGGAGATACAAGCTTTAAATTTTCTAATGCAACCTCAAAGGATCATTATCGGAGGTCGATATAATACCTTATAAATGCTGTTACAATAGTATACAATAGATAATTAACATTTTGGCAGTATCTTTTATAAATTAAAGTAATTTTTTACTGTTAGAGGGATTTAACACTGAACAAATGGCTTTTTTTTTTGTAGCTTCTTGTATTTACTAAAATTAATAAATTAAGAATATCAAAGGTGATTTAAAAACCACTTGACGTATTAAATTTTTCATAACTTCTGGGCAAAAAAGCTTATTGAAAATTCTCTTCTAACATTATCTAACATTTCTAGGATTATTGCGTCACACGAGGATTATCAAGAATGTAATTTTTGTGAAAACAAAACAAAAATTAAAACTGTGTGCCTGGACGTAAATATAATCAAAATATCTTTCAAATCAGGTGACTTTACTTTCCATTAGAAAATTTAAAGATAGTAACGCCCTCCATTTTACGTCTCAAGTAAACTGCATCTCATTATAACAAAAATATCATAATGTTTCTCTAATTTCACATCGTTTTTGTTTTATGTCTTTATCTTCTTGCATTTCAAAAACATACTAGAAAATGCTTTCATTTGACATCGCAGGATTGCATTAGAAAAATTCTAAGTTCCAATTTAACCTCTTCCCCCCCTCCCCACTGACTTACAAGACACAGTATTTTCGTTTTTGGTTAATGCCTAATCTGGGCCACTTCTTACTTCAAATTTCAATTGTAAAACGCCTGTGTCAGACGGGCAGACAGAGAGACATAGGTGTTTGTTATTGCCAAATTCGGGTACTAATGCGCAAATTACTTGAAAAATTCTTTGTTTTTGTCTTACAAATTTTACCGTTTTTTTTTATGTTTCGTCTTTTTCAAATTTAAATTTGATATTGTTTTATCACGAGAGAAACGAGACGAGACAAGACGAGAAGAGACAATACGAGAGACCAGTTTTCTCTCGCCGTACGAGACGAGAGAGGCCACTCTCTCGTCTCGTCTTGTCTCGCGGCATCACTAATGTCGAAGTTTACTTAAGACCACAGTATATAGATGAATCAACTAAAATAGTATGTTGAATTGAGTATAGTTCGAGTAAAAATTTGCTAGATATGTACGTGTACATATGTGACATCGAATCATTCTAGAAAAAATAAAGTACCGGGTGAGTATTATTTCTTATTGTATGTATTTCGTTTGTTATTTAAATTAAATTGGTTAATAAATACATTTTTAATGCATACGGTAGTAAATGAACTTATTGAATTTTGAATTTCTTTGTAAAAAATAATTGTGAATATACAATTTCCAATTCCTTTTATGAAATTAAGAAATGTATCGCTACACATTCAAAGTAAAAAAAATTGAAAAGCTAATAAATAAAGAAAAGAAAAAATGAGTACACAACCCAGAGATCGAACCGAGTATAGTCTTCAGCACCTCTACCGATTAGACCACTGTAGCCATCGTCCATTTTTTCGAAATACTATTGAAACTAAAAACAGATAAAATTTAAATTTTCATGTGAATGTATTGTATAAAAATATCCTCGAAGTTTTACCTATTTCATGGGTGATTTTTTTTATAGAATAATATTGCAACTACAAATCACGAGCGAATCGCCAGAGAGGTAAGTCGCATTTTTTTTTCTGTAATGTTTTTGTGTTTGGGACATATTTTAAGGAACACCGTTGTATTTTGAATTGAAATGTGCTTCATTTCGCAGTTATTGTTAAGCACTGTTTTATATTGAGATAAAGCAAGTTTCTGTAAAAAAATATATTTGGCGATACGAAGTTATTGAGAATCAACATTGTATTTCAGGTTGAAACAGTTTTGTTTAAAACAAATGTATGCTATAATGAGATTAGTGATATAATTGAGTTAAAATGCTATTCATGTAAAGTTTTGAATCACTCTAGCTGATACTCTTCATAACAGTGTGGTAATAATCTTTTTCTTTTCCTTTTAAAAACTTAAGATTCCAGTGAGTGATGAAAATAACTATAATTTTTTTGCTGAAATACTCTAGCAGATAAAGGAGGTATCTGCGAAGTGCCGACGTTGCCGACCTTCATGTTTGCTCTGAGAGGGGTTGGGGGCCGAAACACCAAACAATCACAGTGCTTTGGAAAAGTGCTCGGACAATATCCAAAGCACAATGAACAAAGCATGTAAGAAATTCTGCCTTCTGAGGCTGTTCCAACACAATCAGACGACTACTGCATAGTGGTGTCACCAGTTAGAAAACTTCAGAAAGATGGCAGAAAATCCTTAAATAAGGCTAGAACAACAAAATTCAAAGAGGACTAGGACACTTCCAAATATCATTTAGACAAAAACAGAGAGATGCATGGAGGGCCTACTGCAAAGAAATCGAATATTTTCCCAACAGGCAGCTAGGCTTCAAAAAACTCTCTCAAGAGATCTGGAAATTTCGAAGATAGCATCAAATTTCTGCTGCAAACGCACTTATAACTGACTCGGTCATCACAGACGTTACCGACCTAGCAAAACAAATACACAACACATCTGTCTACGATTGACAAACTGCCAAACCCATTATAGACAAATAAAAAATTAGATGAGTAATATATTGCTTTTCCCCATTTATATCACCAGGACCTGACGGTATCTATCCAGCCCTACTTCAATGGGGTTTAGAAGAACTCACACAACACCTGGTAGATATATTCAGATTCCCGTTAGCTATATCCCTAAAAAATGAAGAACGATAAAAGTAGTCTTCACACCCGAAAGAATGGATTACACTACTCCAAAAACATTAGCTAATTAGCCTGACGTTGTTTTCCATGGAGACATTGGAAAGTCAATGCGAAAGGTACATAAAAGATGTGGTTATTACAACAACACCACGCAAATCAATATGTATGTACCCCAGACAAATCTACTGATGCAGCTCTTTATCTAGTTGCTGGCCGGATAGAGAGATCTCTGAAAAATAAAGAGTCCGATTTGGGAGTTTTTTAAGACATAAAATGGCCTTTTATTAAGATTACCTTTCTTAAGATAAAACACTCTTTAACCAACAGGAATGTTCAGCAGATGGTTATAAATCGAGCAGTAAACATAAGTTTAGAAGATATGGATATAAGAGGCTTGGTTGTGAGGGGATGTCCACAGAAAGGGAAACTATCACCTACATAATGAAAAATGGTCCTCGAAACTTTCATCAGGTGCCTCTATAACGACAGTCCCTACACAATAGCATATTCAGATAACCTGGTCTTTCTGCAAACAAAGAAGTTTGAGAACACACTGTGCGAAAGAATGTAAATGGCTCCTAAAATTATAAAACCGTGATGTAAGGACCATTCACTGTCTGTCAATCAAGGAAATATGGGATGAAACAAGAAGCTGCAAAGTTGCCAGATAACTTTTAACTTATCTTGACAACACTATAGAAAACAACTTTCAGACAGAATATGCGCCTAATCGCAGGCATTTTGACTGGCCAAAGGCTAAATACGGAAGCATACCCATTGCATGAGGCCCTCAGAATCCGCATTTTCCTGAAGGTGCGAACAATAAGATGAAACTATCGGGTATATTCGCTGCGATTGATTGTCCGACCTCTTATTTAGACAAGATTTATATTCGGCCAAAATTAGGTAACACCGGCTGATATAAGAGAAGCTCTTTTAGGCGACGTTGTCAACTATCAAGTTGAGAGGATGCACAATGGTCCAAGTGAGACCTAAGTGCCGTGAGTTAACTCACCTTTTACACGTTACAGATATAGATAAATGCAGCTCATACCACCTTCATTCGCCTAAATTTTAAGTTGCCGAGTTTATCCAAGAGAAGTACAGAAATGTTGCCTATACAGGGTGTTCCTAAATATAATGTCAATATTAAAAGAGATACTTCTTTGACCTATTTTAGGACTAAAGTTTTTAATACACACACATTAAATAAAAAAAAAAACGTATTTTCTCATTAATATCCCAAACAATCTTGTGAAGATTTGGATTAAAATTGACAGGTTTATTTATTGTACAAAGAGGGTAATTTAAGTCTATTTGCATTCCGAAAGTTAACTAAATTCGAATTTTTAGCACCGTATTTCTTAAAAAACAAACAATTTAGATATGCATTCATTCAGTAATTCTATTTTTCGTCTTTAATTTCTAGTCGAATTATACTTTACCATCGAAGAATTTTGCCTTTTGTTCTTTTTCACTGATCTCACACATTTTTTGACATTAATATAAATTATTTGTTCATTAGAAAGACGTTATTAATTTTGAGATAAACTTTTGTATACCGAAATAACTACTACTCTTCCAGCCAAAGTTTATAAAAGAGTGTTGCAAAAGTTTAGATTTAAGAAAATGCATTTAAATAAATTAAGAAACTAAGAAAAATAAGCAATTTTTTGATATAATTTACAAGGCGATATTACTGGAATGTAAATAAATTTGTGAAAAAATGAAAAAAATAATTTTCTGTAAAAAAGTTTTTTGCGTTGCAATAGTATTCCAGAAAAGTGGCGACATACAGTCCAATTTGTAAATATTTCTTAGGTGATTAGGACATTTTTGCAGAACCTCTGGATTTTGGTGCTGACCTTTCTTAATGGAATTCATTCTCATGGATCCCCATTTACATTGCATGAACATTCAAATACTTTTTGTTTTACTATTATGGACAACTTTTAAGTACGATTGTATTCCTGGAGTCTGTTTGGATCATTTTAAAAATCACTCTCTAATGTAGTATAAGAGTAAAGCATAGTGAATCACTTTAAAATTATGTGCTGGTTTTATAAACGAAGGTACACCAATGGTGGTATCTAAGTTAAGTAAAATCAAAAAACAAATATAAAAATTTAAACATGTAGGAACCCAGAAATTATTATTCTAGGTTTGTATATAGTATAATAAATAAAACGCAATGAAAATGACAACAAGAGGAGTGGATATGAAGTAGTCTAGCTAAAGAATATATTAAGAAAAAAATACAACCAAATAGGAATCATCCAATGGGGAATTTATTAATTAAATCTCATCAAATTGATCAGCCTTCTTTAATCAAAAAGAAAACAATGTAAATAAAACCCCGTTAAAAGACAATTAACGACTCGGGAGTGTTAAATGGTCGTTCCTTATTGGGAATAATAATGCACACCGTACATTAAATTTACATTTATTTTCTACTTCAAAGTTCGAACGTTAACACCAAGCATTAACGTGTAAATACTCAGAACTGGAAGTAAAGAATTTTAATGTCGAAAAAATTCTGTAACGTCTCTCAAGCAATTCGAGTGTTTGAATTTATTTAAGATCTTGAGAAGATATTTTCTATTCAAATGATGGAAAATTATCGAGTTGTACTGTCAATAAAACCTACGTAAGATCGGATCGAGCTATCAGAATTCAATAGATCAGATTTATAATAATAAAACTTTATATTGAACAAAAACAGTTTTTACGAAATACAATACATCATAAAATCGTTTTATGTTAAAATAAAATTGTTATAAGTTCTTCTAAATTTATGAGATATAAAGTTATTGCAGAGTAAAAATATGAATGATTCGTTTATTAAATAATATTTGAAACAGTTTATAAGTATATTTCTATTTTGTATCATTGATGTTCCAATCACACCAGAGGCAAGGATCTTTAACAAGCCCATTGATATAGTTCCTACCCACACACAGATTATGTAAGACTCGAGTGTAGAAAGTAACCATCCTGTAAACATTGCACCTGCTTTCCATATCCATCCACCCTCGGTTAACTCAAGATCAATTTATTTGTATGTCATACCTGTTAAAAGGGCACGAAGGACACATACTATCAAAACTTAGAAAAGGTCTGACGGAAGTCACTTTGTGTATCAGGTGTATGCACATCATGCTGCTGTAACCACTGTAGTTTGAAAGTTCTCTTAGACTTCAAATTTCGTGACTAGATGAATCTTTTCATATCAGAATGAATCCACCTTTGATGTTTCCGGAATATAATGTGCGGAGAATACTGAAATAAAACTAGAACAAAGCCATGAAAAATAGGTTGACATAAGTACGAGTAGCTAGAGTCGTATGCTAGGTCTACCTTTCTGTGAAAGTTCTCGTAAACTCCTAATTTTATGAATAGAGAAATATTTTTCAACCAGAGTAAATCCACGTTTGATGTTCCCCGAATGAAATGTTTTGAAATTGCTGTGAATACTAAGAAAATGAGAAATAGGTCATAAAAAATAGGTTGACACAAGTAGCTAGAAAAATATAATACCAAACCATATATTCAAAAAATTTCAACAGAAAAGTCCATCCTAGGATGTAGACTATTATGAAAGCATGAAATATCTAGAAAGCTTCGAATGTCTTGATAGCCAGGATGACTCGGCGTTCAGGAAAGTAGATAACCAGTCGAGCGATCATATTCTGAAAATAAAGAAAAAATCGTAGAAATTCAAAACCACAGAAACACACGAATCTATTAAAACTAACAATTAAATCGGTATCAATACCAAGTCATGTTATTTAGAGATTACTGGACTTCGGCGTTTAAGACATAACCTCAACGTCTACCAAGAATTCTGATTACCAGCAATGGCAGACAAGTCACTAAGTCTTAGTTAGCCATCCACAAACACAATCCCAGAAATACCAATACTATCTCTACCAGCTAAGTCACCCCAAACTCCAAAGCCTTACCACTTTTACGTAATAAAGTTGAAAATTTACACCAAAATAAAAGTAAATAATTAAAATTTTGGAAGATGAGGATAAATATACAGAATTTTTTTTATTAATAGATGGCTCAAGTAAAGAAGCATTTACGATTATTACAATCTGATCATTAGATCAATTAGCAATTTTATTCTAAGTTTACTTATCTAGGCATAAAAAAACTTCATAAAGATTGTATTCGCTAGTGTACCTTAGAGTCTAATTATTTAGTTGGCATACAATTAAATATACTAGTAAATATACTAGTAAATATACTAGTAAATATACTAGTAAAGATACTAGTAAATATAATAGTAAATATACTAGTAAATATACTAGTAAATATACTAGTAAATGTACTAGTAAATATACTTGTAGATATACTAGTAAATATACTAGTAAATATACTAGTAAATATACTAGTAAATATACTAGTAAATATACTAGTAAATATACTAGTAAATATACTAGTAAATATACTAGTAAATATACTAGTAAATATACTAGTAAATATACTAGTAAATATACTAGTAAATATACTAGTAAATATACTAGTAAATATACTAGTAAATATACTAGTAAATATACTAGTAAATATACTAGTTAATATACTAGTAAATATACTAGTAAATATACTAGTAAATATACTAGTAAATATACTAGTAAATATACTAGTAAATATACTAGTAAATATACTAGTAAATATACTAGTAAATATACTAGTAAATATATCAGTAAATAAACTTGTAAATATACCAGTAAATATATCTGTATTTAAACCAGTAAATAAATAAATTCGTAAATAAACCAGTACATATACATGTATTTAAACCAGTAAATAAGTGAATAAAGCCGTAAATTAACCAGTCAATAAATAAAAAAATAAAGCAGTTATACACTATATTTGTAAAAAACTAGTAAATAAATTGGTAAATAAACGAATAAATGAACTAGTAAATGAACTAGTAAATGAACTAGTAAATACAATAGTAAATAATCTAGTAAATGTGAATAAACTAGCAAATAAATTAGCAAATAAACTAGCAAATAAATCAGTAAATACATTATTTAATAAACTTATTCATAAACTAGTGCATAAACCAGTTAATAAACCAGTTAATGAACCAGTTAATAAACCAGTTAATAAACCAGTTAATAAACCAGTTAATAAACCAGTTAATAAACCAGTTAGAAAAACAGTAAATAAACCAGCAAATAAACTAGTAAATTTACCACTTGAAGTAAATCAGATTCGGATTTTCGTCGGTACTCATAAATGTCATGAGAATTTGTGTATATCGACAGGAATCTAAATCTGATTTACTTCAAGATTACGAATTCGGACATCAAAACGTATATGATAAGATAATCCAATTGGTAAGCGCAGATGCGGTGTAATGTCTCAAAATTCCTAAAAAAAAGATAGGACCCAATTTCTTCATCAGGAATCGCTTATGTAGGGGCTTATGTAACAAAATGTAAAATACTATATAAAATAATATGCCTTTCCCAAAGTTGTGCCTTTATGGCGATTTTGATAACGATTTCTGAATATTTTGTGAAATTATTACCAAAAAACAAAAACATTTAACACCCTGTTAAATCTGATCCTCCACTAAAAAGAGTTTTTAACTTAATTAATTAATTAATATCGTTTGAGGTTATATAATAATCTCGAAAAACATTAATATGTTTATTAATCAGCTACATTTGGCAACGTCGCAGGTTCAATCTGCACCTCGTTAAAATCATTCAGGCAGGAAAGGAGTGGTAGGTAGACGAAGAGAAAGAAGAAGGTTACCGAACAGCAGGTGAGATCGAGCGGTGTCGAAGTCTCTGCATGCCCTAACACATCGACCGGCGCCAACACAATTGCCACTGCCAAATATAACAGAGGAGCAGAGCTACGCTTTTTTCAAGCCCATCTTATTAGATGTTTTAAAACAATTTCGTTCAATATAATATCAGATTTTAATTATTAATTAACTTATGACGTGTAATATTGATTATGGTCAGTCTTGTCACCTCTGAGTAAAGTTGGACTACTTGCTGATTAAACTATAGGGCTGTTGTTTGTTAATCTGTCAAGTGAATCTACATGTAACTTTACTCAGATGAAAAGATCGGCCCTTTATAGTAAAATAAGTCTGCTATATTATGGGAAAAGAGGAAGGAAAGCAAGGGATAGTGCTAGGGAAAGCTTAGCCGCGTGACTTTTGTGCATCCACATGCTCGTAACAGTTAAGCAGTAATCTCTCCGATCACGTCATGGATGCGTGAGTGCTGGAACGTTCCACCATGAGACTTAGCCGACTATAAATTAACTATCGACGACGTGCAATGCATGACCATAAATAAGGGAGTAAATTGGTGAATAAAAAAGTAGTAGGATCTTCAAACGGTTGTACAATAAGTGGCAGGCTGCAGTGCCACCATGCTGCAGATAGATTAGAGTGATATCACAGGGTGTAAAGTTAAAGAGAAAAGGGATAGTTGAAGTCAGTAACAAAAGCAAGAATTATATAAAACGTACCTAAACTAACAGATATATGTACCGAAGATCCTGAAATTATAAAATAGTAAACAAACACCAAAATAAAATAAAAACAGGCAAACCTAAAATAATATATAGAAATTGAAGGAAAGACGAATACCATGAAGAAACTCAGTGAAGTGAAACTTTCTGAAAAAGATGTAGAAACTAAAGACGAAATACTAGAAAGCAAAAATGAACAGGAATTCTCCAAAAGGTTAAACAGATAGAAGACAAACCAAATTAAACTCCGTGTATATATGTTTATTAGCTTAAATTAAAGGACACTAAAATAAATATATCTGCATTGGCTCAAATTAAAATATATCAATACATTAAAGACTATGCAGCTAAAGAAATTGACACAAATGTAATAAGTAATTTCAATGTATTGGAAAAAAAAATTATTATTTTAATATTTTCTACATAAATGTGTGGAGCATATCAAAAAGAATATATGGAATGTGTATTTTAATAAAAAGAATAGGATAATTTTTTCAGAAACATGGAATATAAAAAATGTTGATTTATTCATTTATTTATTTATCTATGTATTTATAGGGCTACAAAATTTATTATTATTAAAAGCACAGACAAACCAAACGGACGATGGTAGAATAATTTATGTAAGAGAACATGGGTGCTAGCCAAAAACCCCGGCGACCAAATCCCGGGACCAAATCCCTGGGACGAAATCCCCGACGACCAAACCCCCGGAAACAAGAATCCCCGGTGGGTACAACGCGCAACAAGTGACAAGCGTACCCAAATTTGGCAACTGACAGTAGACAAGTGACAAAGACAGACTGACATGGAACGATATGACAAGTAGAAGGAGCATTCGAGTGGATATCATCAAAAGAATGAACAAAAGGGGAAGGGATATAGTAGGTTTCCTATTGCATGAACCATACAGAGATCTTTAGAGACCTAAGTATATTTGGTTTTGGGAAACTATTTCCCAATGGAATTTTGGAGAGAGGTATTAAGAGCAATGACTCTAGATCCATACTAGGCCAGAGAACTTGAAGTAAAAAGACGTGAGTATACATGGTACCTAGTCGAAGAGAGAAGGGTAAATTAAAAATAAATGATGAGAGAGAGAGAGAGTTATAGAAAAGTGATTAAGATATCGTACAGACAAATTAGTACCTAGGCAGCAACAAAGTAAAGTTAAGACATATTTCGCCTATTACGACACAGCTGTGTTGTGAGGTGTATTTTATATGGTGTAGTGATACGATTACCTACTGTGCCTTTGTGATTGTGGATACATACCTACTTGTTCATAATAGTACTTAAATATATTATGTAATTTACATTTGTTCCTGTATATAAGCTAAAACGATAACTAATTAAACCAAAGTTTTATTTTAAATACATAAGTATCTATATTAAAAGAATTTTAGCAATGTCAGTTTATATTGTTGAGGTTATGTAAGGTTTTAATTTCATTATTTTTTTATACTATTTAATTCGAATTCTGTCAAACTAATTGTAAGTATATTTTTTAGTTATTGAACTTAAATACACATTAAAATGACTTATTTTTGTGTAGAATCGATAAATAATAACATTTCTACCCAAGTAACATTTTTAGATTTATTAAAGTATACAAGATAACGATAAACCCCTTTTTTAAGACACTGATAAAACTTTTGAATCCGCGAGATAGCCTTAGGGCTGCAATAAATCTGCTTTAAGAGTAAAAGGGAGAATCCTAAAACAATATCTTAAAACTACTTAGACAAAAGTCAAAGTCCGTAAGAGTATATTAAGAATTTTATTAAACCATTTTTATATCTTTTTTAAGATTATAATAAGTGAGATAGACATAAAAACTTTACAAAAACTAATCAGTTTTAAGAGAATTAAATTTTAAACTGTTTTAGCTTTATTCTGTTTTATCATAATCTCTGACAGAATGATTTAGCAAACATGTTGGGAAGACAGCCATATTAAAAATTATTTATTATATAGTGTATGTTTAATTTGTTTGGTTACACTCGTTATTTCTTCAATTTTCAAACACACATCAAAGTACTGTTAAAAGTAGGCAAGCTGGGTCGTAATAAATGATGGGTCTTACAATATATGAAATATGTGAAAAAAAAAGGATTAAAATATGGATTCTAATATATTTACCGAAAGTTATTTAATAGAAAATAACATTGTAAATATCGTATATATAGCACTATAAAATACTTGCATTGGTCTTCGATATGTTTTTGATATAAAATATTTTGTATTTTTCAAATTATTTCATGGAAGTGACTATGTAACCGCCAATATAGGTATATCCTATTGTAGATTTGTCTTTGTCAAAAAACCATTTTCATTTGCGCATACTACCTACTGGACCATTAGAAACAAACTTTATGTTTAATTATAAATTACATTAGGCGAGGCAAGAGTTGTATAACATTATATTATAATCATGTTCCAATATAAATTACATTTATATATTCCAAACGGTATTAACTGTAGGTATATTTGAGAAATTTGACATTATTTGGTTAAAATCAGTAAACGCAATCATAAATAAAAAATATACTGTCATTGGCACGCTGTTGTCATTGACACACTGTTATAATTGACACACTCTTGTAATTGATACACTATCACTGTCTTTGGTACACAAAATACGTCATTACTAAAATCAGATTTTAGAAATATTTGAACTTTGATCATAATTTATTTTAATATTCAAAAATGAGTTATTTGAATATCCATTAGGTACTGGTCTGGTAGACAGGTACTATTTTACATGATATGTGGTTAAACAGCCACTGCCATATTTTAAATGGAGGATTTCCTCATTGTGTTCTAATCTGTAAATAAAAACGGACATTAGCTTATAAAACTAATAAAGTAAAAAAAATAATTTTTAGGTCTTTCCTGTTTTAAAAAGGTTCTGCTACACTTTTTAAAGCGATTCATTAAACAATAATAAAAACAAAAACCTAAATCAAACATTCATAAGATCAATCAGACGGGCATAAGCTAACCTCACTCTTATTTACTCTACGAACAAGTCATTCAAAATATAAAAATAAGTAAATAATATAATAACCATTATTCTCTTTCACTGATCATTTCCAGAATATTAGGAGCCTCGAAATATTTTTTTGCTATTTGTTATACAATGGCACACAATGAATTTATTAAACACTGAGGAGAAGGAGAAACATATAGGTATATCTTTTTTTAATTTTCTATGGAAATTACCACTGTTCTTTATTTTGAGCAATTTATCTTTTAAGATCAACATAAAGTGATTGGGTTGAAAAGCTAGGTTATGTTCTACAATAAACTTTACTTCCTGTTAAAACTATGTAGTTTTAAAAGAGCCCTATCGTTTACTAGATTAAATAAATTATTAGAGTTATGTTGTAAAATTGTAGAAAATGTACCTTAAAGGTGCAGGGATCAATTTAATTTAAAGTATAATCCTCAAACACTTTTTAAAACTTAGTTAAGTTTAACCCCCGTGTTCATATGGACACGCTAGGTGCTAATGAGGTACATTTTTAAATTTTTTATTTTAAATTAAAAAAACACATAAAAACATGCAAAAAAGGTAAACAGGTCTACACATAATATGTTAATTAACATGGAAAGATCTGAAACATTCTATACACAGTCCAACGTCACATTTATTACATTGGGTCCGAACAGTTTTTTTACAGTTTAATCCAGTACATCTTCGCCGGTTACAAGGCTCAACAAAATGCCGAATACCATCTAACCTAACTTCCCTGGGCACTTTGTTGTCCAAATTGGACTTATATCCTCGTGGACGACCAGGACCCTGTGGCTTGAACAATTCGTCTTCGGAAATCGAGTTGCGAGATTTCACTTCCAGCTTTCCTTTTCAGCAACCGGGCATTATGAACAGAGACATCTAAAAGCCACGTAAATATGGGCCACCACAATTTCTTTCCACGAATAGTACTGCCCATGTATTTATTGTATTCATCCACAAGAGCTGGACGAGCAACACGGATTCTCTTTTTTTGCTGCTGAGAATACCGAGTACAATAGGTTATCGGTTCAACACCATAACTTGTGGATGCTGCCGAGACAACAGAATTGTCCATCCACATAATGCCATTTGTACGATCTAATTGTGATGAGTACTCTCCACGATTTTCCTTTTTCATTTCCTTGTTATTTTTTATTTTGCAGGATGCGGGAATCCTGTTCTCTCGTATAGTGCCCGTGCCGTGATAGTCCCTATTACGTAGTTCTTGTAGTAGTGTAATACTTGTGAAAATATTATCAAAATATAGATACATTGGGAGGCTTTTCATACCATATGGAAACATATCCAGCATCTGAATCAAGGGAGCGGCACATTTTCCAAATTTTTCTTCATATGCGTTGTCACCATTTGGATTTTTACCTTGGTAAATATCAAAATTGATAAGGTAGCCATCGGGGGTATTCAAGCACCAAGCTTTATAACCAAACCTTATTGGCTTATTTCGAATACATTACTTACAACCGTGTCTACCGAAGTATTCGATCATTGACTCGTCAAAGCTGATATGCTGTTCTGGGCGGTAAAGTTCTAAAAATCGATTTTGTAGCATAATCATAAGTGGTCTTAGTTTCCACATTTTGTCATTATCCGACGGAGAGGAGTTGTCTGCACAATGTAAAAATCTTGAAATATTGAGGAATCTGTCTCTTCTCATAGAAGTATAAACAACTCGTTGCGCAGATCTCCTTGTAAATCCCAATATTTTCGTTTCGAAGGCACGGTGTTGTATCCAGATAAAATTAGAATGGCTAAAAATACTTCTAGGTCCTCTTTGGTGACATGTACTTCTGGATGATTTTTTGAAGATGCATATTTTTTTGTTTCTTGAAAAAGATGCTTATATACGTCATTATCAAAAATTTCACAAAAGATATAGGGACTCATTTCTCTGTATCTCTCAAAACTTGAAGTAGGGAAAACCACTGGCGGTGAATTCAGATCTCCTTCTATCCATTCTGTCTCGATGGAATTTTTTTTTTTTATTTTTTTTGTATTGGATTTCTTTTTGGGGGGACTGCCGTCTTATTCAGGGACCATTGTTTCTTCTTCAGGTGGTTCCTCTTGGCTTCTGACAACGACTTCGACGCCGGCGCGCAGCTGTCTGCCTGATAAATTATCAAAGAGCCCTCCATCTTCGTCTCCCGAATCTTCGTCAGTCAGTACGTTAGGTTCTGGAGGCTCTGTATATATCTGGGACACTTCTTGGTCTTTGTCGTTTATAATTGCCAATGCTTCCTCCATGGTTATTCCGCTAAAATAAAAAAAAAAGTAAAACATAATAATATTCTTATTTAGTGCCCACCGCGTACACTAGCGCCAAGCGTAATCATATGATCACAGGCAACTAACGAACTGTTTTACGAAACATACATAATACCTAGATCAACACCAAAAATATATGGATAAATGTTAGAGTGTATAAGTTAAATTTTCCATTCCAAAAATAAATAACAATATTGCATTACGCCAAAAACATAGTTACACAAATCTGATGTCCGAATTCGCCATGTTTGCAACAGGTACAGTAAATACAAAACGTAAAATATCGCTTCAGAAAAACGCCGTGCGTTCAACACGAGAGCACAACACACACTGAACCAACTCGAATAAGAGGTGATGTGGGCAGCATCTAATTTGATCACTGTTGCCAGTTGCACCTAAAAATCTAATGATATGACTTGTGTGTTCATATGATCACGCTAGGCGTTAAAGGGTTAAGATAACTGCTAAAAAGTATGCCTCTTTAACACCAAACACACCTTAAGAGTATCTTCAAACTAAATAGTTCTAAAATTACTTATTATTTAACCTCTACAGGGCAGCAATAAAGCATAGTTTACTTTAGGATAAACTAGTTTTCTTAAACAGATTTAAAGGAATCTATAAAATCAAGTAATAAGATCAATAATTTATCCTGCGGTCCTATTTGCAAAAAAAATAACTGTTATTAAATAATTATTAATTTTTATGCTTTTACAAAATCCTAATAAAACATAAATAAAATTTGTTTCTCCTAAAAATGTTACTTGGGTTTTTTTTATTTATACCATGAAGTAAATTTAATTAATTAAGAGTATTAAAAAAATTTCATAAATTTGTTGGTAGATGGGTGGTTGAAGTATCTGTCTTCCACGCAAAAAACGCGGCTGCGGACTTTTAAATTAAATCTTTTTTATTTTTTTTTCGTTCATTTTATTTTATAAGTTATTAAAAGTCATAAATTATTTTAAAATTAGTTATTTTGTCTTAATAACCTAAAATATTTTTTTTATTTGAAAATTTTCGTTCGCACTTAGACGATTGAGCACTCCGCATACGGCGTCGTGCTGAAATTTCGTCTTATCCTGTTCTAAGTGTAAGTAATTACCAACTCTTGAGGGTTTTTTTATTAAAGAAATAATTTTGTAGTAATCAAATGTAGCTGATATTATCATCATAGTAAGTGACAAATAAATATCTCTAGTTATAGATGATTTTTTATAATCGTTTACTTATGTAATCTATTTAGTTTATAATATCAAAACTGGTTTTGCACCTACACAAATGATTAAATAATAAAAAAAATAGTTTATCATAACAAGTAACCAGAAAAAGACGTTACATTCAGTCAATTATAGATATCTGTTAATAATAATATATTGCTTTTATCCAGTCAAACAGTAATCACAGTTTCTTAGTTAGCATAACCTCATCGCCGTACTAATTGGAATGTACCAAAAACAAGACTCAATTTATAAAATTGCAAAAAACTAGCCACCATTAGCATTGATCGTAGAATTTTACATTTTATGTCGATTAATTATCACTTACTTGGGGTTTTTATTGGAACATGTTACGAGAATCAAAGAGTTGTCGTACGTTCGCCTACACGATTGCAACATTGTAGAGAGGAACTTAAAAGTATAGATTTGGTTATCTGAAAGTAGATAGCAAGATTCCGTAAAAGGCTGTTGATATTAAGATTAAAATTTAAAGTTTAAGAAAATACTGCTTATTTTTAAACTAATAGTTATTTATGGTCTGTTATTTTTAGTATATACAGGATGTTTCATTGGGAAATGGGCATACGAGCTACTAATCAGTTATTCCAATCTTAATAAAATAAAAAATTGTGTCAGTCTATCAGTAAATATTTAAATTAAGATAAACAAAAAAAATCTCGAAATTAGAATAAAATGCAACTAAAAAAAACGTATAATTTAATAGTGTATATGTCGTAGCCAAATTGTAAAACCCGGCGTTTTATAAAATGTCTAGACATTTTACAAAAGGCGGCCAGATTGTCAAATTCTCATTTAACATTCATTATTTTCCGATCTGGCTAGTCGGATTGTAAAATGCCTAGGCGTTTTATAAAATGACGGTCAACACGCGGCCAGATTGTCAAATGTTTAAATTTATATTCTGCTGTACATTCTGGCGGGTTAAATGTTTTAGTCGTTTTATAAAATACAAATTTTAATTTGAAGTTAGGGCCATCAAAATATTTATTTATGGATTTAATGGCATTAAAACATTTTATAACGAATATTTAACATATTTTTCAAATTAAACTGAAAAACAAATTAAACTCTGGAACAAATAAAGTTTCTGCACAGTTTTTTTAATGAAAATATGGCTTTTTAATATTACTTAAAGGTATGTTTTTGTTATTTATGATTATAGAAGAAAAATCTTTCGACCAGACTTGTTTGTGATGTTATTTTCTATAATTTTGGTTAATTACGTGATTTTAATACTTGGACCGTAATTGAGAAATTTGAGGAAAAGCGCAAAATTTAATTATGTTAGTATTTTATTTATTAGAACACGGACCATTGAAATGACCCTACTGTGGCATTTTCCCCGTGCGTTAAAAACAAGAGATTTGTCTATAAAGCATTTAAACTTTACTAGGTTTTCACTGGCTTTCTTTAGTTAAAAAACCCTTAGAAATAGCCTCTCTTAAAGTAATACTGGTATGTTCTGGATTTAAGTTTGACGTACCAATTGAGTTAAGTTGATTCCTAGAAAATCGTCGATTTAAAACCCATGTTCAGTTCATATTTAGTATAATCCATTTCGTACATCAAGAATAGTTTTTAACACAGCTTTAGGGTCAAACGGACCCCTGGCAAATGTTGGAAATGTTATAAAAACATACTCCCCCACCTGCAAATATTTCCATTTATTTTTGTGATTTGGACCATTTGGTCAGATACATTTCTAATCTATTTTGCACTGTATTTTTATTACTTTTTCTTTACAGCAGAGATTACAATTCCCTTTAATTTTACCACTTACCTACTGCGAAATTATACATTGTACACCCGCCGGAATATCAGAGGATATTCTTAAATATTTGACAATCTGGCCGTGTGTTGATCGTCTTTTTATAAAACGCCTAGGCATTTTATAATCCGGCTAGCCAGATAGTAAAATAATGAAAGGTAAACGAAACTTTGACAATTTGGCCGCCATTCATAAAACGCCTAGGCAATTTATAAAACGACGAGTTTTGTAATCTGGCTATGTCATATATATGTTGGAAACAGGTGGTGAATTCGGCCCGTGGAGGATATAATTGGACAAATCGCCATATGTCCATACTAGACATATCAGATGCCGAAACAGTGATATAATTCGGCATCTGGATAACATGTTTTGGACACATTCCGAAATGTCTACATACATTATAAGCCGATGCCGAATCAAACAAAAGCGATTATTTTAAATTAAACAAATAATGTATAATTATTTATTGCAACAACAGGTACTTGAATGACATTTACTATTACATTTTGTCTTATTTTTTATACATTTGTATTATATTCTTTTGCTGCAATTGTTTTCAAACTGAATTTTATATGAATAGATACAATGTTTTCGTTTAGGAAGGCTGTAAAAGAAAAATAATATTAAAAACAAATATATTAATTAGCAATCTGAAATTCATTACAAACTGCCACTTGATTTACCTAGTTGGTACAAACCCTCTTTTTCAAACAATACCACAGCCAAAACATTACGAAGAGCTAAGCGTCCTCTGTCGACATCAGGAATCTTAACTAAAACGTTTTATCCAGTTTTAATTTTAGGAAATTTGCAGCAACTTTGTTGTAACATTTCTGTTGCCTATTTTTTGAAGCTATAAACGCTTTCAAAGCGATGTTGATTTCTTAATTTTTAGCGAGTTTCATTATCAGTTAAATCCTATCTAAATTATTGGTTTTACTACCAACCCTTTCTGCTTTGATATCTTTTTAGTTGGCGCATTGGCACATAGAACATAATTTTAAATATATTTCATTGACGCTTCTGGGAACATTGCAATACAGTGGCATCTTGTAGTAATTTAAAATGGGTGTTCACTTTTTCCAAGAATTTTATCATTTTATCATGAATAGTTAGTGTAATATTTGTTTTGTTTTTAATACATTGAAAACCATCTATAAACATTATTAATTAGTAAACTTACTTTTCTTTATAATTTAAGATTATTTTTAAATATATATCAGGTTATGTAGAAAGCTTGACATTGATTTTTGTGTGAAAAATATTATATGAAACTTTACCTACCATTTTTCGGTTTTTATTGTAAGTTTAATCATTTTCACAATTTGTCACAGATGTCAAATAAAAAATATATTATTTAAATACTATTTATTGGCAAATAAAATAAGAACTAAAATGTATTAAATGTTTATTTTATAAAATCAGTCCCATCACAATACATACTTTTACACAGATATAAACTAGAATAAAGATATAATGCCTGGCATTCTAAATGATATTCTTCGCAGTTTAACAGAGCCCCTTAACTACCCATTTTCTACCAGATTGTTTTCACAATCAATAGACCTCATCTCCTTAGGGCTTGATTTTTACTAAAAATTTAATGTTGATATCGCTTATCATTTTTGATTTTTTTTTGTTTAATTTCAACCCCCCTTAAAACCCCTATATTTAATCAGATTTTTTTTATAATTAAAGGGCTTCTCCTTTTAGAGCTTGATGTTTGCATTTTTCTTTTTTCAGTTATACTCCCCAATATATTCATATGTTTTTTTTTTTTCAGTATCAATAGGCTTTATCTACTTATAAAGCTCAATTTTTACTTAAAATTTCATGTTCATATCGCTTTTCGTTTTAAATTTAGGATTTCTTTTTTAATTTTAACCAATCTTAACCCCCTATTTTTAATTAGATTTGTTAAAAATCAATAGGCTTTGGCCCCTATAAAGCTTGATTTTTGCTTAAAATTTTCAAGTTGATATCATTTCTCGTTTTTGAAATATCATGTAAACGCAGAACGTAACATCGGACAGACGAACAAAGTAAACCCATAATACTCTTCACAGACAACTGTATGAAGAGTAGAAAAAAATGTATAAGGTAAAATAAACAGTTTAAAGAGGTCAAAAATAATATTCAACTTCTTTTATCAAAGGATACTAAAAGTTTGAAATAGTAGCACATAATTGAACATTTACAGAAATCTGTGAACTTAAATAGTGAGATACACATCGTAAAATGTTATCACACTTAATTCTCCATATGTCTCTTTCTAAGTATATTTCACAGCACATTCCGAAGTATTCTTGCTCTCACTACTGTCCTATCATCATGACAGACTTTTGTATGTACCTACATGTTTACTAAAAAATAATGTGTTTTAATAAATAATAGAATAATAGTAATTTTGTCTAAATAGATAAATCGACTTCATCCGTATTGTCATAAAAATTCCTAAACCGTCCCTGTCTAAACTCTAAAGCGAGCGACCTTAGAGGTCTCCCACTCGATTCATGATCGAAGCAACGCTGACGTGTGAAGACAGTCGGACCGCGTCGCGAATATACAAGAAACACATACTTTGATTTTCTTTTACTATACGGAGAATGGTCGCACTGCGCAGCTTTCTGAGTGCCTTTTAAAAGGAGATAGAAAACTCCGCCATATTGATCCCTTATTACGTGTTGCCAACATCTTGGCGCAATATTTTTAATAGGTGCGTTTTAATCATCCGCTTCTGCTTCGGAATTGTCGGTTTTCTTGTTTTAATCTAACAGGTTAAAACGACTAAACCGACAATTCCGGAAGCAGAAGCGGATGATTAAAACGCACCTGATATTTTGCTTGCTGCTGTCAGTGTCAGTGAATATTATTTTTGGAGTCACAGTTTATTGCTAAAGAATCAGTTAGCTCACTCGGACCAGTTGAAAGTTCAAAAATAACATCCACTCCAGAGATACAAATTCAGAATACGCAGAAGACTACTGTTTTATTATAGGCGGTTGTCATATATTGTATTATCCGAGTTGCGCAGTGTACAAACTGGAACATTGAGATCAAAAGTGCCGACGCAGAGTGAGAGATCTGATTATTTAGCTATAAACTGTGACATAGGAATCAAAATGGCCGCGCTCTATGTTGGGCGTGTCGGACCTCTCTCTTGCACAGTATAGTAATCAAAGTATGTGACAAGACACGACAGAATCTTCTAGGTATGCCGCTGACGCTTTGAGAAACTGCCGTTGAGTGATAGAGATGGAATTTTCGGGAGCATCTAGAAACTACGAGCACAGAATTGGACTTGATATAAATAGCCGATTCATCGGCGCATAGTACAGTTTAATATAGAACATTGTAATAAAAAGTTAAAGTGAATAAATAAATTAGAATTGTTAGTTAGTGTCTAAGTATTATATAAATTAAATAGTACGTCATAAATTAACTGTAAATAGTGTGTTAGTTTAGTATCAATAGGCTTTATCTTCTTATGAAGCTTCATTTTTACTTAAAATTTCATGTTGATATCACTTTTCGTTTTTAATTAAGGATTTTTTTTTTTTAAATTTCAACACATCTTAACCCCCTATTTTTAATCAGATTTGGTAAAAATCAATAGGCTTTGTCCTCTTATAGAGCTTGATTTTTGCTTAAAATTTTCAAGTTGATATCATTTCTCGTTTTTGAATTATCATGCAGACACAAAATGTGACATCGGACAGACGTCAAAGTAAACCTATAAAACTCTTAAAGAGTAGAAAAAATATGTATAAGGTAAAATAAACAATTTAAAGAGGTCAACAATAATATTCAACTTCTTTCATCAAAAGATACTAAAAGTTTGAAATAGCAGCACATAATTGAACATTTTCAGAAATCTGTGAACTAAAATAGTGATATACACATCGTAAAATGTTTTCACACTTAATTCTCCATATTACCCTTTCTAAGTGTATTTCACAGCACATTCCAAAGTAATCCTGCTCTTGCTACTGTCCTATCCTCATGACAGACTTTTGCATGTACATGGTTACTAAAGAATTATGTATTTCAATAAATAATAGAATAATAGTAATTTTGTCTAAACAGGTAATTCTTCTTCATCTGTATTTTCAAACTATTATTTAATTGTAGATAGTATATTAATATTTTGATATCTACTTATAGGATTGATTACCCAGATCATGTAAATATGTGGGAAGTAACTTGTTAGGTGCCTAATCAAAATCAAAATTTATGTTTAATACTTTTTGCTCTTTTCTAGACATACTTTATTACCAACTGTAAACTAATTTACCAACAGCCTTATTTTTATGTATTACCCAGAGGGCGGTAAAGTAGTTTCGCGGAAGGTAAAGTAGTCCGAGGGGAATTTTACGCCCGCTAAACGTATTTATAATCTGGATTTTATCGCCCGGTCATGCATTAAATAACAAATTTATGTTACGCATTAAATTACTATAAAATTTGCTCTTAAATTAAGTAAATAATAAGTAATTACTTTCTATGCCACTAGAGGGAGCTAAAATCAAAGTAAGGAGAAGAATAGTAATATTTTTGAATTTTCCATAAAATGATGTGCCATTTAGAATCATAAATTAGACGAGGGGCTGAACCACGAGAACGAAAAATATTCATTGAAAGTGACCCCCTTTGAAAATTTTTACGTGTTTCTACAATTTTTCATATTTCTTACTAGAAGGAAGGTTTTAAAGGGTGGAAAGGTTTTAATTAGGCAAAGTAATTTTCAATACATGAATGTTATATTTAATAATATAATAATTGTGGATGATTTCTAGGTAAATCATGTTTAATGTGACATTAATTCTATAAGCAGTAATACTTTCTGTTAATTCGAAGATGGTAATTAGGTAGATATTTGTGTTTTTACAGGTAAAAGGTAGAAAATATAATTTATCCATATTTATAGTCAGCAGTTTTTAATCAATTCCTTTCCTGAGTTGAAGAAAACTGGCTCTAAATTCATACCTCATGGTAAATATTAGAAGCTTACAAAAATATTTATAAAAAAGAAAAGAAAAACTCCAAGACAGCCTCAATATAATTTATTGAACAAGGGTGGAGCGTTATAAAACTTGCTGATGGTCATTGACCGAAACTAGTTACGCTCCACCCCTTTTTAATAAATTATATTTTTGTGTTTAAGAGTTTTTTCTTTTTCTTTACGGATTTATCTGACACATTTAAGATATTATGTTAGATAACATTCTTACTCATTTATAGAAAAGTTGTGCATACATACCCATCCTACGTTTGTTTAGATCTTGCTCCTAGTGATTTCTTTAAATTTCCCAATAGTTTACTGATTCTACCAGTCTTTAATTCCATCATAATTAGTGCATATAAAAAAAAATCGATCAATTGGAAGATATTCGAAAATATTTAATAAAATTCAGCGTAGGAGGTAATTTGTAATTATAATTCGATTTATACGTCCACAATAAATCATCATCACAATCAATATTGTTAATATTATAATGATATAAGTTCCAGTCGGTTGGCGATATGTTAACCAGGCGCACTTGAACATTTTACCGTTTCAATTTGAATAATGCTCAACAGTTGTAACTTGTAACGTTTTCTTCATTAATATTAAACGTATGTCGAAACTAGTTTGCCACAAGTTTTATCTGTCACCGCATTTACCATCAATTTGTCCATTCGAGAGAGAACACACGAAACAGTGTATGTGTTTACAATTTACAACGTACAGGATTTTTTGTTTTTGTCGGACATCAGTATAAAGTTTATCAGTTTCTTTTTATTAGAAAGCGCAAAATGTACGTTCAGATTTAATTATTTGTTTCTACGATCACTATCCAAAGTAGTCATTTGCGTTTCTGAATTACACTGAAAAATTAACGTTTTCTGCGAATTGGTATTAAGTGACGTCTTTCTCGCTCTAACGCGGCAAAATTTTACTTTGATTACGGAAGTTTAAGAATTATTCCTATTCCATCTTTCTAAATATTGTCCTTTATGGTTTCTTTCATATCTAATTTATAAGAGTATATTTTATCTACTTTTCTGATATCTTTTTAAAACTAATTATTAATCATCCTGAGTTGTGTCAGAATATAGTTTGTTTTCAAATTTTTTCTGGATAAGTTAGATTTAAATTTTACTTTTATTCTTCAAGGTAACATGCATTTTCTTCATAATTTCTTCTATCTTAGCGATTATATTCTTTATTTCTATTAATAATATATAATAATATATACATTACCTTAGGAATAAAAATAGTAATGAACTTCTGCAAGAATACAAAAAGGTACCGACATTTTTAAACCAAATTAATTAAAGAAATGAAAAATAATTACTACCAATCTGAAATTACAAAAGCAAAAAATAATTATAAAAAAATTTGGGACACAGTAAAAAAGGCATCTAACAGAAAAAAATAACAAAAAAGAAAGTTACAATATCATAAATGAAAAGGGAGAAAAAATTAAATGTAATAAAACTAAAGCAAATGTATTTAATTTTTTTTTTTTGCAGAAATAGGTAATAAAATTATAAAAAAAAATTGATGGTCCTAATATAACTGCTTCTACTAAAACTATAACCCTTAATTCTAGTGGCAATTCTCTGTTTATGTACCCCATTAAAAACAACGAATTAATAAAGCATATATCACTATTAAAAAATAAATCGGCAAGTGACCTGGATGGATTATCGGTAACTACAATTAAAAATATACACCCTTATATCTTAAACCAGTTAGCACACATTTTCAACCAAATATTAACCACTGGCAAAATATCAATATTATTTAAAGAATCTGTAATAACACCCGTCTATAAATCAGGAAAAAAAGAACTAGCCACTAACTACAGGCCTATATTAGTCATAAATAATATTTCAAAACTTTTTGAGCAATGTTTAAAAAAAAGGTTAGTTGAATTTATTGAACAAAACAAAATATTAAGTACAAGTCAATATGGTTTTAGGAAAAATCTTTGCTGTCAAGATGCGCTTCTAGACTTTGTGCAAAATATTATTAATGGCATTGAAACAATAAAAAATGCCTAACGATATTCTTAGACTTAGCCAAGGCATTTGACACTGTTGATCACAGATTGTTGTTGGAAAGATTAGAAATAATAGGTATAAGAGGATTAACGTTGGACCTTTTCAGGGACTATCTATCACAGCGAACCCAGTTCGTTAGAATTGGTAGCCTACTTAGTGACCCAATGACCGTTTGTAGGGGTGTGCCTCAGGGAACGGCACTTGGTCCAATTCTTTTTTTAATATACATTAACTGTATTTATAATATTAAAAATATAGGAAAAATTATTTCTTATGCAGATGATACTGTCATTATCTATAAGGAGGAGAGATGGAAAGAAGTCTTTCTAAAAGCTGAGGATGGTTTGAGTAAGATAAAGATGTGGCTTGAACATCATCATCATCTGAATTAGGGCGTGGTTCAAAGCCCACTTGTACTGAAGCTCTAGGCTTATTGTACCCCTCACAGTTTATATCCCATCAGATTGATTTTCTTGATGAATTTAAGAATATGTCTGATGGGCGCTTTCGCGATTTCTTCAGGTTCCGGATATTGTACCCCGAAGTACCATTCCCGTTCCCATTTAAGGTTCCGGCAGTGGCATAGTATGTGAATAGGAGTTTCGTCCTCCTCTTCACATATTCTGCATAGGGAGTCATCAGATATCCCTAAGAGATTTAGGTGTCTTCTAAGGCCGCAGTGTCCCGTAAGGAGTCCTATTACGGCCTTGAGTTCGCTTCTGCTAAGGTTTAGCAGTTGATGTTGTCTGCTCGTGGATGGCCCCTCTATGAATCTTTTGGACTGTCTAAGTCCAGGAAGTTCTATCCAGAGCCTATGGTGTTCTCTTTTTATTTGTTTCTTTAACACCCATTTAACATGTTTAGCTTGAACATAGTCTTCTGAGTCTCAATTTCTCCAAAACAAAATTTATTACATTTTCACTAACAAATGCTGATCAACCAAATCAACAGATTTTAAAGCTTCACAATCATAACTGCAATAAAGGACTGATTTGTCAGTGTGTAACGATATAAAAAAGAAAATAAAATAAAATATTTGGGGTTAATGGTTGATCAACATCTGAGATGGAACGAACATGTCATTTTTTTAAACAAGAGATTAAGAAAACTTATATATTTATTTTATCAAATTCGAGATATTCTTAAAAAAGAACTCCTACTACTTATTTATAATGCCTTGGCTGAGTCGCTGCTAAGATATGGCATTCTAATATAGGGTGGGCTTCTAGACAACGCTTTCGATGGGCTGGACTCGACACAGAATACGTTGTTAAAAATATTGTTCAGAAAGGACCTTAGATATCCAACAAACCTATTATATAAAGAATTAGACATTCTCAATATTAAACAACTATACAGGGTGGCTCACGCTCAACGGGACGGAGTTTTATGGGAAAACGACCAAAGATATAAAAAATTCGTTTGGGAGGAATACGTAGGTTACAGACGGCTACAATTTAAAATTTGTTAGATGTATACAGGATGTCCCACGTAAGAAAAAAAAATTAGTTCATTAAAAATTATTCAAACAAGGGTAAAAAATTAATTTTAGGGAGACTTTTTTTCCTTAAAAATTGAAATAAATCGAAAACTAATAATAATAGTAATAGGGAACCTTTAGTTAACTGACATTATTTTTGATGTAGTTTTTGATTCTAAAATAAAAAACAGGGTGTTCCATTAAAAATAATATAACTTTGTATATTTTCTCTTATGTGGGACATCCTGTATACATCTAACAAATTTTAAATTGTAGCCGTCTGTAACCTACGTATTTCCTCCCAAACGAATTTTTTATATCTTTGGATGTTTTCCCATAAAGCTCCGTCCCGTTGAGCGTGAGCCACCCTGTATATTTACCAAACATCTTTATGGGCAATTTCTAATACTGAAAAACTTCCTAAGCTTTTACACACTGCTTCCACAAGAGCTCTACTAAATAAGCATATGCCAATTTCTCTTTTTAAAAAAATCCACACCCAAAACTTTATCTCGTATTTTGGCCCCAAAATATATAACCTAATTCCTACATACATAAAAAATATTACAAATGAACGATCTTTAAAAAATGAACTTAAAATATTTGTACAGAAAAACTACAGTAAAATTAAGAAGGAAATATTTAATATTTTATATTAATTTTATGCTACATAATTACATATTATTCAGTATCAGACAGTAGCCTTTCGTTTCTTTTCTTTTTCTTTATTAGTCTTGTATTTAATATTTTTATAATTTTTATTATTTTTGCTATTGTTTTAATTTCTGCTAGTTTTTATTTTTATAATTGTTTTGATTTTTGTATTTCCATATTTCTTTATCTTTTTCTTTTTTTTTGTTGTATTTTAAAATTCTAAATCCTTTGTTTTTGTTTCTATAGTATATACTTAGATATAATTTAAACAGCATCTATAAAACGTAAAAAAAAAACTAATATAAAGATTCCGCAGACAAACTTTGTTTAGGCGGGTCTTAAAAAATTGTTACAAAAATGTAAATTATTTTAATGAATAAATTTGATTTGACTTGATTTGATTTGATTATTGAATTTACTTGTCTTTTTTTATTGTCCTCTAATCCTTAAGAATTCCTCTTTTTCTCATTTAAAGATATTGTACCTACTACTTTTTTGATTTTTTTATTTAAGGCATATTATTTCTTCTATTACTTCAGATGTAATTATAGAAGTTTTAGATGCCATTTTCCAAAATGGTCGACTTATTTTTGTATATATTTCTGCTCCTGTGACAGTCCATACTCATCAATTAGAAATCTAAATATATGTTTCTAAGTGCAATGAATCGATTAAGATAGTTTATGAAGTTGTAAAACCACTATTAATCACATAAAATCAGTTATTTTAAATTTTAAGCATTCCTGTAACTCTGATATGTGTTTCTGCTTGTACAAGGTATTTCTTCTCTACTTCATACCGAAGTAGTAATGTTTCTGGAGATTCTTTTAATGCAAATGTTCCAATATTACTTATGACATCACAACCTGTAAGTATGTAGGCCTTAATAAAAAATGTGTAAAGTGCAGCTACCAGTTGCCTCCCAAGTATCACCCACTTCTATTTTTATTTACAATTCTTGCAATACTTTACTGAATAGTTGGAACCATATGGAAAACTTTTTTTTTTATTAGGAAATAAAGCGAGAAGGTATTTAAAGTGTGTAAATATTGAGTTTTCTTTAATAAAACTCCATAAAATAATTCCCGAGCACTTTCGGCCTCTTAAGCCATCATCAAAGACTCTATAAGAAAAAAACGAAGCTGTTACAATACAATAAACTCTATCTTGGCTAAAAAATAGAATAAAAAACTTTGTACACGTACCCGTCAAATTTGAGATCGGCTGATTTTAGAGAAAAAAGTCATTGATGCTTTTTTGTAGAGCGGACATTTTCCCATTGAAATTTACTTTTGGCAAGCCGAGAAAGTGTGAAATGCGCAAGTTACAAGCAAAAAAGTAAAAAAAAGAGGTAAATTTTTCATTAAAAATCGAGTTTTCTCAAAAACGGCTGCTGGAACCGATTTTAAAAAATATATTGCGCCAATCTATAGCCCTTCAGAAATACTTTGACCGAAAAAAAGTCTAATAAATAAACTTTTCATTTAAAGTTGGTTCCCAAGCACCGTGTATCACCAGGGCTGGTATATCTAATGGGGTCGCGACATAGGATCCATTTTGGACGCCATTTTTTTCTAAATAGTAGTCGCCCATTGAACTGGCAACCAGTGGCCAGGCTTACCAAAATAAGAAAAAATCAATGTTTTTTTAAATGACATTTTCATTATAAAATGCCCACGCAGATAGCAGAATTATTATAGTAAATTAATTCCATGCAGTCATCAGGCATAACATATATCATAGCGGGTAACATGATTGATAATTACAGGCAGACATAATTTTATATAAACTTTTTAAATGTTACATAATTACCTTTTTTTTAAGTAATGCAACGCAAAGTTTCTCATTATGAGTATATTCAATTCAAATGATAAATCCATTTTTCTGATTCACATTGGTAAAGTAAAAGAACATTTGTGTCTTTATCTTATCTCCTATTATATCCAACGTTTATTGTACATTTCCATAATTATGTCAAGTGGTTACCTCATCAGAATAATCCAATTTTTTTTCGAGCTGGTTTTGTGGGAACCACAAAAACAAATTTTTTGCATACCTTACAGTATTTACAGTTGGATACAAAGTACATGACCATTTTGAAGTAGGCTTAGAATGATCTTAGATACTGAAACCAAATATAAAACATAAATTACAGTCGTAAAACTATATTACAGGTAAATAAAATAGCATAACCAAAAATAATTTTATTTACCTTGCCGTTTTTCGGAAACAATCACTGAATTGACAAACATACTTAGATTTATTAAAGTTACATCTTTTTAAATAAGCACAATTAAAACGTAGTCTTATCGGGTTATATATTAGATTGTTTCACAGACGAAAGATAGTTTGTTTGATTTGGAACAGTGTTGCCAGAATATGTTTTTGTTAGTGCCATATTTAACTAAAAAATATATAGATTCCTTAAATATACCAGATTTTTCGAATTCTGTTTGTAGTGACGTCTAATTCATTGAAGAGCGAAAAAGGGGGTATTTATAGATAATGAACACAAACAAGGAGCACGATATATATTTTACGCTGCACGCCGAGGAAGAAGTACCAGATTTTTCTTGGAGTATCCTAAAGTACCAGATTTTTCGATAATGTACTAAATCTAGTACAATTGTAAATTGTTTTAGAAAGGCAACACTGGTTTGGCAAGGTTCGTATGCCTTGTTATATTTCGTAACGTTACATTCTGTTTGCGTGCAGCGCAAATCAACGTATCTTTGTGCCATTTTACGGATCTGTTGGCGTATTAACCTCTCTTTTTAGCTAAATGCATGCATGAAAACCTCTCGCTCGTCTGGGCTCACTCATCATAGTGCACCACAGACACAGTGCACTTAAGTGTATTGTGCCACAGAGAGGCGATCAGCCACAGCGCACAGTGTACCAAAAAAATAGAGATTGGAAATAAAGTGTGTTAGGTTTATAAAAATGTTTTGCAAATATATAATAATATTTTCTTGTCCAAATATCACTTTCCAAATAAAATATTGTATTCCACTTAAACCGAATTGAAGTTAGGAAAGCGTTTTTAAAGTTTTGTCGCGCTAGAGCAGCAAAGCTGTGACTCAATGTCAGGTTTCGGATAATGTCAGGTTCCGGAAAACGTCAATTTTGCGGTGAGATTTCGAATTTCAAAAACCTAGTTTGGATAGCGATCACAGAAAAATACTTATTCTTTACGTGATGAAAGGAAGTGGGAAAGTCGGTTTCCCTTATTCTCCGCTTTTTTCAATTTTTATTTGGTTTGACTTTTACTTTGGGAATATGAGGGTGTAATCTTCATAATTTCCTAGGGACAAATAGAGATTTTTTATTTTTATTATTTTCAAAATTTTTAATTATTTAATTATTCTTTATGTATCTAAATATAAGTAAATGCATTTGGGTGTTAAAATGAAAATTTGGTGATGTGCCGTACTTCACTCTACTGTATAAATGTTTGCAACAGCGTTTAAGCCTTCTTTTTTATTATGATTATAAAAAAACTAATTAATTTATTTTTCCTTGTTCGTGATATACACTGAAGCATTATAAATGGAAATACGGTTCTCCATACTGGGGCAGTGTAAAGTCGGTCCCAGTTGTAGAAAAAATACAATTCTACCTATTTGTATGCCGCTTGTTGTCGAGGCCTCTTCACGCAACACGTACTCCAATGTCCCTTCTTTAAACCATTTATGGTTCGGGTTTACGATGTTTGTCTGATAGACACTTATTTTGGAATTATTTTCTTGCCAGAAAATCTTATGTTTTTATATCGAAAATTTAAACTACTTGTTTTTTAATGTTGATCACTTCTTACTTTCTAAATTCACAAAGTGTTTATTAGTTCTTATTTTCTTATATTTGTTCTGTGTTTATTTAACACCAAAAGAAAAAACGTCTTATTGTTTAAAATATTACTTTAATTAGCTTTCAGTCATATCCACTTTCTTAATTTCCATTTTCAATATCTCAAAAGCATTCGATAAAGTATGGTATCAATTGAATTTATAATAAATAATTTTTTCCCGATGCATCATGTTAAATTTTCGAACTAGTAAAATCGAATATATTCCAGTAAAATGGTCGAAGTTAAAATGGAAAATCAATACTCCGAAGTCAATATATGCTGATGTCCCCAAGGAAGTGTTCTTGGGCCAGTATAATATTTATTATACACCTATGATGTTCTAGAGGTAAAAAACATAAAATTATAACGGTCTTAATCTTAGGAAGGACTATAATAAAAACAGCTAATTTTTAAAACCCTTCCATTTGCCGATTTTTTACAAAATATCAAATCAATCAAAGCAAATTTATTTGTTTAAATATTAAAATACATTTCCTAATAGTAAAAAAAATAGTTATATAGGCATTTCTGCCTGTTTTGCTTCTGATCAATCAGATGACTCTATTTATGTACATATTTTTTTAAGAGACAGGTATTGAATTTTACATATAATTATTTATTACTTAACAAACGGTACAATATTTAAAAATAAGAACAAGGGACGAAGAAATTCGACAGAATAAACCGATAAATAAAAAGATAAATAAAAAATAGACAGTACCTTAGGAACAGTAGACAAAAACAATGAAGCGCATGTGCCTTTTGACTTTTGATATGTTTTTTATTTATACTATGATATCATTAGATCGTAATTTTTTTTTGTTTGTTATTAAATATTTTTTTATTTCAATTTTAAACTTTTTTGTTTTGATTATTTGCCTAAGGTGTATCGGAATTATGTTAAAAAATGTTGGGCCAAAGAATGATAATGACCTTTGGCTAAGTGATTTTTTGAAAAATTGTACAGGAATCTCTATATTAGCGACTGAGCGTGTTAAGCTGGTATTTTTTTGAGTAAAATTTTCAGCATTGGTGTATATTCTCATTATACATTGATAAGCAAAAAGTAATTTGATGTTTAGTATGTTCGATTCATCGTACAATTTATTTGTAAAAAATAGTGTCTCTTTTTTTTTAGGATCATTTTTAAAATAATATTTTGTGTTGTCTCTACAATTTTAATAGTGGTGATAAATGCTCCACCCCATGTAATACCTTGATATAGATCTCACTAGGGAGTTATAAGGTATCATTATATTTTTCTTTGAAAGAATATCCCGGAGAATATAAAATTTGTGCATTAGGGCTCTCAGTCTATCACTAACATGGACAATATGTTCAGACCAACGTATATATTGATCAAGTATTATACCTAGGTATTTAATTTGAGAAAGCTGTTAGGTTGGTTAACGATGGTAGAACTAAAAGTAATGCATTTTGTTTTTAAAACATTTAAAGTTAGTAGATTGTTATTTAACCATAAACTTATCTTTCTCAGGGCCGTTTCTCCAGTGAGTTTAACCTTATCCCATTATTTTCCCTCGAAAATAATTACCGTATCATCCGCATAGCATATGATATTCCCAGATAAGTTATAAATTTGTGTAATGTTGTTCATATAGACCAGAAACAGAATTGGGCCCATTTTAATGATTCATCTACTGTGCTAACCGTCTTTTACAAAAAATCAACTACCGCATTTTCAGTGCTTGAGTTTTGTATAAAACCGTATTGACCATCTGTAATAACATTATGATTATGAAAAAAATTAATTAATCTACTTTTTACTGCATTTTCAAAAATTTTAGCGAAGTTATTGATAACAGAAATTGGCCTATAATTTGTAAGCTCACTAGGGTCTCCGGATTTGTATACAGGTATGGACAATTGTTTCCTTCCATTGACTTGGAATTTTTCCTGATTGAAAGCAAATATTAAGGATATGCGTTACAGGAAGAATAATATATTCATTTATATATTTTATTGTAGTTGCTGTTAATTTATCTGGACCAGGTGCGGAGCTATTTTTTAATTTGCTTTTTAAAACAGTTACTTAATTTTTGTTACGGGTAAAAGAATATGTTGTTTTTAACTTTATCATTTTTAACACAGTTTACTGCTGGTACTGCCTTATGTATTTTTTTGCCATTTTTTCACCTAAATTAGTAAAAAAATATTGAACTCTTCAGCTTTTTCTTTGTTATTGTTTATATTATCATTATTTTCTGATTTTATAGATATGTTTTCAATTTGCTTAATTTTTTTGTCATATTTTTTTATAATCGTTTCCGGCTTGTGTAATTTTATTTTGATAATAGTCATTTTTTGTTTTTTTTTTATTAAGGAATGAAGTTTGTTTCTGTAATTTTTATACTGGTTTTTAAGTCCTAGAATGTATTTTTTTGTTAGTTTTTTTTAGAGAGTCTCTTTTTTTATTGAAAGTATTAAACCTGTTGTTAGGAGAAATATTTTTTAATTATTCTCACCCATCATTGAAACTTCTTGAAAAAATACAAATGGGCAGTAAGATAAAAATAAGAAATGGGCGTATGTCGTTTTTAGTACATTTTTAACGAAAACAAAACATATGAAATTAAATGTAATCTCTGCAAATAGCATAAATTTCATATTAAACACAATGGGATTCATTAGTTATTGAGATTTAACAAGGGTTCCTTTTAAATTGAGTACATTACATTAACATAATTGTTTGTCCATTATTATTGATTAATTCAAGATTCTATCAAACTTCCGCGGATAAATTGATTATATTCCCAGTTAATTGTTCAATTTTAAGAATCAGTTCAGTGATTGGTATAAATTCTGAACTAAAATTAAAGACAATTGTCTTCGATGACACTCACTAAAGTTAAAGAAAGAACATTTCAAAACGCGAAGGACAACACTTTCTAAGAAACATTATCTCTCTCAAGAGATAATGTCAATTTTTTCAAAAATAAAATAGATTGATAATAGATTTTTGTGATAACTAATTATTCGAAAGATTTGCAATTGCTATTTTTTTTTTTCATTTTTATTACTTTTTCTACACACGTATTGTTTTGTACGTCTTTAAACAGATCATATAATATTATTCTTTCTATTTAATATGAACATAATAGTCTATATGTACTTTGCCCTTATCATATTTAAAATAATATTAATAATAATAATAATCAAGAAGACTTAAAGAATCTGTGCTTGCCCAGCATATTCTTTAGCAGGCCTAGGAACCAGTGCCGGATTTATATTTTTTATGAGTGTAGGCCACTTTATTTTTACCGCCCCATGTACCTTTTTAAATAATAATTTTCCATTTGTAGTAAGGAAGGCACTAAAGTTAAACGAATGAATGAGTAATTAAGAAATAGCGCAAATAATAAACAAGAATTACAATTTTTTACGGCAAAATCATCTATAATATCATCATAGTTTATGGTGTTCATTACCTCAGGGCTTCTATGTAGAGAAGAGCTAAAGAATTAATTTTTTCTTCAGACAATGAAGAGCTTTGATAATTTTTCACGCGTTTTAAACAGAAAAAACTCCTTTCCCAAGAACAATTTGTAGACGGAGTGGAAAGTGCGATGCGGAGAGCTATATATAAGTTAAGGTTAAACATTAGACACAGATTGATTCTTCAAAAACGTTAAGAGACTGAGTAGTGAGTTTGATCCAGGCACACTCTGCAGTATTATTAAAGGAAATGTGACTGTGAAATCGACGCAATATAGATAAAATAGGTACAATAACAGTAGGTACCTAGGATTGATAATTTTTGATAGGAATGAGTTTCTATAGGGATTTAACTTATTAGTAAAAAAAAAAACATGATAAAACCAGTGAACTTGTTTGACTTTTATCCTCTGAAATCGAGTGAACGTCCTCTGAAATTTGCCGCCCCTAGGACGCTGCCGCCCCTAGGACGCTGCCGCCCCTAGGCCGCGGCCTATGCGGCCTATTGACAAATCCAGGACTGCTAGGAACTAGAAACTAAATCAGTTACTCAGTGTTAAAAAATTGCATTGATAAAAAACACTTCTTTAAAGGAACACGAAACTGTAGCACTTACGCCAATCTGACAACGCCTTATGTGGGTATGCATCGCTTATTAAGATCCCTTTTTATTCTGCTGCATCAATGTCTGTTGCACAGATAATTATGTTTCTCGGAAAAATATAATTGCAAAAACAAATCAATTATAAATCCACTTCTGTTGGTTTCTGTAACGTATTAATCTTCGCCTTTACGGCCTATACGATATATTTACACAAAAAAAAGCGCAACATCACGTTAATGAATTATTAAAACAGTCTTACAAAGGACGCCATGTAGATCAGTGACATTCCTGATCTTATTATAGTCAGTTTCGTAATTGAATGCCTCGTCGGCTACTTCTAGTCTGTCAAGTCTGTGTTCCGGTGCGTTTAGTGTCTCTTCGGTGATTTTAATAAGGCTTATATGCGGAGTTGACGCTACGGCCGGTAATTGGGAACGTACCGCCTGGATTGAGAGGTCAAAGAAGTTTAAGTATCCATAGAATGACAGCCCGGGCTTCGGTTGCATATCGTTAAATTGGTAATACTGTATATTGTGCATGAAATTTTATTTTAATGTATGAACCACCGTGATCGGTGTCTTGATACTATCATGTTCTCTGTCTTATCTCAAGTGCATTGAGCAATAGTGGAAAGACATTAGGTGATATGCATTAACTTGAATACCTATTTTTTACTTATATTTTCAAAGTAGCCACTCTATTTGATAAGCTCAAAAAGCTTCTGATTGTCTCGTCTTTTCGTACGGAGCTATTCCTTTATTTTCGTATGCAAAATGGTGAGCGTGCTCTCTTACTTGCTCTGAAAAATGCGAAACACCTTAGTAATAGAATTAACCTTATAAAAGATGGATGTATATACTCTATGGCCTACCAAGGTGTATACGGTTTGCAGGAAATTACGTAAAGTGGAATATTGTGCATTAAATCGTTTTAACAAAGCTAATTGTTGTGAGGCCTGTAAGGATTTTACCTTTACAGGTTCCATTATGCTATGATTCTGAGGCGGACTGTATCCATGTTTTTACCAGCTTCCGGCTTTAGGTTAACGATCGATGATAGAAAGAAACAAGCACATCTGCATTTAATACTGTTTACTTTACATGAAGAACACCACACTACATTTATTAATTATTTACATTATGCACACATACCGTACTCAGAACATTTATATATTGGTCGCTATTATAGCATGGGTTTTTATCCAATGAGTCTCAAGGACACCTTGCTGCACTCGCTGTGGTTCCAAAACCGTAACGGCTCGCGTAATTATTTCGCGCAAGCATATTACGAACAGATTTTCTTTGTCCAATCATTATTATCGATTTAAAATTCGTGCATTTGTATTGGATAACAACCGCGCTAGTTGTTTTCACTTCATTGACTTTGCCAACCTTGCTATGAATAGATACTTAAGTAAATGTTACAGGGACAGTCTAGTTATTTCTGTGATTCTGATATTTTGGTTAAGGGTATTCTTAACACGAATTTTGAGTGGATAATTGATAATTTTCTTGGCAATGTAGAGGAAAATAGGAGTAAAGCTTTGAGTATTGAAAAACAAATATGCATTTTTTCAAGTTATGTTGGCGATTCAGGATTTCAAACTGGCGTAGCAAAAGACATTTGCATCCATTAATCGACGGTAGCTAATCAATATTATGATGCATCCTCTTATTAAGACTTACAAACTACTAAAGATAAGTGGTAGGAAACGTTCAATTTTGCCTTAGCTATTATTAATTCTATAGACTGTATATATTTACCCATTATGAAACTATCTAATAATGGAGACGAACATTTTTTACTAGTATCAACGGGAAGGAAATTTCCACAATCGAAGAGTTCACAAGTATAAATTCATTTTAGCCAGAATCAGTATACGACTCGAGGACATGGAAAAATTCGGATAGCTTCAAAGTTATGCAATGCTCTATTGTTAGGAGACTCTAAAACTAGAGTATGATATAACTCCGTGACTCATGACAACTTTTAAAATTACCGTTACTCACGACAAAGTTCATATAATCAGCTTGAAACCATTTCAGGTAAATAAAACGTTTTCCTATGCTACATAATAAAATACGTTCCATCCAGTATAGTAAGTATGCTTCTTCTGTTATGATTTCCTTGCACAGCGTGGCTAAGCGGCTCTATGATTTTAATACATAAGAAAAGGGATTTAAGGTCAGAATGTAGCTGAAATATATCAAAAGGTCAATTTAAAAGAGCAGTTGTCTGAGTACCGAAAATCCCAAATTTGACAGCTATCCGCAAAATAGAACAAATGTCAATGACACGCCTCTGCACGGTCGGAATAGAACCTGATGTACGATCTGGTGAGGCGAGACGTCGCTTTTGGCAAAAAGCGCTCAATATGCTCCCACTGCTTCAAGTGAACATGAACTTCACCTCACCGAGATATATCTTCCATACGCCATATGAAGTTATAACAGAATAAAAGAGCCGGATTCATATCTACACCGATAGTTCTAAAACAAAACAATGCTCATGATGTGGAATATACTTCAATTCCTTAAACACCAACATAAAATGGGCTGTGAGCAATAGTGCCAATGGTTTACGGAGCTCACAGAAGTTCTTATAGCAGCAAAAGAAATCACCAGAAACAATATGACTGGTAGGAACATACTCATTTATACAGATAGCAGATAAGCACTACTTACCTTGATGAGCCTACGAATTTACCCAGCGTTAGTACTAGAAAGTCACGAAGCTTTGGCAAGAGTATCTATCCAACAATGTGGTCACCTTAAGATGGATCAAAGGTGACACGACATCGAAAGGTAGCCTCTTATTGCTGATCCACTAGCCAAGAAGGCGGCCAACCAAATACGTTTTGTACCTAGACCTTCTATTGGACTGACAACATCGGTAGTGACAGACCTAATTAAAGAATATTCCCTTGTGAAATTGAAGGAAAGATGGGATAAAACAAAAACTGCTGAGTTACCAGGGATCTTCTGAGTTATCCTGAAAACACTGCAACAAACAAATACTTGACTATGACCAGACATAATTTGCGTCTGATTACAGGCATTCTGACTAGTCATTGCCAAGTACGGAAGCATCTCCAGTTCATGGGGCTGTTAAAATCCGCACCCTGCAGGGGGTGTAAACAAAAAGATAAGACCAGTGAACATATCCTCTACGATTGCCAGTAGCTCTCATTTATTAGAAGATTTGTTTTCGGCGAGTATTGGCTAACACCGGCCGATATAAGAGAAGCACCTCTTGGCGACGTCTACATTAAATCTGTAAGCTGGCTCATTTTAGGATGATACACAATGGGTCTAGTGAGACCTAAGTGCCGAGGGGTAATCCACCCTATACACGTTACATATCCACAAGTACTGTAGGCGTTTCTATTGCATCTTGATAGCAGCGTCTTGGTTCCTCGAAATGAGTTTGTCATATATTTTAATTATTGTTTTGTATTATTGTTTGTTTACTGTTTTAATTCGAATGGTTTGTAAAACCAAAAATAACATATTTAAATAAAAGACTAAGAAATAAACGATGCATAATACGTAGGCGTAAATTATCTTTATTGACTATTGGCATTGACAGCCAGATGCAAGAACGTTCAATAAAATTTACGAATAACGCAATGTAATTTTTTTCATGTAATACATATTTTAAAACTATAAAATTTCTAATTATTATTTAGTTAAATACAACTACTTAACTATACTGCAATTTTCACAAAGGGCTAATAATAATATACCAAACGTTGCTCTACATAAATTGACAGCTATATTTGACGTTAAACCACCTCTAAAACACTGAGAAAACTTGGCAGTTTTATGTCCACGAATCGCCCATTTAAGGTTTGTTCCAACAACGATCTTGGAACAATACATAAACCAGTCCAAAACTTATTGTTGACAATCTGTCGATGACTAGTAAGTGACAACTTGTCAGGTACTGGTCGGGGATTGGGACTCAACTCGGAACTCGATTATGTTGGAACACATTTTTTAAATTCAACAGACGCATTATTACAATAATAAACCACAAAATAAAATAAATGATCATGAACAAAAACTATGAAGACTAAGCTCGATTAACAAATACAAATCAGAACTGTCAGAGACAATAGATACAAATAATATAATTACAATCACGAAATGTTCAGTTTATTGCGGCTTAGCGCATGTCTTGACAATTCGTTCCTATTCAGACCCAGGAACTGATTTGACAGTACACAAATCGGTTTGTGATTAATTTTGGTTGTGTTGGAACACTATGTTTTTGTACAGTTTCGAGTCTAAGGTTTGTTGGAACACAAATTCTAGACTGCGCAGAATCCCGACAGTACACAAACTGATTTGGTTTATGTTGGAACAAACCTTTGTTTCGCTTTTTGGGTAGGTATTCTTTGCTGTCAAGTATCAAGATGTCAACTGTGATATGTGAATGGCTCATAAATGTCAGATTATTTAAAAATGTATACTTCTTTTGATATTTATTGCAATTAATTTGTAGTATATCTTAATTCAGGCTTTCCATAAATAAAGGTATAGCAAGACAGAAAATATAATGTTCTTATACAAAGTACTTTTTTATTGTATAAAAGAGAGGTAGGATATAATACCTATTTTAAATTTGGATCAATTATGATACCGAGGTATTTTTATGTGTTTTTTATTTTAATTATAAAGTTGTAATTTATTTGTATGTTGAAAGAAGACCTTTGTAAATTGCATTGCTCTCTATGGATCTACTTTAACACAAAAACAGTTTTGTGGCTAGAAGTTGCTATATAACCTATCGTCGTAAAACTATTAATAATTTAAACATAGTAAGTAGTATTAATATAACATCAAGTAATTTTTTAAAATAAAGTACATGATCTCAAAACAAATAATCTATAACAAATGCGGATAAAACGAGGGGTAAAATAACAATAAATTAAGGGAAATACTTAAAAAAGGGCAAGTTTAAAGAGTATTATCACAAGAAAGCATATACGTTCTGTTTATTTATCTAGTATTGTTTGAGGTTACTTTTGAATACATTTATTGTTTTTTTTTTTAATTTCTCTAGGCAGTCTATTACATTTTTTAAACCGTTAATAAAAATTGTTTTTTGGGAACATGAAAGTCAAATTGGCTTCTTGTATTATAGTTGCGATATTGCGAATTATATTGATTTTTTTCTAATAGATCTGATGCGATGGTACTATGTTATTTTTATTTTATAAATAAATATCAGTCATGTATGGAACATAATTCTGAACTGAGAGCCAATTTATTTCTTTTAACATAGTTGCAATACTCATCCTGCTGTCCTTTATTAATAGAATATAAATAGGCGAAGTAAGAAGCCCAAATATTTTACATTAGCAGGCTTAAGAGGTAAAGGGGCCAATTATTATTGGATAAATTTCTCGAACAAGTTTTTAAACCCTAATCAAAAGGCGATATAGAATGGTTTTAAAAATCGAGGCTTGTGAAAATCATCACATGGTTTAACTTAAGTAATGCCAATGCTTCATAAACCAAAAAATTCAACGTGCTAATACTACTACCGGCTTTTGGTATTTCGTTCCAAGTTAAATTATATCTCGTTTTAGTTACGCTACGAGTTTACCCTTGTGGGCCTCAGTCTCGATAAGGTGGAAACCACCATTTCTAGATTTATTTCGCTCTCTTCTCACTTTATTTTGTCAACTATTTTCGACGAATCTTCTGTTATGCCTACATCTTTTAATACTGCACTAGTAATTGCAGCAGCTGATCGATCAGATACCATATTTATCGCATACAAGACCTAACGTAGGTAACTTTGTTCTCATTTGAGTGTTTTTTGAGGTAAAGGGTAAGTTTGGATTATTAAATTCGTCATCTGACGAGGAATGATATTTTAAGGGGTCAGATTCTGACCCTGACAATAATGTAGTAGCTTCAGAGGAATAGTCTTTCGATTTCTATAGATTGCCTTTGTTTATTTGAGAAAATTTTCTTTGTTTCTTCACGATCTACACTTCCTATGCTCATTTTTCTGACCGATCTCTGATCAGAAAGAAAATTTTGTTCCTTAGTAGGTACTTTCCGTGTCTTTTCACACATGCATGCAAAAAAATTGCATTTAGAAGCAATTGTTTATGACACTCTATTTTAAATGTATACACCTTTTCCTCATAGATGTTGTTCATTATTAATTGCACAATTCTATCTTTTAAAATAGTTAAAATTGATGCCTCTTTCCAAATGTTTTCAATTTTGATTACAGGTTCATTGCAAACTTCTAGAAAACTTGGTCCATTTTCATTATATTTTTAATATTATCGTTCATAGCGTATCAATAAATAACATCGTAGCATTTGTTCAATTGTCCGGATAAACGTCATCATGCTTGAAGCAAATGAATTTTAAAAATCGCTGCTGCACTGATTTTAACTTGTCTCGGTGAGTTTGATAATGGGGATTCAAAATTATGAAAACGTACTTCAACTTAGAACGAACGAATGAAAAATACAGCATTTTAAGAGTTTCTATATCTGAAAACTGCAGCAGATACAATGTTTTCAATGGTAATATAAATGAGAGCTTTGGATCAAAAGTTACACTAAGATCGACAAAATGTTCAGGCCTCTGTAGAGATGACTTGTTTATCTCGTAGTTAAATAAAATATTTTCCGGTTTTAATGAAAATGACATTATAAAACATTTTAAGGTTTAAGCAGACCCAATTTTTGACTGCTTTTGTTATTATGCATACTAGAAATTTTTAAATCATCAGCATATAAAAGAAAATTTAGATCAATGCAATCCACGAAGTCGTTAATAAATATATTAAAAAGCAAAGGGCAAAGAACAGATCCTTGTGGCACCCCAGACTTTGCAAAGTATTCTATAGACTTAAATCCGTTTAAGAAAACATACTGTTGATGATTTTGCAAATACAGTTTTATAAAAGACTCTGACAACCCGTAACCAATAAGTTTGTTCATGAGCATCCCATGATCGTCTGCCAAACGCCTTTTAAAAGTCTGTATACACAACATCAGTTTGCAGTCGATTGCCGTATTTTCTGTGTTCCATGTTTTAGTTGGACAAAAGATAAAATGGTTACAGGAAAAAAACATTAATTATCCAATCAATGGTACAAAATATCAGATTTAAGTTGTACGTCAAAATCTACCACGAAAAGAATTCAACCTAGATAGATATGTTGAGGAATATATGCATAAAATATTAGGAACTTCTTCATACCACTGCCAGTACAATGCGATAGAGACGGTGTGGGCACAGTGCAAATGGCTTTGACGAAAACATTTTAACAACATAGTCGTCACCGGAAGATGTATGTCAGACTTGGTCACAAGCTTTGAGTAATGTTACCGATACTCAGTAGGATAATTATGTAAGGCACGCTAAAAACATAATTGTTTCGGATTGGGAAAAATACAAGCAATAAGATATTTCTGATCTATAACCAATTATTATTAATTTAGGTACAACGGTAAGTAGTGAAGTTATTCAATAAATATTTTCTGTGCTTGTTGTTAAATTTAATTCTTTTAACAAAGAATCTATTTTACGAATTTGCACCAGGTTTGGATTATCTTTAGACACTCTAAAAACGCTAGAAACCAATATTCAGCTGGGAAATTTATTTATAAATTATGAAAGTAAAGTGTTCTAGTATTTTTAGAAAAAATGTGAAACATATCCTTAATTTTTTTAAAGTGACTTATTGTATTTGTGTAAACTCACCTCAATAAAGTTTACGCTGCTAAGCCTTAACAAAGCGCAACTAAAATAAGAAGACAAGTGCAAACTGTAACTAAAAATGCAATACTCTTTTGTAACAGGATTTAGGGTATTTCTATCACTTTATATATTTAGTAACTAAATAATTTTTTACACCTGCTTGTACAGAACTAAATGACCAACGCAACAAAGTTGAATGAATATAAAAATTTTGAATAAGAAAATATTAAAATAGAACCCGCACGATGACTTACTGCTTTCTAGCATTTAAATTGACTTATCTTAAATAAATCACTACCATATTTAACCAATTTAATTTATATATTTTTTTATTTGTGTAAATTATTGTTGTTAATTTTATATTAATGGAGGTTTTTCAAATATTAGACGGGATCTTCACGTTCTCAACAGGTTCACAAGTACTATACTAATCTCGCATAACCGTTGTTTAACTTGTTAAGTACCATAACAAATAAGCATTTCGATCCATTGGTAATGTGTGACTCTTTTAACAAATTGTTGACTTGCTGGTATAAAACTATTCAGTAACGAGTCTGTTGAAAATTAAAATAAAAAGAAACACTGCTTGGGGTTTATCTGGCAGTACATTATTCAAAGTGTCGATTTCATCGCAACAAAAACATAAACTTGATAAAGTTACACTTATTAATCGTTTACTTTCCTCGAGGAGAACGAACAGGACTATTAACAAAAAATAAATTAATTCATATCTAAAATGATTGGCCGTTAATTTGTATGGTGGTTCTGTTGGGGCGTTATCGCTAACGCCGGGCAATAAAGCCCATTAGTAATGGACCGTTGTGGCTGATGAGTGTCTCTTAAAAATTATATTCTCGGCCGGCTATCAGCAGTTAAATAAACAAAACAAGGCTTTTATCTCAAACGTTCCAGCGCGAGTCGCGCTCACTTAGCGAATGTATAAATTGTTGGGGTCGTATGACACCGTGGTCGGCCGACCACAATAATTGTGGCTTCTAGCACGGATGGTTTTCTAGAAATTTTGAAGTGAAAATGGCAAATTAGAACCAACAAACAAAACAAACCAAAGAATATGAAAACCCTTCCAGGACCTGTTGCTACAATTAAAGACCTTTCCGTAATAAGGTTTGCTTGCCACGTTAAGTAAGTTTTGAAAAATTGGGTCAAATTTGTTTTATATTTGTTAAATACCAATAAAAAAATTATTCTAATATAAATATTACGAAATATGGCGCCATCTTTCGGATTCGTGGTAAAATAATCTGTATGTGGCTTGTAATATTATTGTTAACAGATTTTGTGAGCTAAAACAGTCACTTCACGACAAATTATGGCTTTTATCCTTTTTACACCAAGGGCTTTAATTGTGAGTTATTTAGTGGTCTGAAATTTGATGGAAATCATTTAAAACTATAAACTGGCTTTTCAACAATACCCCTATATATCCCCTATCCCATCTAGTAACAGCACAAAATAAGGTAAGTTAACCAAATATGGGCAGGTCTCTAAATATTGGCCTTTTCCAATTTCAGCTACGAAAATATGGCACTCTGTCACAGGAAACGGATCCCGCGCAATTCGGTAGTCACATTTTAATGGGCGAACACGTTGTTAGTGCGTTAGAAGTAGCTGTAGAATGAGTACTGCAATTCACCTTTTTTTTATATTTGCAAACGGCGCCTTAGGTGATATTTTCTGGATAAACCACATTTGATCATAACATAGATGAAAAAGGATGTCAGTTGAATCTCCACAAGCAGCCGGAGGTTTTAACTCGAAAAGGTGTCAAAATAGTACCACTTATCGATCCTGAACATGCAGAAAGTATGTCAATTGTGTCCTGCGGAAACTCACTAGGTCAAGCGATTCCACCAGTGATTCTTTTTAAAGACAAACGCCTTAAGCCAGAATATCAATACAATTTGTAAACACAGTGTGTTATGGCAGTCGATTCTTGAATGTGTTTTTTATTAAAAACGTAAAACAGAGGCCTTAGTAAGTTCCGGATTGTTTAAAATTTTAATAACTGTGGTATTATGTAACTAAACAACGATTTGTTTGTTCACTAACGTATATAGGCGTTCCATAGGGTAGCTATTTTCATCCAGGACTTCTAAGTCCCGCCAGGGAATGAACGCATATTAATAAGGTAACTGTTATAGATATATTCACTACTTTTGGGTGAATCTATTTTAGGCATTTGTTTATCTGATTACAGATGTCTGACTAGAGATTTAGAAAAATTTTAAATGACGAAGACCTTCTAGCCGCAGCTGAAGCAGCTGCGTTTGAGACAGAAAATCTGCCGCTTGATAATGACATTATTACAGACGAAGAAGGCAGCGAAAATGAGAAAGGTGAAGTCATTGAGGTCAAAAAGACAAGCATGTGCTTAGTGGATGATGTAGACGAAGCAGTTGAAGAGGAGTTATACGAGGCAATGGAGGAAGAAGTAGAGAAAGCAGTAGATACCGCAGTTAAAGACGCAGAATTGGATTTTTAGCCCGAACCACAAAATAAAGAACAAGTACGTCAAACCTCTGTAGGACAAAAAGGAAAGCTAGCAAAGTGCAAAAAAATCTGAAAACAAAACGAAGAGAAGCTATGGAGGCAAAACAGTAGAACAAGAAAAAGCGAGAAAGTGCAAACAAAAGGAAAGCGTCAAAAATATTCCTGAGTACGACGGCGACGAAAACCCAAAAGAAGATCTTTTTGTCGACTGCAATACAAACTGATTTTTTTTTAAAGTTTTGGGACCCAACACCATAAAAGATATTTTGTATCAGTCAAATTTGTACGCAACTCAACGAAAAAAAAATATGAATTTTAAAGAAAATGAACTCCTAACTTTTCTTGGAATTAACTTTTTATGGGATACTACAAGCTGCCAAGCTACAAAAATTATTGGTCTTGTTCTGAAGATCTAGGACTTTTAGTTGTAAAACGAACAATGCCGAGAACCCGTTTTCAGCAGTTTTTACAATATCTTAATGTGAATGACAGTGCATCCATTCCTGTTTATAATAAAGAAAAATTTATAAAATAAGGCCTTTTGTGAAAGCCCTGACTGAACAATTTAACTTATTGGACAATGGAACCAGAGCACTTTCAGTTGACGAAAGCATAATAATTTTCAAAGGAAGGTCATCTTTGAAACAGTGTAATCCGAAAAAGCCAATAAAGAGAGGTTACAAGCTTTGGTGTATCAAAAGGATCAAAAGAGATATATAAAGAATTTTGAAGTTTACCAGGGTAAAAATGAGGTGGCTGAAGAGAAGTTTCAGGGATTTGAATTAGGGGAGAGGGTGGTTTTGACTTTGACTGAGAATTACTGGATCACGAACAGAATTGTATACTTTAATAATTACTTTACATCGGTAGCTCTTCTGGAAAAACTGAAAACGGAAAAAACGCTGGCATGTGGAACTCTTCAACGGGATAGATTAGGACTACCATCCAATATGACTGAAGACAAAAGTATGAAGCGAGGCGATGTTGACTATCTAGTATGAATTTGTCATTTTTCAAGTGGTGTGATAATCGAATGGTGCATTTTCTCTCTAACTTCCGCAGTACAGAAATAAGTAAAGTTAGGTACGCCTTCAAAAAGATGGTACCGCAAAAGATGTAGATTGTCCTCAGATAGTCAATGATTATAATGTCCATATGGGAGGCGTAGATCTCGCGGATCGACTTCAAAAGGCTTACTATATAGATAGACGCTCAAAGAAATGGTGGAACCGTTTATTTTTTGGAATACTTAATATAGCATTCGTGAATAGCTATGTGCTTTATAAAAAAGTTCACCCAGAGGACAACACCACGCTACTGGAATTTAGAAGAGGGGTTGCTCAAGGGCTAATGAACTTCAGTACTACTCTGCCGTACAAAAGAAATCTTCAAGCAACCACAATATCAATAGTCCTAGAAATAGCCCTCGAAATACGCCTTCTGGAACTTCAACAACCACTGTACCAAAACGTAGAAAATACAACTACAGCGTCTCAAACGATGTTAGATTGGGAAATCAAGGGGCCCACTGGCCAGTTTTCACTTCCAAAAGAGGACGATGCGAGCAATGTTCGTCAATTGCAGTGGAATCCAGACCACATTCGCAGTGTTTAAATTTTAAGGTATATTTGTGCGTTAACGAAAAAAAAAATTGTTTTAACATATATCATGAGATTGTATAATAGATATTTTTTTACAAGTTACAATATGCCTTTTTTACCCTGACGGGACTTGAAAGTCTGTCCCCTAATTTTTAGGAGAGGGGGTCACAAAAATTTTGAAGATCGTCGAAAGGCTTGGCGAGTTTATGTGCTAGCTGGAACAGGCCTTACGTAACCTCGTCTGATTCATTCGTTTTACTACAGATTTTTTTACATTAGATAGGTACTTTTGTACAATCGAATCTTCCAAACTAAAAAAAATTATGAAAACAAATAAATGTTCATCTTAAATAATTCCTTTGTCTGCGGCTATCAGAACGAAAGTAATGCAAGTTATTTTTAATCTAATTATCCGTGCCAAGTAATTTCTACGGCAAGATGGCGACCAGCTCTTTAGCCTCCTTAGACAGTAGCGTTCGATAAGTGGCATCTCATGTTTCCCCAAACACGTACGATCATTATGGCATGGTTCGAATGAAAAAACTACCGTCGCTTCGCATTATATTCTCGTTCTCGGATTATCGAGATTTTTTCACCAAACGGTGTTCATTACTTTTCGAGAATTCAACTGAAATTCAATTATAGCCATAAACTACTCGATTTTATTCCGAGACGTCACATGTGAATCCGAACTCGCCGAAGAGATATGTGGGCAGCGCATTCCTACGCGTCAACTCCAAACGTTTCGAAAGATATTTAGTAGCGTGAAAAATCGTTAATAAAATTGTTAAAAATTGTAAATTAATTAATAATTACTGTAATAGCGATAAATAATATTTATATCGATGCAATGGTGGCTAATAAACATTTATATATTTTAAATTAGGATTATTTTTATTTGAAAATATGATAATGTTATGACATTCGGAGATAAGGACTAATAAAATATATTGGTGTATACTAATTTGGTCGGTTGGATATAGAAATTTAAATCATTATAATTTCAATAAATGCTTTTAGAAAGTAAATAATGTGTATTATGTTGGAATTTATGTTATGAATCAAGAAAGAAGTTAGCAGAATTGATAAAACACTGTGTATCTTGGTTATAAAGAATGATAGATCCATTGTATATGATAATGGAATTACGTCCCCCTATGGACTCTTTCTTACCCCAATAATTCAAAATTTCAACTTAAATTTGACCAAAAATAAAGCAATTTTAAGTTTTCGCGCGATATGTGTCTGATGTTACGGTTATGAATACTATTTCTGAATAGTAGCTTTTTAAATAAATAAGTTTTAATTTGTATAAATAAAAAATACTAGAAGAATTTGCTTAAATAAGTAGAGGTAGCTGTAGCCATTTTAATGGTCTAATATCTTGAATCACATGTTCCTATTTAACGGTACCTGGTCTTGAGTAACTCCAACCAGACCCGGGTGATATTACAATAGGTAGTACAATAGTTCTTTCTCATTTTGAAATTTAGAAAAGCTTGTTTACTCGTATACGCCATAGTAACGTTTTTGTATTCGCTCCGTGCGAAGTCATGGAAAGGGAAGCAAAAGCGATACTAGCGCTAGCTGCGGATAATTCGTGAATTTTAGGGCGATATTTTGTAATTTTGGCATATCAAATACACGTATACATTTTACTTTTTTTCAAAAAAGTAGGTAAAAACAACACAATAAGCAACCGGAATTGCTGTGTTGAAACTGTTCACTAGCATAGTGGAAATTAAATCAAAGAAATAAATGGATAGGTGTACAGTAAGAAGAAAAATTACCTTTATTTTTGTGATAATAACAATAATGCTGGAAATAGTAGACATCAGAAACTTGAAAGGTTTTAAATAAACAATAAATTATCATTTTACGATATTCTTTAATATCCCTTTATTCTTAAATATTCATTCAGCAAGGACTAGATTTCAAGATTTCTGCCTTTGATTATAATACGTGGCTGTAATGCAATTTTGTGACTTACTGATGGGAAACCAGTTTTAATCATTCATTCTATGTTTTCTTTCGAACAAAAATGAAAATATAAATAACGATCCTTTTTTATACATTTTAACTTCACGCTATTATTAAATGGTATTTTTTATTTTGGCAGAATAGGCTAATTCTTCAATGACAACTTATTAGACTTAGGCAACTTCTCATACATTTTCCAGTAAATACTGTTGCCTGCCTATATTTTATTATTGATTTTTATTGATTGTACATAATTTTCTTTAATTTAAGCGGGAAAAATATATAATAATAATAAATTAATGTTTTACTTGTTTTACAAATCCATATAATTTTATTAAAACTAACATATATACTTTTTATTTACGAATTCCATTAAAAATTGTATTTGTCAGTATAGGCAGAAATAGTCCTTTAATACCAAAACAAATTGGCGCTGCTGTCGCGCACAGAGCGAATTAGAAGGTCAGTATGTTACTTGAACCTTAAAGACAATGGGACTATTCTCATCAGAAAATATACATAAATAATGAAAAATTTATGAAACATATGATAAAATAAACATCCTGCTAAATTTTTGTCCCTTAAAAATGTTTTCTATGTACTGAAATTGGAAATATAAAGTCAATTATTTAAATTTTAAATCGCTACATTTCTATTTGGACATTTGGCAACGGTGTAAGGTTGTTTCTTAGGGATTCGTCCGTTCCGTTCAAGTACTCGAGTTTCTCTAATTTAAGAGAAATGGAGAGGGATTTCAGAATATTTCGGATCAATTTGTTAGAATTGTATATCAAAATATATTCCTGTATATCAATACTTATTTCTATTGTAACAAAAATTTGATATTATAATTCATAAACTGATAATGTTACTAAGAATTTAGTCACAAGCATTACTTAACTTACTTTATTAATTTAAAATAAAACATTCATTCTTCGATGGATATTAGTAAAAGTAAGGAATAAAAGTTTGTTCGTTAATTCACTGAATTTGTATTTAATAATATCAGTGTTTTTTTTTTAAGCTAATGCATAGCTTTTATCGCGGGCTTTTATAGCGAGGCGACCGAATCAAGAAATTCCTTAACGAATATAAACCTAACACCCCCACTCCGACCGGCACAGCGGTGCGGCGTTGAAAGCCGTGGAAGGTTTTATCCGACCCTATTCGTATAAGTATGAAGCGGAGTTAAATATACGTCTGCGGACTGGAACGTTTAAGCATTACAAAAACTAGAAGAGCTTTCTCTGGCTTCTAATAATTTGTTATTACGAATGTTCCCGGCTGGCGTAAATATATTAGATATTATTTTTTTTTGCAAGATTTATAAAATGTAAATTTTTATTTTATCAGTGTTAACTATTTCATTATTAAGCTATTGCATAGATTTTATCGCGGGCTTTGAGCGAGGCACCCAATTAAGATATTCCGTAACGAAAATAAACCTCGAAAAATCGAAAAATCGAAAAATCGAAAGATCAAAAAATCAAAAAATCAAAAAATCAAAAAATCAAAAAATCAAAAAATCAAAAAATCAAAAAATCAAAAAATCAAAAAATCAAAAAATCAAAAAATCAAAAAATCAAAAAATCAAAAAATCAAAAAATCAAAAAATCGAAAAATCGAAAAATCGAAAAATCCAAAAATTGAAAAATCGAAAAATCGAAAAACTTTATATCAAGAACGCTAATTGTATTATTAGTAAGGTTAAGCAGCACTGTAATAGTGTTATGCGCTTTCCTAAAATCAGATGGTTGTGTAAGCAATATATCATTGTTTCCATCTATTTCTATTTTTAAAAAATATTAGAGACGCTAATGGCTACTTACTTCTGCAATGACAATTAGGCTAAGATTATAGTGGATACGTTTTCTAAGGATTTGCCTTTAATTTTCCTTTAATTTTCCTTAATTTATTTTAATTTGCCTTTTATTTTTCTTTTAATTTGCTTTTAATTTGCTTTTAATTTGCTTTTAATTTGCTCTTAATTTGCTTTTAATTTGCTTTTAATTTGCTTTTAATTTGCTTTTAATTTGCTTTTAATTTGCTTTTAATTTGCTTTTAATTTGCTTTTAATTTGCTTTTAATTTGCTTTTAATTTGCTTTTAATTTGCTTTTAATTTGCTTTTAATTTGCTTTTAATTTGCTTTTAATTTGCTTTTAATTTGCTTTTAATTTGCTTTTAATTTGCTTTTAATTTGCTTTTAATTTGCTTTTAATTTGCTTTTAATTTGCTTTTAATTTGCTTTAAATTTGCTTTTAATTTGCTTTTAATTTGCTTTTAATTTGCTTTTAATTTGCTTTTAATTTGCTTTTAATTTGCTTTTAATTTGCTTTTAATTTGCTTTTAATTTGCTTTTAATTTGCTTTTAATTTGCTTTTAATTTGCTTTTAATTTGCTTTTAATTTGCTTTTAATTTGCTTTTAATTTGCTTTTAATTTGCTTTTAATTTGCTTTTAATTTTCTTTTAATTTGCTTTTAATTTGCTTTTAATTTGCTTTTAATTTGCTTTTAATTTGCTTTTAATTTGCTTTTAATTTGCTTTTAATTTGCTTTTAATTTGCTTTTAATTTGCTTTTAATTTGCTTTTAATTTGCTTTTAATTTGCTTTTAATTTGCTTTTAATTTGCTTTTAATTTGCTTTTAATTTGCTTTTAATTTGCTTTTAATTTGCTTTTAATTTGGTTTTAATTTGCGTTTAATTTGCCTTTATTTTCCTTGAATTTGCCCTTAAATTTCCTTTTATTTGTTTTAAATTTAATATATTATTATAATAGATAATGAATTAATTTAATGTGCGTACATATAGGTTTCTGGAACACGAAAAGCAAAAATTACCACAATAGCCTATTTATTCATTTAATAACATAATTTAGTACGTATTTGATGACCTTACAATAATTAATATAATAAATAGTAATGTTAATTACATTAATTAAAAAATTATAGCGATATTACACGTATTCAAGTTTTTTTATTAAAACGTAACCCAATTTTTGTTGATTCCATCAAAACTATCCACATGTATAGACCATCTGAAAGTACATATTTTAACGGTTAAAATGAGCCCTTATTGAACCTTAAAATCGAAAAATACATCAATAAAATTTTTCGTGGAAGTATTTTTTTAGAAAAATGTAAATAACTCGGAAACAACTTGTTTTTTGAAATTCAAAAAATTCATGCTTATTTAACACCAAAAATATTTCACTTTCTCCAAATTTCATGTAAATTAAATTATTTTTACGCTAGAAAAAAATTAAAACCTGAAAAATCGTCATTTTTTAAAAAATTTGAGGTACTAAAAAATTTCTCATACAAAAGTTTTAGATTTTTCAATATCTACAACTTTTGTATTGAATACTCTTCGCTAGGAACTTACGTTTCGCTGCAAAACGCAAAAAATCCATCAACTGCACCCCCATTCCACCCCTTCCTAGTATCTCGTGTTTAAAAGTTTTTGGTTCTTTTAGTTATAACCCTAATTACATGTCCTCCTGGTCCTTACCTATATAAACATACCATTCTGACGAACCATTCTCAGAACTCGCATCCACCATAATCATAACCAATGAGATTGCTGTATACTGAATGACATTCCCATCAAAACCAAGTTAATTTGGATGCTGTAAATTACGCTCTAAAGAGAGATGTGGTGTCGCTTTTTTAATAGCATATTTTCTCCACATTATTCAACCTCATTGATTCCAGTGTATTTTTTGTTAATTAATGAAATAACTCCTCATGAATTCCGTTAAGCTGATTGACATTAAAATTGACACAACAGCTGCTAACTCTATTAGACATTTTCACCATACAACCATATACCGTCGATAATAAACTATGTTCGCCGATAAAAAACCGTATCAACTTTCCATAATCAACCGATATACGGATAAGAGGAGAGCTAAGTACGTAGTTTATTAGCTAGGAATTTAATTAGCCGAATGGTAGACAGGTACTAATCAACGTTAAAAATGAATTCTGCGCTGATCTGGAAACCATCCGTGGTAACTTTGAAATACCCAATAAAATAAATAGGACGAATAAAATTAATGACAATTGAATGGGCTAATAAAAGTTGGTATTAAAAAAGATACATGAACACACACGCGGGAAAGAAATTTTAATTTCAAAGACTGCTGACTCAGTTGATATTTTAATGGAATAGAAACGTTTTATGATCCCTTTTACTTTGTATTTGCTGTATATAGAGTTTTTTTATTGGACTTTTAGAACCAAGTACTGAAACAAATTATATGGATCATAAGCTAATTATCCTTTGTGGGATTGTGACTATACAGCGTCCTACACACTGTAACTCACTGCATTTTTTATTATTTTTACATTTGGTTTTGTACTGCATTATTAACTGATTCTACAACTTTATATTGAAACCGTTTAAAACATTTTACTTTATCTTAAAAATCTTGTTCTTTTTGTAATTAATTTGACATAGAAAGTACTTTTCAACAACAAAAGGAAGCTTCTAAAGTTGTTCTTGTAGCCAGAAAAAATATAAGCATTTTCATTAAAAGAAGACTCATTGCCACCCACCTGTATTATTAAAAATTATTGAAATATTTATGTTTAAAATTAATTGACATATAAATAAATATAAAATTTTTACATCACATCAGTCAGGATACCACTGAGGTTACAGCTGCAATATGGCTTTGCTAGATAATACTAATGATATATTTAGAGATTTAGATCATCCAAGTCCATATTTCACTTTAATAACCTTCTGATACTACAAATCACTAAATTTTGTAAGCTATTTCAAATTACGAGTAGTATATGCATTTTTAATAATGTCATAATTTTTTTTAGAAATTATCTGTTGCATGTGAAGCTATTTGTTTGAGACCAATAGTATTTTTAACGTACACATGTAGGTTATAGTAGGTTGAGAAAGAGTGGAATGACCTCATCGTCTTTCATCCACTGCGACCCATAAATTTAAATAAAGTCAATGGGTGAAACTTGTTTGTAGCAGTAGGCTCAGTCGCGTCAATCCGAAGATCTTTAACCTAGTTATTTCCAAGGAGGAGCAAATACATAGAATGAATTCGGTATATTTTTCTTCCACGCTGCAGAATCGATAGTCCAATGTTTTGTTGTAGACTTATTCTTCTCATGTAATTATCTAGGTCTTTCCTAGGTCTTTCCCAGGTCTTTCCCAGGTATAAACGTTTTCGAATGAGTTAGCCCTGGAGCATCTTTCCAGTTCATGAGTGTTACATCCTCTGTCCATTTTGAAAAAATTCATTCGGCAGTGCTCCTTGTAATGTTAAGGAATTGTTCTGGTCCTATTAATATAGAATTGCTTCCTTTTTTAGCGAGCGCATCGACGTTTTCATAGCTCTTCACACCGCTGTGTCCCCAGGACCCAGATCAAAGTATTTTTGTTCCAGGCATCAAGACAATCGAGGGTATTTATATAGTTCTAAACCAACTTCTAGTCAACTCGATTGAAACTCCGGACCTTGAGGGCTATCTGTCTATCGTGTTTTCTGGAAGAAAATTATACAAATCTCTTGCTCTCAATTTTTCAGCGATTATTTCTGCTTGAAAGGTCGTAACCGGAGTGTCCATATTGATATCTCAACTCTTGGCCTTTGACTGAATACTCCCGCTTCCAATTCTTTTTCAGGATTGAAGCGGTCCATGTAGAGCACATAGTCCGCTTGAATCATACATCTCTCTGGAATAAGGGCGCTGCATAACTCTTCTATATGCTGTCGGGGAACTATCAAGTCTGAGACCATGCCGAGGATGTGCTGGTTATTATTTTCACTCATCAGCTCCTTTTTGTCCCATCACAGTTTGAAGTATATAGGATACCATTCTGGCCTCTCTTTTTATCAAAATATAAAGAAAGCTTGGATCCAGCATGGTCTCTATGGTTCTCGTCGGTGTGGTTCATATTGCCGCAGTGATGGTGAGGCACACAAAACGCTGGTTAGCTTTGCTCTGGACATTCGTTAAAGTGACTTGTCATACCATACAACGGAGCCGTACGTAACCATGGATTTCACCTCGGTTTGGTAAATCCAGTAGATCAGTTGAGGACTGATTCCGCATGATTTGCCGCAAATCCTTCTGAGCGTCCAGAAGGTTAATCTAGCTTTGTTGATGTTTTTTTCTAATTGGGCGTTCCAGGTGTGTTTCTTGTCTAGGAAAATCCAAAGACATTTCACCTTCATCGTAAAAGAAATGATTTCTCTGACCAAGGTAGTTTGTCGAAGCTTGTTGAATTTTCTTCTCTTGGTGAAGGGGAAAATGACGGTTTTCCGGGGTCAGATAATTGATCCCTCTCGCAACATCTGTTTTATGGCTTGTTGAAGGATCTTCTAGATCATATCTTCGTACTTTTCTCTAATTATGATAATAATTATTGTCCGCATACCTTGGAATCTACCCCCTACCGAAAGACATCGTCTAGCAGGTTATCCATCAGAATGGTACACAGTAAAGGTAAAATTTTGTTGCCTTGTAGACATCCTCCGGCAGGCCTTAATGTGATACCCTCTTTTCCTGCAGTGATAAAATTATGTTCTTGTTTCCAAAAATGCCTTTGATCCAGTTACAGGTGAGTTTCCATAGAAGGGCTTTATTGAACGCGTCGACTATTTCTTGGAAGGTACCTAGGGTCATATAATTGCGAATTGTCAATATTGCCTGCTAGATTGTGTACTGTATGATCTGTCGATTTACCTACTTTATAGGTACATTTCGAGTAAGTAAACATGTGACATTTTTATTGTCCTAAGTCATTACAAGTCTGACATGTACGCAGATGCTATGCTACTGAAATCATCATCCTTAAGTTCACAGATGCTGCATGCTAATCTAATGATTATTAGTAACCTTACCAAACTCATTCTAAAATACAATTTCTCTCAATTAATTCATCTATAGTATTAATATTTGTTAAATATACAAGTATTAGAAATTAAAAATTTAAAAAAACCGACTTTAAAAACGTGCAGATGCCATCACCACATCCTAACCAAATTTATATGGGACCACCCCTGAGGTACCCCCTTTACTAACAAAAAAAGAATCATAGAAATCGGACAAGGTGGTAAAGCATTATCGCTAAACATACATAAAAAATGAAGAGTTTGAAGATTTTCTCATGGACCTAATTATTAGATTTTGACTAAATTTATATGGGACTACCCCTGAAGTACCCACTTTCTAACAAAAAAGAATCATTGAAATCCGACACCGTGTTGAAGAAAAATCGCTGAACATACATAAAAAAAAAATATCGCGACGAATTGATAACCTCCTCATTTTTTGAAGTCGGTTAAAAAGTAAAGTAGAAAATAAAGACATAATTTTGACGTTTGCTAGGAACTAGACAGTAAACTCTTATTCAAACAGCATATACTCGTATTAAGTGTATTTAAAAATCCTGTGCTAATTTAGATATGTTTTTCCTACATAGCCACAGTTTAAACTCGTATTTAGGTTAATATTTTGCTGCTGTTATACTGGGTAATTTTGGCCTTGTATAATCGGATTCAAAAAATACAATAATCGTACTTTGGTTCTGTTTTTGGAATACTAGATATACGAAATACTAGAAGGAAATAATATTATATGGCAACCTTATTTAATAAAATTATCGTGTTCCAGTTTCCAACATACATGGTAAAGAATATTTGCTTAGTTAAATATATCTTCCCCTCACTATGCCAGTATTTTTAACCCGGCGGATATAATGGTTGGGTATTTTATACCCCAGCGCAATTTAAAACGGCACCACAGCAGCTTTGTGAGATTTCGTGTATCTTCATATGGCCCATTTCTACATGCTACTACCAAAAATTCAGTCAGACACTCAGTCTTGGTCTAATCGCGTTTCATGCAATGAGTAGAAGACTCGAATCGTGCGTACCAAACTGGAGTACGGTGGGGTTGACTCAACAGGCTCAAAAAAAACACAAACAATATCTGTGCGATGTTACATATAAAGACAGAAATTCATTATATCCTGCAAAATTTTAAAGAAAATCTATTTATTTTACGGAAAACGTTTTAGGCACTCCAGAGTCACTCCACACAATGTTTAGGTGGGTTTCAAATTATAAATCATGTTTGTTAAACATAATTTTCATTCTGTTATCAAATTTGGCGAACACTGCAGTGTCAAACTTGTTTTTCTTGGCATTTTCTATTTTACTATACCCCAACAGACCACTTATGTTACAAGATATACAACTGTATTTCCTGGGCTATTAAATAATTTGAAATCTAATTTATACACACACTTCCACCCAGCTCACTCAATTTACCTCTAATCTATGTATCACGACAAAAAAAATTGTAACAAGCTATAACAAACCTCACAAACACAGCATTTTATCAGCATTCCAATAAACGCATGTATAAAACTTGTAAATGCATACGACGAATAAAAAGTGTTAATTTCATTAATATAATTATTAATATCTTTATTCTACACGGCCTGTTCGCCGTAGGTGACCAGTTAAAAACTGTTGGCACAAATACTTTATCGGCAGTAGTCTGTGAACTGAGACACACTGATACTGTTGGCAAGCAAAACAACTGAAACACCTATGGCTACTCGATTTCTTCATACATAATGTCCAGCAGGGAGGCCGTTACCCCTGCTGCTAAGATGACCAACATTAGTACCAATATTTTCTTGCAAATCCGCGTATACGTAAGTTGAATACTCTTGAAAATACATGTTAACTCACAATTAAATTATCAATATATTTTTATGCGTTGTTTCCGACTTGAATAGAATCGGAGTATGAATAGTGCTTCGCTATGTAAACAATTATTTTACTTTATATTTCTATGATTAATTCTTAATAGGTAGTTTAGACCAAAATCATGATATTATAAAGACCGAAAACAGTAAAAGTTATGCCTTGAAATTTCATGAAATTTAATACTGTTTGTCACTTGTTCTACTCACTTTTTTCTAATTTAAAACATCTCGAAATATTCTTTAAAATTGAGTAGCCCAAGAATAGGTGAATCTCCTACAATTTTCTAAACATACAAAAAGCCCCTTTTTGTCTGCATCAAGGATTATTTTACTTCTACTTTGCTGATATGTTTTTACACAAACCTTTAAAATTACATATATGTGCTTCTCTCTTCTTACTTTCCTTTTTTTTGCATCCTTGAGCAAGTCCTTGGAATCCTGATACTTTTTGAACAAACTCTTCATTTTCATTATTTTATATTCTTCAGATTATTTTTTGTCTACAACCATGTATTATTAACTATAAATTTGTGTCCTGTTATTTGAGCAAATTCCTTCGCTTCCTTTCACAAATTTACTTCTTATCTCTCATTTTTTCAGCATCATTTCTTTAATATTTTTCTATAAAACTATTAACCTACGCTTTCTCCTGGTATGATCTTACAATCTATACTTATATACTTAGTAAGTCACTTCTTTTGACCATTAAATAAACCATCTTAAAGTAGCTGTTTTTGCTTTGTAAATAATTTTAGATGTTTCTCCTTTTAGATATATCTAATGGCATTATTTTTATCTATTATTGCTGATCCTCTTTGGATCACTCATGGATCATGAATCTCAATGGACTAGGAATATTTATCATATTCAACTTTAGCCTTTAACCAATATGACTATTCAGATCCTCACATTTCCTAAGTTAGACACAAAGCTATGCTTAAACTTCTAGTCCTACTGCCTTCTTTCTACTTGTAAGCAGACGCAGTATTTTATAGTTATATTATTGTTACGCAGCACCCTGCAGTAGCCTTCGGCCGTTATAGGAAACGTACAAATATGAAAAGAAGTGCAATGTTACCCATCATACTATAGTGTGCTGCGATCATCATAAGTAAAAGTACGAGTAAAAGAAGATAGAATAGTCCAGAAATGTCGGGAAACGTCATAATTTGTCAAGAACATTCTAGGCATTTCGAGAAGGTTCGCGAAGGGTCAAGCAAGCTATATAAGCCGATGATCCTGACGTCAGTTTTCAGTTTTATGATAGACGTTACATGTTAATGTTATCAGTTGAATAGTTGTAAAAGTTTAGTTCAAATAAATTGCGATACCAAAAACCAGCGTAACAGTATGGTACGTTAATGGAAATAGTCTTAATGTCTATAGCGACCCTTCTAGTCATATTTTCTCAAGGAAGTGTAGGATTTGGAGTGGCTAGATGGATATTTTCGTATTTTTTTCTGGCAATGAAATATATGTTTCTAGACCTCTGTAACAATAAAAAAATTATTTTGCAAACATTTTCTGTCAACCTTTTTTTCTACTTCAGGTGTAGGTGTAGGATCGACCACGAATATATACGTTTTTCAATAAAATTCGAGTATAGCTTAAAATAAAAAAAAAAACTCCATCGATAAGCAACTTTATTTTAAATTTAACAGATCAAACGATAGATCTCACCAACGGGAAATAGTACATGCTATTCACTCCCTCCCCTGTACCGAACTAGAAATAGCAAGCAAAAAATACTACAGATTTATCACTACGCACGGTAGGCAATTGCCAAGGGGCGCCGACGTTTTGATATTAATAATGCATGCCTGTGGAAACCGAAAAACAGGAAAACAGATATCTGAATTTAATTTACATTGTTTTGTGAAGTGAAGAGTATTATAAATTTACTTTGTTCGTCCGATGTTACGTTTTTTGCTCGCACGATAAGTCAAAAACGAAAAATGATGTTAACTTAAAAATTTCTGGCATCAATAAAAAACCTATTATAATTGTTCATTATCCGTCACGTGCATCAGCATATCCAATCAACTCTGACTTACACTGATAAGTCCCCTAGGAGTGTTTAGGGTTGCCAGACATCACGGTTTTGGCATATTTGCCACGCTTTTTGATTTGCAACGCCACAGTACGAAAATGCTACGCTTTTGAAAAAAATGCCACTTTTTTATGCCAATGCTACTGTTTTTATTGAATTGCCACGCTTTTTAATTGAAAGACGTAGAGGAACCAGATTTGTACAAAAATATACCAAATCTCCGGGTAAAGGACTCCCGTTTTTACGAAAAATATAGGCTAAGGAACTTTTTTTTAGAAATTTCACAACAAATGGACCTGATTATATAAAATTCTCTGTCGTTCACGGTTGTCACGATTTTCACTTTCGGAAATCTGGCAACCCTAGGTGTTATCACTTAAGTCAAGTTTGCTCCAAATAAATCAATATATAGGAAATATTACGTCTATTTTTTTATTCCGCTAAATGATAAAACTCAAAATTGGTTATTTCGTCTAATAACTATTTAAATAATTATTTATTAAAAAGGTTTACAGTAGAGACAGTAATTTATGACTACTCTTTTCCCATTTCATTATCAATCAGTATTGAATGTTAATCTGGTGTATGTAAACAGGTTTCTTAATGTTACATTTTTAAAAAGTCAAACTTTGACACTTTCAAATTTATTTTTTTTAAATATCTCGATATGGTAAAATAATAATCAAATTATTGATATATTGAAGAATTGGGTAGTAAATATAAGAAAAAAGATGTTACCGACTTTAAAGAATGTACACAGTCAACTTTTTATGGAATGTACAGTCAAGACTTTATGGAATGTAGCTAGTAAGAGTAGTAAGTTACTTTTTATTGAATAAATGAGTTAAAATATGCCAAAAATTTTCTGGCCGAATATCCCTCGACCAGTGATAAATACTCATAATTTTATTTCAAATACTTCAAGCTTGTTTCTTAAAGTAACTTCTAAAGTTACAAATGCTTTCGGTAAGTGAACAAAATTATTTCGAATTATCATTGTCCTTGGGATATTACTACTGAAAATTTGAGGAAAAATTGAGATCTATAAGGGGATGAAGCCAATTGATCCTTAAAAAAAAAAACAAAAACAAGCAGCAATCTACAGACAATATTGCCAGAGGTTACAGGATAATTTACGGCGCAATATCGTCAAAATTATCAAGATTTTCACCAAGATTTTGTTAAAATCCTAATATTTGGAGAGAAAAGTACAAAAGAGAACAAATCCATGATGTGTATTCAATAAAATTATGTGTATTTATAATGCAGTACTCAGTAGGTACACCTATTTTTGTGTTATGTTGGCAAGCAGTATTTTTTATATACTTGTATATTATACGATAATACCTTAACCTTATAGGGTGAAGTAAGGTATGTTCCTGATGATTATAGTTTTGTCGTTTGAAAGTAATGAAAATGGCATGCGTTTTTGCTATAATTGTGAGGGAGCTAAGACCTTACAGTTTGGCGTTAGAATTTGGTATTTTTTTTATTAAAAAACTTAGAAACTCACTAAAAAAAGTTTTAAAATAAAATAGTCAAGGAAAGGTAATTTTGTGATAGAATATCTTATTTCGTGATATGGGGTAGGTATATTCATGAGACAAGAGTTAGTGCTAAAAATTGTAAGATACGGTTTTATTATCGGTTACAGGTTACAATGTATCGCTTTATGCGTAAAATTTTAATCTGAGTCATCGCTGCTAATACCAGCGCAACTATCGCACATAAAAACGGTATCTTCCTCGGATGCTTGACATTTAAGGTGATATGGTACTAAACAGTAGGAAAACTGTATCCACCGTGCTCCATTTTTCTTCTTACAATCGTTCAAGTAACTTCCTTCACAAACCCCACACATCCAGTCATCCTCATTGTCACTCTGCTGTTGGAGAACTTTCTTTTCAGAAATAGTCTTGGCTTTGGATGTAGACGACTTCTGAATCTTGACGTTCATTGCAGATTTTACCTTGACTTTAGAGCTATTAGTACCTGACGTAGAAGGTTCGTTTGGTGGGAAAACATCATCAAAATCATTGAGACATTTAGCTTTCGAATCCCGTTTCCTTTGGTTTGCTTTGGCAGGAACATCGGATGCACTGGGTGCCATTGGTAGAGACAGTAACTGCTTCTGATTAGTTGCAGTGGCTGGCTCAGTTTCATCTGCTGGTCATTGAGGAGCTGTTTTAGTGGTAAGTATAGACGGAGCAACAGCCTCTCTGGGAATAGCGTCTTTGTCAAACTAACACGCCCCAGTTTTTCAAAAAGCATTTGTGATATTGGAACGACAAAAACTTGCGATAAATGCTGGATTTAACAGAGAGTCAAAAATTTTGCCGGTTGGGTTTTTCTGTAAGATGTTCTCTCATAAAATCGTTTAAACTCTTAGACCAATTGGCCTTAAGAGATTTATACACGCTCACATCTAGGGCTTGAAGCAAATGAGATGTGTGCGCCGGAAAAGTAAATAAATAAATGTCATTCTCTTTAGCTAGAGAAATTACTGTGGCATTTATATGAAAGGCATGAGAATCCATCAGAAGGATAACAGGACGAGCTGGAGGAATTGATTTAATAAAGAATTGGAACCACTCCAGAAATATAGAGTGTTGATCAAACCCTTGGGAGACAGTTTAACTAGTGTACCAGGAAGACAGTCTGATTTTAAATTATCGTTCCAGCGAATTCCTTTAAAAATAATTAGGGGAGGAATCCATGTCCCGTCAGCACAGATACATCCAAGAAGTGTATGTGACTCACCCCTATCAGCATATGTTCTCTTGTAAATGTATCGTTTTCCAATAGACGTAACAACCTTACTGGGCTTAACGACATAAGATAGACTCGTTTCGTCGCAATTACATGTTCTACTCGGCATGTTCTTTATTTTAAGCTTCTCCATAAGTACTTCTAGTTTTACGAAGTAGTCTTGTATTATATCTGGATCACCCATAGAGGCGCGATAAGCTGCGAGATTTTCTGGAACGCGTAAAGCAAGATTGTACCTCTTCTTGAACTGTGACTACCACCATTTACTTGCAGAATTGTTACCTTCCTTGAGAAAAATTTCTCTACCAGATTCTTTTGCCAATTCGAAAGAAGTTTTTCTTACAATTTCCACTGTTAGACCTAGTTTAAACCTAGTTCCTGCATCTTGACAATATAATTAAATAGTTTCGTTTCAATTTCTGGCGTCAGTGCATATGGCCTTCCTAGTTTTGCAACTTGTTGCTGGTTGTCTTGGTTTTTTGACAAATGATCTTTTAGCGTACTCCATGGTATCCCAGTCTCTTTGCTTGCTCTATAGATTGTCATGTTTGTTTCCCTTACTAACTTACCAGCTTCTATTAAATCAGATATTTCATAACTGCGATATTTTCTTTTTTTGTCTTACATGTTAAAGCTAAAATTTCAAACAATAGGTAAATTCGTGATAATAGGTAAGTTCGTGATGTTTAATAACGTTTTTTTTTTTACATAAGGTTCGTAGTAAATCATAAAAATAAAACATTCTTAGAATATGGGGTAATTTTACTGCGTGCGAAAAAAGTTATTTAAAATTCAACAACCCTAGCATTTTAACATCTTCAGCATAGAAATTAGCTCCACGCAATAAGCAATTACGGTAAAACCAAGCTAAAATTTGTAAATCGCATTTGACAGGAAGATTCCCCATTTCAGATACTATAATTGGTATAAATTTCATAAGCCTACCTTTCGGTAATTCCTTTTGAAACAGCAGATCTCTTTCTAGTTGCAAAACCCGTGACGTAATATGCACCACATGTAAACAAAGTTTTCTAATGACTGGTATGTTCGTGATATTCAAACGCGGCAGGTTGCGCCATCTAGTAGCATCATACACCTTCCAGTAGCCAAGGATTTATCCATCTAAAGCAATAGGCAACTTGCTGACAAATTTTCATAATTCTATCACGAACTTACCTATGTCACGAAATTACCTTACTTCACCCTATATCTTCTTTATACCGATAAAAAAATTGTTAGCGGCGCTTGAAAAAAGTTTCTAGGGGCACTTTTGTTGTAAATTCAGTACTGACTACGTGACACTTTTTGCAGTCAGATGAGGGACTATAAAGTATACATCGGACAATCAAAACAATGTCTAGAAAACAGAGTACGAACACATGAAAATATAAAAATGCTCTACATACTGCAGAAGGAAAAAACAAATTATAATTCTGAGGTAAATTTAACTATGACAATACAAAAATACTAGCAACCAAATAAAATAAAAAAAAGGAAACAGAAATTCTTGAGAAGAACACCAATCGTGTATAAGACCGACCAGTATATCTAAACCAAATAAATTTTAATCTAATGTATTTATTATTACATAATTGGTATTACTAATAATAAAAGCATAATATATAACTAAATAATAATGCATAATAATAAAAATCAACACACATGTAATACTTAAATTATTAATAGTCCAAATCAAACCATAAAAAAACAATTACCTCACGTCAAATGTCTTTAACCGAAACCATCCTTTTATATTCCAAAATGACATCAACGCATGATCAGAATGTGTTAAATTGTTTTAAATATATATTTCATATAATTTTTTTGGTGAGGCCCCACAAAAGATAAAAGTAATAACAATTAATAATACTAATAAAAAAAAAACTTATAATTTTTTAAAAAAATATTTACCATCAAAATAATAGTAAAAAAGTGGATTCAAAGAATTAAGTAGTGAGGAAGACTCCAATCGGTACCTGTATTTCATTTAATTTCACACTGATATCTAAAATCCAAGAATATTAAAGCAATCCAAGAATATTGAAGAAATCAAAGTGTTTAAAAAAGATGGTTTAAGAAACCAAACAATAATAACAAGATTATTTTTGTTGAAGAAATGTTTATTCTTTGCATCCGAATTTTAATTAGCTTTACTGCATTTACTACAATTATTGCTAAAGCATTTTAAATAACACCGGATTCTAAATAATATTATAACTCCTAAACTTTTACCTACAGACCATTAAGTTATTATGTACCCCTAATTTTATTAACAATAGCTTTATTCAACACTCTTTTTTCTCATCCTCATCTTTAAACTCATTTAGGTCTTTTCTCACAGCGCCCAGACACGTCACTTGCACTGTAGCGTTTCTAACGAGTCTTCATCATTTCACTCAGCTGTCTTGTAGATTCACTTACTAAGTTGTCTCAAGTTGTTGAGAAATATACAGAGCACCACGCACAGTTAAGTCGATTAGTGGAAGTTCAAAATATCATATTCTTCTTAGCAAATATCCTGAAATAACAAAAGAAAGTGGCGTTCCTGTTGATTACAAACATTCAACGATGCACCATATTCGAATAACTCCTGGACCCCCCATAGCGTGTAAAGCTCGAAGATTGGCCGGTAATAAACTGAATATAGCTAAGCAAGAATTTGATGCAATGCTTAAACTTGGAATTGCACGCCCATCAGACAGCTGCTAGTCCTCCCATCTTCATCTCGTCACTGGCGAGTGGCGACCTTGCAGTAACTTCTGAATCTTTTGCTCTTGTGAAATCAAAAGACGACTGATTAGCTCTGTTTTGAGCTTGGCGTATTTGTCTATTGCTGGCGGATTCATAATAATATTCTCAACTTCTACTGCGTATCTGCTTTCTAGTTGAGATATGACGTACGCAAATTTAGTTTCATCGCGCGTGATACCGCTCAAATGAAATTAACTCTCGAGCTGCGAAAACCATAGAGCAGGTTTCTCTGCCCAAAATGGCGGGGCCCGTATGGATACGCGAGCTATGGTACCCTCAATCGATGAATGTTCGATGAACTAGGCAAATCGGCTCTTGAACCACCTTCTTCTGTTAAGCTCATCACGTCGGGGTCACCACTTTAGGTGATTTAATAGGGCCGATCAAAACGATTACCGAAGGAAACGAAACGTATATTACTCAGAGAAGATCTGACAGTGACATTCTATTTTACCCCGTCACTTTTTGTGAATCTGTAGATTTAAGTCTGCAGCAGTCATGAAGTGAGGAGGGCGATAGTCACTACACCCTACGTGATCTCTGGTAAAAAAAGAAATATAACGAAAATAGTCATTTTTAGTAATTTTTATGATATCTTAAGTAACTATCAGTTTTGTCAAATAGGTTACTAACATTGTTTCAGAGTTATAAGTGTTATTTAATTTTACACAACTGATAACATCAACTTAGTGACGTGAAATTACGGGTATTGTTAAAAATGTTGTAGAAGCAATGCTGGGAGCAGGTGTTTTTTACTTCCTAACATTTATCCTTAATTGACGTTTTAATACACCTTGTATAAAATGAGGGAATTTTGTTTATCTGAAGATGTACTAATCACTGGTTGACGGAATATCATCAGTTTATTACTCTGAAAAATATTTTTGTTTTTAATATTTCAATAAACACATATTTATCTGCAGGTTATCGTGCCGCCACAACCTATCATAATATCCTTGACAGAGCCTGTAACAAACGAATTACGAAGCGTCAAAGTGAAATTGAAAACTGTTCATGGCACTTACGATGTTGGTCCTCTTAGTAATTGCTAAATCGAGTTTGTATCCCGGCCGATAACATGACTATGCAGTTTCTTCCTGTTATTTCATTTGTAACCGCTTCACAGTGAACCCTTACCTTGATATAATTGGACACACTTAATATACGATTTCAGTGAAAATAACTTTGAAATGCATGGTGGGCCATGGTGGCAAGAAGTTTTGAATAATGCTAAGCTTTAATTAGTTTATTCAGATTAAAAAGAAATGTTGCAGACCACATTTTATAACAGGTCCAGTTGGTTTGCTGCTGAATTTCCTAATGGCGGACTCTTTAATATTGTGACCCTTATTGAGTTTTCTATTTGTACGGCAATTCACAATCTGGTATTTCTTCCTTTATTTCTCTAGTTTTCATCTTCTTTTATTTTGATAGCGGTTCTTTTAGCAAATTTTCATAGGTACAATTCTTCTTTTTACATGCTAATAACTTGGTTTCACTATTTTTTCACTTTTCTCAGATCTTGATTTGTGATACAGGGTAAATCCTATATTGATACTTTTTTAACTGTTCACAAAAGTTGTTAAAATGTGTGGACTACAGTTAATAAATCAGTTAATATCTTAACATACCATCTTAATTCAATATCTTAGTTTACTATCTTAATTTACTATTTTAATTTACTATCTTAATTTACTATCTTAATTTGCTATCTTAATTTACTATTTTAATTTAATTTTAATTTACTATCCTAATTTAATAGCTTACTTTACTGTCCTAATTTAATAACCTAATTTACTATCTTAATTTACCATTCTAATTTACTATCTTAATTTACTATTTTAATTTACTATCTTAATTTACTATCTTAATTTTTCTATCTTAATTTACTATTTTAATTTACTTCCTCAACTTCTTTTACCCGATCACTTATCTCTTTTATATACGTCAACTTTTGTTTTTTTGCCAATTTTTTACAGCAATTCTGGCACACTCATCCTGATTCTTAGCCTGTCTTCTTCTAATGAAGATTTAGACTTATCACCGCTAAGTTATCAATATTGGTTTTACCCCAAATTCAATTTGCTTCGAATTTAAAAAAAAAATCAGTATTATCCAAAATACGATTGTATTTTTTCTTTATTTTGGGAATACGTAAATACAAATCTTTCAATAAGTCGCTTAATATAGCGCACACCTGTTAGTCAGTATTTGGTGTATATTAATAGTGCGCACTATACTTGACCATCGCCTCGTCAAGCATAATTATTTAGTTGCTGCTGTTATACCCTTTTGTCCATGGTTAGATTTTCTGCATATTGATGTCTCACTGTTCAACATTATCCACCTTCTGATGGTTCATCTTTGGATCTTTTATTCAAGGAATTTCTCAATTAAATTTTTTATTCTTCTCTCTCATAATTTTTATCTTCATATCATTTCTCTATAATAAAGAAACATTTAATAGTACCATCATACCTTCTATTGATCTGTTCTTTGGTCAATTTTAAATATGACACCTATAATAAACTTTAAAGTTTCCTGTTATGTACCAAGTTTTGATCTAAAGTATTATTATTATTATTAGATGTCCTAAATGTTTTTCTTATTTTTTATTTTTTCTTTGTTAATATAATCGTATAAATGCAATTATATCTATACTTAATTCATATAAAAATAAACTACGATTTTTACATACTTATATAATCAAACAAATGAACTCTGTAACTTCCAGTGAGGGAAAACTGACTAAAACTGAATTTAAAAAGAAAAAAATTACTAATTAATTTTTTTAACCTTCGGGCCTTCAACATCGCTCAAATAGTAGATAGGGGGTGAATAGCTTATAAAAATTCCGAAAATAGTAGAAAAATTAAACGGGGGCCAACTGAGTTTCTATAGTGGCCAAACTAAGCTCGTATTTCCCCACAAATCAATTACAAATCAAGTCCTTGTAAGTCCGAAATTTGGAATTTTCACTTTTTCCCATCCATAAAAATTAATTTACAAAAAAATTTTAAAAATAAATTTAGTTGCTTGTTAACATTATTTGTCAAATAAGCGGCTTTCTTAAGCAACCATGGTCGCCGAGAGCCATGGTGGGGCCCCGGGGCCAAACACTGGCAAGGGCCCCTTATATAATATAATAAATAAGGTTGTCAGAACCGTCTTGCTGATTCACTAGCCAAGAAAGCAGCCAATCAAATACTTTTTGGACCTGGCCCTTCTATTGGCCTGACAAAATCGGTAGTGACAGACCTAATTAAATAACATTCCCTTGTGAAATTCAAGGAAAGATAGGATGAAACAAGAAACTGCAGAGTTGCCAGGGAGCTCTTAAATTATCATAACAACACTGCAGCAAACAAATACTTGACTATGACTAGACAGATTCTGCGCCTAGTCACAGGCATTCTGACTGGTCATTGCCAAGTACAGAAGCATCTCCATATCATGGGGCTGTCAGAATCAGCACTCTGCAGAGGGTGCGAAAATGAAGATGAGACCATCGAGCATATCCTTCACGATTGCTCGACGCTCTCATTTATTAGAAGATTTGTGTTCGGTGAGTATCGGCCGATATAAGAGAAGCACCTCTTGGCGATGTTATCAACTACATTAAATCTGTAGGCTGGCTCACGAGCTAGGAAGTGCCTATCATCTTAGGAGGATGCACAATGGGCCTAATGAGGCCTAAGTGCCGTATGGGTAACCCACCCTCCACACGTTACAGATACAGATAAGGTTGGCAGATTTATGAAAGGGACTAGCGGGACAACGATGGCGACGGGGGATCAGATTCTTGCTGAAATTTCTAAAAAAAAATCGTCTTCAGCTTATGGTCCTCCTTTTTGCAGGTGAGCTGGTAAACTTTGTAGATTCAAAACATTCTTTGTTTACAGCTTTGAATATTAAAAACCGTGGGTTTAGGTCAAAAGCGCGATATTTTCGTACTTTGGCGTGAAGCGTGGCATTTACCATTTACGCCTTAAACGGAACGTCTGGCAACCCTAATTATAACCTATTTTACGTATGCGATCCGTTCTGGGTAAGTGACCTGTAGTTAAGCTTATTTTTATTCCTGAGAAACAACTCGAGGTTCTATCGGCTAGACACTCTTGAAAGATCAATCTTCAATGTATTTTATTTACCAGGATCTTCTATTTGGTATGCTCCTAAGTATAATGTACCCAATCAAACGTATCCCCAGAGAATAGAATACTTTAATTTGGCTTGGGAGCCAAAGTGTTAATTAACCACACATCAATGTATGTTGGATTGTAATACCACATGCATTATTCACTAACATTTTCATAACATTGTTAGTATACCATTACTGTCCATTTTACACTAATATCTGTCTTCTTTTAAATTTTTATTATATGCCTGATGACGGCTCGTTAGCAGCTTTTAAATTGAATAAAATACTCGTATGTGGAATTCATTTAGAGTTTTTTTTATTATATTCTTTTATAATTTTATATTTGTCGTTTGTCATAGTATGAAATTTATCATCAGATATTTACATATAAATTATAGAAACATCGATTATAATTAGATGGTAATAGAATTTAATAGAATTAATAAGGTGAGAATGATATTACAGTATAGGAAATTGGGATTAAATTTAGAGCCAAATAAAATTTTTAATATTTCTTTAAATTTGTTATAAATAGTAAATTTGAATTTTAATGTGTTTAAAATTAAAATTGTTGAAACCTTACTGACAGAAAGACAATTTTACAAATTATATAAAGCAGAGGTGAGTGTTAATAACTATTGTGAATATAATAATGTATAGAAGTTGGTGTTGTTATTGTTTTGAAGTATTAATACAACAATTTGTTATAATTTGCGTTTTACTTTAATTTAAATTAATTTTTCTTCATTGTAAGTATATATTTATTTTAAAGCTGTTCACCTGTTACAGCTATAATGTTTTTATTACAGGCCATGATGATGGCTAGTTAGCAGAAACTAGTTACAACTATATCAATGTAAATAAACCTTCTTATGTGATATTGATTTTGAGTTAGTTATTCTTGGAATAACATCTGGAAATACATTTACAAACCAAGGTACAATATTTTTTGTAATAGTAGCAATATTAAAATGCTATGATACGTGCTGATGTAATTATAAAAAGAAGTCAAACTCAGAGAAGTCTTTGTATCTTACATTTTTCTTGCATTCTTTGCGACCACCGCTACAAAAACCAAAATGTCTGCTTAAGCTCTTCCTTACTTTTACTATTTTTTTTTTAATACCTTTTCCAAGTCCACAGACAGACAATAAAAAAATACAATAAAATCTTATATTTTATGAAAATACATTTATCTATTAACTGTACATTATATAATACGAATAATTAAATTATTCTTAACACTTTCAGCGGGACTTGTTAGTTGTGAACAAATACTTTAGCTGCTTGATCTGGTTGTTTACACTTTTTGTCTCACCGTCTTGAGTCAGTTTCAATTAACAGATTTTTATAGAACGATCTTCATTACCGTCATTACTAAAAGTCATCTCCACTTCCATTTATATCCAAGATTCATTATTAATGAACTATCTGCCTCTCTATTTATACAAATAAAAATCATGCAGTAGGTCGGTGTATGAATATGTGTGGACAAAACTTTGTTGGAAAATATACATATAATTCCTAGTCCATTATTTAGGGGAAAAAATTCTTAATAAAGATATAATTTATATTATCAGTTTAGGTGCTAGGAAATTAAAACTAGTATTTATTTCTTGTCTAGCCCTAATTTTGGAGGGTTTTTATAATTATTATTATTAAAGGAGCTCTTTAAAATATCAAGGAAAACAATTTTAATTGTTATCATTTTGAAGTACGCATGGAAATATTCCATTATATGAAAATAAGGTCGCAAAACATATTCAAACGATAGCAACAGGTGCGATTTCTCCATTTGTTCATTTGTGCACATAAATAAATAATATAAAAATATAAATTTTGGCCCGTCACGTTTCTGTCGGTTCACAATGCGGATTGAGCACCAGAGTGACCATAAGTTTTCGCAAATGGATGTATTTAAAAAGAGAGGTCAACAGATCTGCGAAATCAGGTAAAACACACACTGCGACATTAATAAATCGGAAGTATATGTGTAAATTTGATGATTATTACCAAAAAATATCTCCAAGGTAAAACATTTACTATTATTTTAAGCATAAAAGTATTATTGAGGTTATGTTGTTTTATTTATTTGAAAATTTTAAACAATAACAATAATTTAGTTTTACGACTGTAATTTATATTTTGCTTTTTTGTTCCAGTGTCTATAACTATTTCAGAATAGTCGTATGTTTTGTACCCAACAGTAAGTACTATGCATTGAGTAAAAAACTACAAAATACGTAAAAGAGGTTGAAAACATAAAACCACGTAAATGGATACAATCTCATTAGACGAGATTTCACAGAGACAAAATTTAATTATATCCAAGTGTGTCGAGTAATCTATAACAACTTTATTATGTTGACTTTTATTTAAAACAGTACCTACTCTCTTATAATAAAACAATTTAAACTATGACTGAAATCCATCAAGAAATGTGCTTTTATAGCAATGATATAAAGTACCCATATAAAGTAACTTTAAATAAATCTTGGATTACAGTTGCCAGCCAATAAAAATCATTATACACGAAGATATTTCAGAAGTATGACAATTTCATGATATGTTGTATATGAACAGGAATAATTTCTTGATCACAGTACAATTTTACTAAATAATTGTTTTATTTTGTAGGTTGTCCCTAATGAATTTGAAGTTATAGAAATATGCCCAATCTATAAATGTTATAGGTACTGATAAACAGTGTTAGACTAAAACTAACTGCATTTCTTGTCAAAATATAATTATTCTATGTAAATATGGAACAAAAAAGTGTCCAAACAACATTCAGTCAGCTCTACTGAAAAATTGACTAGAATCACAGAGCAGTTTACCTCCGACGTACTGATACACCTATTAAATACTTTTTAAAACTTTTATTGTACCCATTTTTTTAGTCTGTTATGTAATATTTTAGCCTTGACTATTTCCCTAGACCAAATATCATGGGCTATTTCTCTAGAGAAATAGTTAATATTTCGTCTAATGAAATAGTTTTCCCAAATATAACACGATTTTGATTAATATTCTGCTATTTTTGTTGTTCCCTAAATTTTTCTAATATTTTACAATTTGATTTGACATAATTTTGGCAATAATAATCAATTGATTAAAACCCTCAAGCTAAAGCTCTCGAGCTCTAATCAGATTATTAATTCCAAATTTATTAAAATGTTCTCGAGATTTAGATGCAACGAAAATAGCTGACTATTATCAAGGTCTTGGTATATTACCCTTGACTATATTATTACTTGCATTTGTGTAAAGTTATGTATTGTGATGAGACTGATCTTATAAAATAATAATGTGTGAAAAATTGGGAATATGATTAAATTTACAATAAAAACTAAAAAATGGCAGGTAAAATTTTATATAATAATATTGTCACGATGTCGTGTTTTTTGTATCAGTTTCGTTTTTGAAAGAAAATACAAAATATAAGAAAATATATAATTTATTCAATCTCAACAACACCTCATTTACTTTAACAATATTTTTAAAATATCTTGGTACACTTACCACATTTCTTAAGCTTGGGGCACGTCACAGTCTTCCCCAAAATGCACAATAAAAAACTTTTTAATTTATAAGGATTTTATATCAAATAATTAGCTTAGAGTCTCTTTTCGAGTCCACCTTTTTCGCTGTCAAGTTTACAACTAACTTCCTTGTTTAATTTTCCTAATTAATTTTTTGAATATTGCCGATCTGCAAAATTTTTCGTAGTTTAACCAAACTTAAATTACGTGGTTGATGACCTGACATTATTTTAACTAAGCAATATAATTTCCTTATTATTGCCTACGTATATTAGCAACTCGATAGTATTTTGTTTAATTAGGTATGTTTTGACTTAATAAAAAATGCTGAATTAAAAATGAAATGTATTTGTTTAATATACTTTAATTTACTTTAAAAAACACTAAGAAAAATTATTATTAATATTTTTGGGATTTGTGACAATATTGTTACACAAAAGTCAATGAAGCTTTCTGCACAATCTGATGACTATTCAAAATTAATCTCAAAATATGAAGAAAAGTCAGCTGACTATAACTAATAATGTTTATACATTGTTTTCAATGTATTAAAAACAAATCAAATATCTAAAATATTCACTTTTTAACAAAACACCAATAATCCTTTAATGTAAACCATATGTTTGTCTTCGCACTTCCCTAATCTATGGGTCACTGGGACTTTGATCCAATGTTGCCACATTTAGAAGACTTTTTTGTAGGATTTTAGCTTTTTGTCTAGTTTTAGTAGATTTTTTTTGGGAAATTTTAGTAGATTTCTATAAATGAATAAAAATTCCAATTACTGAAATATAAATACTTCCTATTTAAATAATTGTGTTGAAAATAATTGTTAAAAATGTTAGGTTTTAAATAAAGTTTAATCGATTATCTAAATACATCATCAGTTATTTAAAATAATATAGTCTTTTCGATTATTTTTCATTAATAGATTATACTCGTATATCACTAAAGTACAGCAAATTAATTAATAGTTGTTGTGTTTGAAAACAGTATGATATTAATAATAATACTTAAAAAGAATCCATCAGAAAACAGCGATATTTTAGCGCTGGTACAAAATTTTGAACCGAACTTACAAATGCTAAAATTATTGGAAAAAATTATCACCCATTTTAAATTATTACGAGCCGCCACTGGATAGCGGTGAAGGTTTTACACCAGTACGATCAAGAGAGCTATACTTAGAGATGAAAAAACTTAGCCTTCCAGTTTATCTCGGGCAAGATGACAGTTGGATGGAGTAAATTGTGCATTCAATTATTTTATAGTTTTTGCTGAATTATAAGTGTATAACAATAGAATCAACGGACCTAAAACTGAACCTAGAGGTATTCCTGATTTTTGTTTTGTTTTGGTTGTTGACTATTACTTTTTGGCTACCATTATACAGTATGATTCAAATGAATACATTCATTATAATGGATATATCTGGTATTTCGAAAAAATGCTCGGCCAGGTCAATTTTGTTGATTAAAAGCGCAATTTTTCAAAAAGGCTTCAAGTTTCCTCCACTTCCTATTTTCGAGCAGTGACGTCATTGGCATTTTTATTTAAATAGTAACCCCAATTTTGTTTTCTTGATTTTGATAGATCTTTCAATTTCGTATTCGGAAACATAATATTTGCAATAACTTACATACCAATTTTTTTAAATAAAAGTCATTTAAAATTCAGACATAAATTTTATTTTATTTTGAGAACACAATAAATGAATGAAAGATAATAATTATTTGTAATTATGTGCTTAATTTAACAAAATAATAAAAATAATAAATAAGAATTTGTTGACAATTTCATAGCAAAATAATTCAAAAATATTCTACTAAATTAGGTGTTCAAAATGTCCTTAAAGTTCTTGCCTTTGTATGGAGCTAATGAAAGGAATACATTCATTATTTCGTAAACCAGTGATTTTTGGGAACGATTTTAGAACCCATCGGTTTTTAGTTTTAAACGGGCGCTCCGCCGGAATATTTTTTTTTATCTTTAACATCTATGTGAGCCTGATGACGTCATCAATAAAAAATTTAAATTAAAATGTTTTGTGTGTTATAATACACCATTTGAAAGGTCTTCTAAATATCTATTCATCCAAATCAGTTGTCTAAGTAATTTATTTTTGTATATTGTAAAAAAATATTATTTCTTTACTTTTTCTAAAACGAATCTAGTTCCTTATCAAAATTTCTGCCTTGACATTCTACTTAATTCGCTTTCTATCAAGTGGTAAATACTATTGTGGTGTAGAAACCCAATTTCCGAAAACAATAAACTGGATGTTCTGCTAGCCTTTGAAGATAATCCCGACACCAGTTCACGGCAAGTAGCATCAGATTATGATCTCTAAAATTCAACAGTACTTAGAAAGCTAAAAGTTACTTTAATACAAGGACTTATGGAAGATGATTTTGATAAACAAGTTGAATTCTGTGAAATTATAATGGACAAAAACAACAACAACAACAACAACAACAACAACAACAACAACAACAACAACAACAACAACAACAACAACAACAACAACAACAACAACAACAACAACAACAACAACAACAACAACAACAACAGCAACAACAACAACAACAACGACAACGACAATAACAATAACAATTACAACAACAACAACAACAACAACAACAACAACAACAACAACAACAACAACAACAACAACAGAAACAAATCTACATTTTTACTAAAAGATCATGTCAATCGTCAGACTTATTGGTATTGGGCTATCGAAAATCCACACTGAATGCAAGAGTACCATACTCAATACCCAGAGAAAGTGAATGTTTGGTCGGGAATAATAGATAATAAGACTATTGTGCCATACATTTTCGAAAAAACCCTATTAGGTCCTCGATATTAAAAATTTCTTCAAAACTTCTTGATCCCCGAATTAAATCGATTGTTCCCAAACAGAAATGATGTGTGAATACAGCAAGACGGTGCGCCTCCACATTATGCTGTCTTGGTGGGAAATTACTGGGACAACATCTTTCCTAATCGATGGATAGGTCGAAGAGGATCAATATAATGGCCACCTAGGTTACCCGATTCAACTCCTCTTGATTTATTTTTATGGGAATACTTGAACAGTAAAGTTTACCAAAATAGACCACAAAATAATGATGTTAAAGAAGGTATTGAGATTGCAAACATAACTCCGGAAATTTTGTAGAATGTCCAAGAAAAGATCGCTGCACGTCGTTTCCATTGTATTTTAGCTGAGGATCAACAATTTGAGTACTTGACATAGATTTGGTGGTATTTAATTAATATTAATAATATATAAGACGTCGGACATTTTGAACACCTAATTTAGTAAAATATTTTTGAATTATTTTGCTGCGAAATTGTCATTAATTTTTTTTATTAATATTATTTTCTTGCAAGCACTTAATTACAATTAATTATCTTTTCTTCATTTATTGTTTTCTTAAAATAAAATAAAATTTGTGTCTGATTTTTAAACGACTTTTATTCAAAAAAATTGTTATCTTAGATTATGCAAATATTATGTTTCCGAATAGGAAATTCCAAGATCTATCAAAATCAAGAACAAAATTAGGGTTACTAATTAAAAAAATTATCAATGACGTCACTGCCCAAAAATGGGGAAAACTTGAATTCCTTTTGAAAAAATAAACAAAATTGACCTGTCAGAGCACTTGTTTAAAAAAACCAACTACTTTCATTATAATGAAATTATTCCTTTCATTTGAACCATACTGTGTAAAAATATGTTCTGATAAATTACAACTAATTTCGTCAAAACCGTAATAGCAACATTTTGCAACTAGTTACCAATGATTCTATGTATCAAACGTCTTAGAATTACAAAATACAATTTTTCGGTATGAACCACTGTGTATATGTGTCCAAAGTTATAGCTCATGAACGTGTTGTTGCTTGTTATTTAATTGCTTAAAAAATTGTGCGCTGTAGCTCAACACAAATTATCGCCATTTAGTAACGCGCATAATTTTCGTTTTTACCCACATACCTATTGTTGGCTTCTACTAAATTCACTCCTGAGGAGACTGCACGGTCTTTCGGCGCGACTGTACCTGTCGGTCGGTCGGACGGAAGAAAAGAAAAGGAACCTCCTGCGTCGGAGAGAGAGCGGAAGAAGATTCTCTCGGTCGCCGGACCGGTCTCTCTCCTCCTCTACTTCTTCTTCTTCGCCTTGTCCCTGATGGTCGATACCGTCGTCGTCCGACTTGGGATTCATCATCGATTCATTGATTAGATATCGAATATGTGTGAGCATTTAAGCAGTGTGGTAAGAAGCTCATTAAAACTAAGGCGTACACTGATAAAAAATGACTAGTTATGTGGGGTATTTCACGGGACAAGCAGTGAATTCTGTGATATACCATTCTGTTAAATGCACTACTCAAAAGAAAAACTTGGATATTTTCTTATTAGAGTAACTGGACATAGATAGAATATCATCTATTCAGGAAATGCAAATTCGATTACCTCCAATCGCAGAATAACTAACATAATTTAGGGTGTCATTTAGAATTTTTGAGGGGATGGTTCCAAGAGGTAGTTCCAGGAGGTGATTTTTGGGGGTGGGTCATCAACTCTTCACTCATTTCAAAATCAACCGCCACTGGGTGGTTTGTAGCCAATTCGATTATCCTGTATGCTTTAGTAGTTAAATACTGGGTAAAACCATTTGGGACACCCAGTATGTAGTCTAATCAACAAGTTCAAAAGCGTGCTTTTGGGACATACTATTACGAAAATTATGTGCAATAGCTCATTCGATTCGGAATAATGTCTAGATAAATGTGTAAAGAAAAATTTTACAATGCATAAAAAATTGCAAAAGTTATAAACAATTAAACACCTCAAAAACATGGTGTTTGGTTTTTCACCTATAGTTTGTAAACTATAAATATTTTTGGATTTTTCAAAAAAGATCCTTAAAGAAGAGGAAATTTGCTATAAATAAGTTTTAAATCCCGGAACGGTACCTTCATTATTTATAATTTTAATTTAACGCTCAAAGTAGCCTTCCGTGCGCCATTTTAAGGTTGCGCGCACGGCGTCGAAACCGAGTACGTTACATAAAATAATTTTTTTAAGTTAATAAAATTAAATTCAAAAATTTTAAAAAATTACAATGTAGTCTAAATACTTAGAGGAAATCATTCCTGTTGGAATTTTTTAAAAAAATTAATTTTCCAACAAAGTAGGTTATTGTTAATTAACAAAATTTTTAGAATTTCTTTCATCATTACAAATTGATAAAAATATTATATAATTACCGTAATTTTTTTTTGCTTCGTGAAGCTCTTTTTAAATACATATTAAACAAAATAGCTTCGTAAAAGTTTAAAAAATGTTAATACTTGGTTTATAATAATTTTTTAAAGTTTACAAAAACAGAAAAGTCACAGTGGTGCTAAAAATTTATTCATTTTATTATAATATTACTGTTTTAATATCGAGAAAAGACATTTATTAATTAAAAAAAAAAAAAAAATTTCCTCCATTTGTTTATAAATTTTTTATAAACAAATGGAGTATTTCAATTTTTTTAAAAAATTTTTTTAACTTTCTAGACAATTGCCAATTATGATTTTTAAAAAAAAAATTTTTTCTTAATAATAACTTTTATTTGTTTATAATCGTTTTTTTAATATATCTATTGTTTAAATTATTAGTTAAGAAATGTGTGTTTTTTTTTAAATCATAATTGACAGTCCTCTACAAAGTGACAGCATTTATTGTTTATTAAGTTAACAATTTGTTATAAACAAATTCCCAACTTTGATTTATTTTTTTCCTGAAAGAAAAAAAAATTCCAAAAAATTTTATTCCATTTTTTATTAAACTTTGAAAATATACGTTCTATCAAAGTTGCAGCAGCTGATCCATTTGTTGACTTAAAAGTTGATATAACTTTTAAACTATTGGAGATACGACAATAAACATTCAAGTAATTTTTGTAGGCAATGAAATTATCTCTCAGATAAGTCATTTGTCAATTCCGTACCTATTGTCAATTTGTTGTTTTTATATTTGTTTATAAAAATTGATTTTTTTTTCAAGTTTAATAAAAAATGGAATAACATTTTTTCCGTAATTTTAATGCACTAAGTCGTTTTTGGAATTTTTTTATTTCTTTCAGGAAAACAATAAACCAAAGTTGGGAATTTGTTTATAACAAATTGTTAACTCAATAAACAATGGAATTATTAATAAAAAATTTTTTGCTGTTACTTTGTAGAGGACTATCAATTATAATTAAAAAAAAAACCCATTTCTTAACTAATAATTTAAACAATAGATAGATATATTTAAAAAACGATTATAAACAATTAAAAATTATTATTAAGAAAAAAAATTTTTTTTAAATCATAATTGGCAATTGTCTAGAAAGTTCTAAAGAAAAAATTGAAATACTCAATTTGTTTATAAAAAATTTATAAACAAATGAAGGAAAAATTTTAATTAATAAATGCCTTTTCTCGACATTAAAGCAGTAATGTTATAATAAATTGAAAAAAAAAAAAATTTTATAGCACCACTGTGACTTTTCTGATTTTGTAAATTTTAAAAAATTATTATAAAGAAAGTATTAACATTTTTTAAACTTTTATGAAGCTATTTTGTTTTATATGTATATAAAAAGAGCTCCAAGAAGCAAAAAAAAATTACGGTAATTATTTAATATTTTTATCAATTTGTAATGATGAAAGAAATTCAAAAATTTTGTTAATTAACAATAACCTACTTTTTTGGAAAATTAATTTTTATAAAAAATTTCAATAGGAATGAATTCCTCTAAGTGTTTAGAATACACCGTAATTTTTTTAAATTTTTGAATTTAATTTTATTAACTTAAAAAAATTATTTTATGTAACGTACTCGGTTTCGACGCCGTGCGCGCAACCTAAAAATGGCGCACGGAAGACTACTTTGAGCGTTAAATTAAAATTATAAATAATGGAGGTACAGTTCTGGGAGTCAAAACTTATTTATAGCAAAATTCCTCCTCTTTAAGGATCTTTTTTTGAAAATCCAAAAATAATTATAGTTTACAAACTATAGGCGAAAAACCAAACACCATGTTTTTGAGGTGTTTAATTGTTTATAACTTTTGCAATTTGTTATGCACTGTAAAATTATTCTATACACATTTATCTAGACATTATTCCGAATCGAATGTGCTATTGCACATAATTTTCGTAATAGTATGTCCCAAAAGCACGCTTTTGAACTTGTTGATTAGACTAATGCACATTCATATGTTACCGACACAACCAACCGCTCCGGAAAGCCGATTGATTTTATATAAGTTACAGACGTAACTTTAGGATTTCGTCGGTAACTTATACAAGCAACAAGTGGTACATTTGCTCATATACAATAGGTATTGAAAAAAACTCTTGATATATTAGCGAAGATAGATAATGTTTATTCTTGTATAAGTTGGAAGATAAGATTTAAAATTTATTTTTTGAGACTATGAAAATGGTTATTTATTACAGTCTAAAGAAAATATATATTTCGGGCGGCCGCCCGGAGCACAATGATCTAGGGGCGCCAAAATGATGGAAAATGAAAATAAACTGTTAAAAAAAAATTAAGTTACAGGCTTTTATAAAATGCACTAAAAAGTAAAGAATATTTTTTTATCATTCTGATATCATATCAATAAACTATTTTTCATAATATTGCATTGTCATCGGACCCTTGTAAGTATACCAAATTTCATTGAAATCGGTTCACGGGAATTTTCTCAAAAACGCGTTGCAAGATTTGACTGATAGTTGACAAGATTAAGAGGCGGCAGGCGGAATTTATCATTTTTGTTTCTAAGCACATAATTCAAATAATATAATATATTTAAACATTAAGACAAAATCTAGTTGAATTCAACTCAACATGACAAAACCACTCAACCACCGCCTTTCAAGAATTGACAAGTTTTTCGGCCCGTGGCAACACAACTGTGCAGGAAACAACAATTTTGAAACCAAGCGAAACAAGATCTAACAGCCCTTTTTACCTGCATATAAAAAGGAGGTAGACTTAAAACAATGCATTATTTGCCACTAGACTTCGGCTGGTTCGAAATAAAATAGTTTGTTTAAATTGTTAGTGCAAAAAAGCTTTAAAAACGCTCTTGTGCAAATTGTCCAGTGCGTTTGGCTCTTGTGAAGGTAAGTAATTTTTGTTTTCATTTTTAAAAACTAAAAAAATTCATTAGACATAAGCCCAAAAAAGGGTGGGGGGTAGATTTCAAAAATTAGAGTTTAGATCAAAAGATCAAAAACAAATACTTTGAGATTTTAATCAATTAATTAATTAATTAATTGTTTCAATTACTTACGTTTTTTTTGTATGCTTTTTGCGTTACTTTTATTTGTAAAATTGTATAAATTCACGACCTCTAATACCTCGAACCACTTGAGCATAACTCCAATGTTCTGGCAAGGTTCTAGGGCCATTTGAGTCAGTAATGGATCCACTGGCATTATCTCACAGCAAATGGATCGCCAAAATTGAACACCTTGGCAGGGAGATCGAAATTCGCAAGATACAACCATCATGGTAACATTTTATCCACTGGACTGTCCCTGCGCTGATCTAGGTCGAGATTCATGGCCGCTATCCAATGTTTGGAAGGTATTCACTACCTAGACAATTACCCCTCAACAAATCGCTTGAGAAATTGTCCCGGGCCGGTTTCGAAAAAGCACCATTTTAACCATTAATTACCTTGAAATCTGGGTTTTATGACGTGATGGGGCGAAACTGACCCCAGGATCGGATTCAGGACGCCAAAATACTTAGGAATACCATAGTTCGTACTTTTTTTTATTTTGTAAACCTGTGTTATCTTAATATTTCGGGGAACCAATTAGGCCGTAGTGCGTACCCAATAAACATACTTGCTAGGATTAGGACCCAACTCGGACTCTCCCATTTATTTAAACCAATGCAATGATGTGACCTATGGGTTTCACATATTCATTAATCTTTACATGTCTCAATAATTATTGTATGTTTTTATAACTTTCAGATTATTAAATATTATTATTAATAGGTAGCGCTATCTAGTGAGTGTTTGATAAACATTAGAAGTCGTCCTTGTATTAGGAAATTATTCAATTTCGATATTTCAAGATTTATTTTAGTTTCAAACCTACGAGTTTTTTATATAGAATTTTAGTCGCAATTATTATTTAAAGTACCAAACTTGCATCTATAATTCCAGAACATTACTCATCTTTGACAAAATACTAAATTTAAAGCCATTATCAATTCAAGTTTTCTAACTAGTAAAGGTGTTATAAATTATAAAAAAATTATAACTATTTTACAACACGCTATGAGGACATCAATTTCGAAAAAGTAGCAGGATTAAACTTAGCAGTAACTATCTCGTTACTACGAACGGACTATTCCAACATGATTCGACATTCATCAAAGTCACCTCTCTTCGAACTATCAATTATTTTTATTGGTCGAGAATAACAGATTATTAACACCTGAGATAGCATGGCACATTCGTAGGTTTATGGTCGCATGAAAAATGCCGTATAATAGATTATCTTAGGAGTGGAATAACTGTTATTCGGAATGGGAATATTGAAATTCAATCTGTCATTTCTAGAAGATGATTGGCACTTCGACGTGTGCGTGAATTATAAAAAATAAATATATTAATTGTGTTAGTGTCAGGTAGGTAAAGAGGAATGCGTACATTTAATAACTTGTCAATGGTTACACGAGAGTCGTTCGAAAATTTCTTCAATTTTCATGAAATGGTGATACAATTTATTCACAGTATTTTTAATATTGAAATATTTATTATTGGTATTAGAAGAGTTCATTTAAATATGTTTAAAATTTAGTCGAATTTGATATAAAAAGTGAACTGCCGAGTATTAAATTTGTTGTTCTGCAGGGTTCAGTCCTAGGGTTAGTCTTCTTCATTATTTATAATTATAATGAAATAGACATTTTTTACGTTATAATTTATTTTTAGTATTTTTCATAATAATTATTGTAAAATAATTTATATAGATCAAGAGGTTAGAAATTTTTAAAAATGTAATAAAAATTAAAACAAATTTTGAAATTGTTATGGAAATGAGGTTTTTTGTTAATTGGGAATCGTTACGAGAAAAATATATTTTGTTATTTAAAAAATAAATTCGTTAGATAGAAGTAGGGATTTTGATAAGATATAAATAAAATAAAATCAAGTACTATTCAAAAAAAAAATTGGTATATTGTTACTTTTTTGACAAATGATAACAATTTTGACAAATGGCAACATTTTTGGCAAATTCGGTAACAAGTCAAATCGGGTGAATTTCCAAAATAGGAATACAATTTAGTGGTGAAACATATCATATACGGAAAAAAACAGTGCCAAATAAATTTACTTGAAAACAAAACGATTGCCATAGCTATTTTTTAATTATTTCAAAAAATAAATCAATTACCATAAGTAAAAGTATGTGTCTAAAGACGTATTTATGTCATAAGTAAACCAGTTTCCTAAAATGAGGTTTTTTAATAACCCCTAGTAAACAGTTAACGTAACTTAGGCACCAGTTTGCCTACGATAAATGAATGTTTCTAAAAATGCTTTAGTAACCACAAAATCACATATATTTACTATTAGTTAACTTTTATTTATGGTTAAAAAACATTCACTCATAGCTAGAGACTGCTTTAATACAGTAAAGTCCCGATCATTACCAAAACATCAACAAACTAAGAGTCGAGATCATACACCTTTTTCATTGAGCGTACAGGGTTTTTGCCATAAGTGTAGGTATAAATCAATGCAAATTATTAAATATTTGTTCATGAGTGTATTAAAAACTATAAGGGGTTTTCTCGCCTCTGAGAAAATTGTCCCTTACTAACGACGCTGGTTACGGGCGGCTCTCGAGCGCCAGATTTTTGGTTATTAACAAACTCTCGAAGCGGCGTTGAAAGTACTCGGGTAGCTACAGATGGAGATGAAAAATTCCAGGGATCAAAAGTCACTTAGACACAGGTAATGGTAGGCCACAAGTAACAGTCTTTAATCGTTACTTGGGCTGGTACAGAATTTATAACTAGCTGAAATACAAGGGGGAAATAAAGTATGGAATTAGTAACCAGTAATACGGCAAGTTAACGTTGACACATATATTGTTTTAAACTATCTACAACATAAAAAAGAAATAAATTGAGGTATTTCAACGCCCACTCTCACAATTATATGTACAAACCCTGAACAAAAATAAACAAAATGGCCGGAAATAACTTTCGAATAGCCTCAGTCAGACGTAAAAAAATAAAATTAATAATTGTAGTAATCACGATCGCAGCAATAGTTTATTATTGAACTGTCTATTCGGTTGTTGATCTAAAAATGTAACTTGCTATTTCGTTCAGGAGAAATATTAATTCGGTCGTAAGAAATATTTACTATTGGACTATTTTTACGGAGGCAGGAAAAATTAACTATTTAATAGTTTAATCGTTAAACAAACTAAAACTGCAATTTAATATTTTTCTACAGAAAATAATATTTACGGTCGTAGGAAAAATTAACTGTTGAATCTTCTAATCGGTATTTACAATCAAATGGTATTGAATGTTTCGGCAAAGCAAAATTGCAAGAAAATGCGAGGATAAGGTTCGGGACAGTACTACTTTCAGGGCCGAAACCATGACTCTATAAGAAGTTTACTTAAATTACTGGTTGAAAAGTAAAACCAACTAACAACTGGGATAGCCCATTATCTCTGAATGAAGTGATTGTAATCACGAGCCTCTTCAGACAGGGGATCGTTACTTTTTAACGGTAGTGAAGTCATTTCAAAGGACGAAAAGTTTTTTGGCACCTATCTTACTCTGATAAAGCTTAATTTATAAATTTTATATGTTTTAAGAATTTTTTTTTAATGTTTTTGTCAAATATTTAATTTTTTTTTCGTGGCTAAACGTTGATGACTCGCCGTCTATATGGCTAAATTCAGAAGAATTGACGGTGAGGTATTGATGTGATGGCACATTTTTGTGCTTTTAGATCTGTCGATTTACATGCAGGCGAGACAATGCATTTGTGCTGGAGCGGCAGTTGCTGTGTGTTTGAGCTAACGTAAACATTATGGGTGATTTTGAGAAAAAAAGGGATTAGGTGAACTGTGGAATAATTGCTACAAAAACAGAAACATGCTAAAAATCAGTGTAGTATGTTATGTTAAAATAAAGAGCAATATGGGAGAGTTGCAGCACAAAACAAAATGCCCAGAACAAAATGGCACTGCATTTCATGCAAAAAAGAGTCTGCGTTCATTGTCTTTCTTTTACAGAACATTGAACAGAAAAATTATAATAATATTATAATATTGGTTATTTTCTATGTTAAATTAAACGCATTTATTTAGATTGGTTTTTTATAGCATGTTTCGTTTGTAACAAGTCGTTTGGCTTTACATTTTGCTTGATAATAATATTATTTAAAACAAATAAAAAACTTATATGACACAGGATATGTCTCTTATTTTAAAGGCCAGCTAAACTTTTCTATTACTATAGACGACTGATAGCGAGCTCCTATGTTTGTAGCATTATATCGAGACGTACTACGAAACCACGCAGTCCTTGCTAATTTTCTGACTGTGGCATCACATTGATGCCTCGCCGTCTCAAAAAAGACAAGCAGTGAGGCATCCGTTAAATAACACACCGTACTCCACGTGTTAAGCTCACTTAAAGTATCGGAGACTTACGCAAACGAGTGTTTTAGACGTAAAATAAACTAATAACCGGGATATCACATTATCTCTGAATAAAGTGATCGTAATCACGAGCCGCTTCAGACAGGGGAATGATACTATTTAAGTTCACTTAAAATAACGGAGACTTACGCAAATGAGTGCTCCGACGTAAAATAAACTAATAACCGGGATAGCACATTATCTCTGAATGAAGTGATCGTAATCATGAGCCTCTTTATACAGGGAAATGATACTATTTAAGTTCTCTTAAAATTTGTGGTTCGGAGTATAAAATAAAAGAAAATGTCTCGTCGCAATTCTATTAAGATAAAAAATCAAAATATTAGACAATCCCCAAACAGTACCAACGAATTATTTATTGGTTAAAGCTTTAAATAAACTAAAATAAAATTTAAGATTTTTCCATGGAAATTTACGGTAGCAGGAAAAATTAACTATACGATCTAATGAAAAATAAATTATTTAAAAGTTAAAGCAATAAATTAACTAAAATGAAATTCCAAAAAAAGAAAACGGTGCTTTCTAACAAAAATAAATTAAAGTATTTCTTAATCAAAACAAATTTCAATTCTTAACTCAACACGGAATAATATTAATTAAAAATAAATCAAAATAAAACGGTTTCTAATAGCACGGATTAAAGTCTCGAGCGAAACAAATTTATAAAAATAATGACAACAATTTACCTATTGTCAAGATCGCGGCTATAAATTTATATCGGTTTAAAATTGTATATCTCGCGAGCAATATCAAAATCGTGGATTTCGGTGTCTAAATAATTTTTCTGTTTTCAACTGTTCGATAAATCGATGTATTAGGAGCTAAAATTTTTAATTGAATCTCGGATCTCGTTCAACCGTCGATTACCCTACCACTTACAGAAAATCCCTTTATTTCAATTCGCGCACGCAGAATATCTGGACGATTTGGTCTGAACTGCGACAAGCTAATATACAGGGTATATCCGTGAAGTTAAAATTAAGTAAAAATCGAAATTAATACCCGGAATTAGTAAAAAAAATAACGAAAATTGACTTCATTACAAAACTGTACCATTTTTAGTATAATGGACTCAGTTCCTGCAGTCAAAAAATTCAAATAAAAAAAATATATTAATAATAATATCCCTGTTCACCCCTTACGAGTGAATTTTAATCCCAGAAGCAGGATAGGGACGGCTCTTACTATTATTGTTTGCCATTATTATTATGTAAGTACCTTTTTTTTATACATCAATCGTGTATTTTTGACCGTTATATTTTTTAATCTTTTTATATTGTCCCTATTTATAATTTTGTAACATTTGATATTATCTTAAAATACCTAAGTCACAAATTTTTATTAATTTCATTAGTATCTATAGCCGTGGTGCCCTAATAAAGGTTTAAAAAATCTAATACTTTCCAAATAATAATAATAATAATAATAATAATAATAATAATAATAATAATAATAATAATAATAATAATAATAATAATAATAATAATAATAATAATAATAATAATAATAATAATAATAATAATAATAATAATAATAATAATAATAATAATAATAATAATAATAATAATAATAATAATAATAATAATAATAATAATAATAATAATAATAATAATAATAATAATAATAATAATAATAATAATAATAATAATAATAATAATAATAATAATAATAATAATAATAATAATAATAATAATAATAATAATAATAATAATAATAATAATAATAATAATAATAATAATAATAATAATAATAATAATAATAATAATAATAATAATAATAATAATAATAATAATAATAATAATAATAATAATAATAATAATAATAATAATAATAATAATAATAATAATAATAATAATAATAATAATAATAATAATAATAATAATAATAATAATAATAATAATAATAATAATAATAATAATAATAATAATAATAATAATAATAATAATAATAATAATAATAATAATAATAATAATAATAATAATAATAATAATAATAATAATAATAATAATAATAATAATAATAATAATAATAATAATAATAATAATAATAATAATAATAATAATAATAATAATAATAATAATAATAATAATAATAATAATAATAATAATAATAATAATAATAATAATAATAATAATAATAATAATAATAATAATAATAATAATAATAATAATAATAATAATAATAATAATAATAATAATAATAATAATAATAATAATAATAATAATAATAATAATAATAATAATAATAATAATAATAATAATAATAATAATAATAATAATAATAATAATAATAATAATAATAATAATAATAATAATAATAATAATAATAATAATAATAATAATAATAATAATAATAATAATAATAATAATAATAATAATAATAATAATAATAATAATAATAATAATAATAATAATAATAATAATAATAATAATAATAATAATAATAATAATAATAATAATAATAATAATAATAATAATAATAATAATAATAATAATAATAATAATAATAATAATAATAATAATAATAATAATAATAATAATAATAATAATAATAATAATAATAATAATAATAATAATAATAATAATAATAATGATAAATAATATTTTTAGGCTGATACTTGTTGTTCGCCCCCTTCTTTGTTCTCAACTACGATTAGGAAGCAAAAAAGACGACGTGATACTAATATAAGACATACGTCCATTTTGTAGAAAGTTCAAATGTCTGAAAATTATCCGATGGAACACAAAATTATCCGTATATTGGCAACGCTGCTAAGAAAATAAACAGACTTAAGGACCCCACTCACCCCGTTCTTCTCCGCCGTTCTTAACCGACGGTTAAAAACGTCAGGGTAAAAATGTCACAAAAACGAGGTGTATGGGCAAGAACGTCGTTTATGAACGTCGTTCCAAAATTTCAGGCGAGTCTTGATTTTTGACGGTTATCGTGCCAACCGTTCGAGTAAACACGAGGTGTGTGTTCTCAACAGTTTGACTGGTCGGGCATATATCAGTAGCAGTGACGTTCAGCATGTTTTTGTTGTTTATTATTATTTACAACTGGTTATAATAAAAATGTCGGATATTAGGCAGTGGAACAGAGATTTTTTATTAGAGTTTATCGAGCTTAACAAGTTTCGGGTATTATGCGTCCTAGTGCCTGCGGTGAAATAATAATAGAAAACGTCAGATCCTCGTAGCTGCGGCCAGTGGCCAGAAACCGCAGAGTAGCTGTTAGGCATTCGTAAGGACTGATGCATTCCCGTAAATGGGTTTATGTCTCTCAATTAACGGTGTTACTAGTTTTAACAATTTCCGATACAAAGCCTCGTCCATCCTCAAGTAATTGTGCCAATCACTAGGCTCCAATCAGCTCCTCCAGTAAATTTGTTTGTGACAGTGTACTGCGTTTAAGTAGCTAGTCTTTAGTCCATTTCCTTCGAGATTTTCTTTTTTCGCGATTTTTTTCCACTACCAAAACCGCTGCCACTGCTAACAAGCACGTACGGTCCATCGTGATAAACTGGCGAAAAAAAACTGTTGTGTGTGGACATATCAGTCAACGTTATTCCTTCCAACGTTTTTAACCCTCGGTTAAAAACGGCGAAGAAGAACGAGGTGAGTGGGGCCCTTTACACTCTACACACTATCTACATAGGAGCAAGTCGGAAAATTTTGTAGGCTTCTTGCATGTAAACATTTCTTGTCAGAGTACTAAGAATGCGACTGATATCATCTTTAAGATCTGTCACTCAGCAGCATCAGCTAAGGGAAAAGATAGTGAAAGCCAGGGACAAACTGTCAGATTAGGATTGAAACAAGTATTAAACCGTATTAAAGTTAATATAAATAAATATTTATAGTTATAGTAATAAATAGTTATAGGTATAAATAAATAGATAAGAATAACTTAAAAAAAACCGGTTCCAACATACCATAAAAAATTGAATTTGTTGATTTTATCATAAATGCTATAATTAAATCTTGACCAAATGTATATATGGGACGACCCCTGAAGTACCCCCTTTCTAACAAGAAAAGAATAATAAAAATCGGACAACATACCTAACAAAATTTATTAAATTAATTTAGGATTTTTGTCAATATTTCAAAACTTCTCATCCTCCATTTTAAATCAGATTTTTTAAAATCAAATGGGTTCGACCACTTATAGAGCTTGATTGTGCCCAAATTTTTAAATTAATATCGTTTTTCGCTTTTAACTTATTGTGCGAATAAAAAACGTAACATCGGACGGACTAAGTGAAACACATGCATAATAATACTCTTCACAAGCTACTGTGAGGCTTCGAAAGAAAATATTAAACAATCTAAAATTAAACAGTTCTGCAAGTGATTAAACGTTGGCAGTAATCGTCTTTCTTTATATTTTTTTATGTTTAAAAACAGTTTGACACTATTTAACAAAAGGGCGCCGATAGACAACTGCGACAAATCCATTTGTTAATTAATATACCTGATGTAACGAAGAAGTATCGATCTGTTTGTGCGCAGCGGCAAGTTAACAGATACATTGTAGGTAAAATGATTAATGTGATTAATCAAATAAGGAAGCTTTATTTGATAATTAATTCTAACGGAATTGGAAATTAGTAATTATCATGAGGTTGCGGTCTATCAGAAACCGCCCGTGTGTTGATGCCTCGCCGTTGTAAATTACCAGGGTTTTATAAAAAATTAATTTTCTATTAAAGAAATTTGTTTTTTTATTTAGGACATTATTTTTAATCCGAGTGCGTTTTATTTCAAAAAAAAAACAAGGAATATCTCAGTTCCATTTTAATTGATATCATACATACTACAATTCTCTTATATTTAATTTTCCAAATGGCGATCAATTTTGTAACAGTTACAGCCAAAAATGTATTTATAAGAAACAACAAAATCGCGCTGTTTTAACAGGACATTAAATAAAATAATTTTTATTTTTTTTTTTTTATTTTTTATTTATTTTGTTTGGAACACAAACAGGACATACCCAAAAAAGTGTTCCCAATGCTTCTTACATAATGGGTTTAAACTAAACAACTTTAACCTAATTAATAACAAAATATTATTACACTAGATACGAAATAAATGTGAAATAAGAAATAAGAGAACAGAAAAAATACTAAAGTTATTGCATTATAACAGAAATTCAAAAATTTTACATTAAAAAATATGTCGTAATTTAAGATTTTAAGGTACACTAGACAAAAAGTGTTTTTTAAGCAATTTTTGAATGCACTTTCGGAAATAGAAAAAATATCAACTTCTAGTACGTTCATTATTGTGTCGAGAGTTTTAATACACCTATGTAAAGGAGAATTTTTAAAGTAATTAGTATTACTTGTATCTGAGTAAAACAAATTATTGCTTCGGGTATTATAAAAAGAAACGGTATAATTAATCATGCTATTAATGGGAATTGAATTTACTAAATTGTTACAAACTTTATATGTAAAAGTAATGTCTGTAATTTTCCTTCTGTTATAAAGTGGAATTAGGTTCATTTTATGTTGCGTAAATGTTAAGTCTTCTGTATATTGTGAAAGGGTTTTTTTATGAACAAATTTTATAAATTTATATTGTATATTTTCCAAACAGTTAATGTAGACATTATATTGCGGATTCCAAATAACCGAACCATAGCTTAATACGCTATTAACGTATGCCATGATAATGATAATGATTATTATTCAAGTTTTAATGGAGAATCTTTCAATTAGTCATCAATAATCTAAAAACGCTTAAATAAATGCATAACAACTGAACTTTAAACAAATTATCAAAGATTAATTAGTGAAAAAAGAGTGAAGAACATCTAAAATATATCAAAAATCGTGTAAAAAAATCTAAACGACTGGAACGTGACTTGGCCGGATAATAAAATTGCTCTCAGAATTGTTATTTTCATCAAGTAAATGTTTCATATAGGCAATTTTAGCATTGTGGCATGTGGTACAAACTTTAAGATATCATATAAAAAAATTGGGGCGACTACAATAGAAAATTGATTATCAATTACTGATCTTAAAAGTATCTGTAATTAATTTAATAATTAGTGAATGATTAAAAAAAAAACAGAAGAAGCAAATAAAAATGACGATGAAAAACTACCAAATGTTTTTCATTATTACAATAAACAGAGAATTAAAAAATAAAAATAGCACCAGGCATTGATAAAATTTGGTGAGAAGTCCTAAAAATTACAGCTTTTATTGCTAAACCGATACCACATATCTCCGCTTGAGTTCACTTAGGATGTATAATTATTAATATGGAATTCCCACTAATTTAAATTGTATATTTTCAAGCTCTATGTGTTGTACTAATAGTTGAAATCTATAGAATACTACAATTATTCCCTAAATTCTGTTGTCACTTAAGCGGATGTGAATTTGTATCTGTCTTCTTTTAATATTTTGTATTTTAGAGTCTTGAGCAGAGGTTTTTAAAATTAAGTAAATTAAACATTTGTATATCAACTGTCGCAAGGCAACGTGGGGCGAAAATAGATGAATTCAATGTTTGGAATAAATTACTCGGAACATTTGGAATTTAAAATATGGTTAAGGTTTCTAATATTTGAATATCTTCGTATGACTGAACCAATTACTGATTACAATAATCAAATACAGTATTTGCTATCTTTTAAATATCAAAATCATCAACTCAATTCACTCTTTATTAGATAATGGTCGTATTTTAGTATGTAATGACAAGGATAATTGAACTTACCTTACTCAAAACATCATCCCTAATGTAATAAGTTTTTTGAAGTCAATATATTCCCCCCATTTAAGCCTTGGTTTACTAGATTTCAATAAGGAACATTGAAATAGTCGTATGGTACTTTCAGAGGAATTTGTAATAAATTAAAATATTTTAACAATCAATTTAATCCCGGCTATAATGCGTATATAAAAGAAAACTTCGTTTCATTGTTTCATGATAGACTTAGGGAGACATTGTAAATTAAATTAATATAATTTTAAAGCAAATATTGCCTTTAAAACATGGATTACTTGTATATAATATCATCAAAAAACAATCCAATTGTCTTAATTTTAAAAATGATTTCTCTTATACAGTAAATGAACTGCTGAACACTTTTCTTTTTTTTTTCTTTAAAAATGCAATACGATCTTCCATTTCCTGGAGAGTTCGCTCAAAAAATAAAAATGATTCCTGGGAATCTCTAATCGTAAATTTTGTTTTTTTTTTTTTATAAAATATCCTTTTATTGGCAAGTACCATATAAACATGTTAACTCCGTAACAAGGCAGCATCACGCCCATCTAAAATATAAGATTTTTTATAAATAAGGTTTTAGGATAAAGTCCAATTATATGACTGAAGTAAATCGGATTTGGACGTATAGCACAAAATTGAAAACAAGTTTCCTGAATTTATTATTGACGTTTATTATTTTCTATTGCACCAATAAAAATAAAATAGTGGAATATTTAGGAGTCATTATAGATTCCCATCTCAAATGGAATCTACATATACAAGTAATAAAAAATTAGGATGTATTTTATACAAATTTAGGAAAATGAAAGGTATTCTACAAATTGAATATCTAAAAAATTTACATTTTTTATTGGTAGAAAGCCATCTATGCTATGTAATATGTGTTTGGGGGTAGTGCTTTAAAAACACTTTTAAATGCACTGGAAATTATTCAACGACAGTTTTTGAAATTAATTTGTTTAAATGACAAAATATACAATTATTCTGATGAATTATTTGGAAACATCAAACAATCATTTTTTAAAAAAATCACTAGTTTAAAATGAAACTAAACCTAACCTAAGCCAACTTTGATGAAATAAATCTCTATAAAATAGCTTTGTCGTCAATTGTCCAATTCTTTTATTAAATAATAAACTTTTTAGCATGACATGACCACAAATTCTAATTATGGCACTGCAATTATGATGTTTATAATACTAACACCTCACCGGCACCCAGAGCCAACACCGGTCACCCAAAAAATGTAAGTCATGTAATCGTTGTTATAACTGACAAAATCCATGAAGATCTTTCGTGATGTTGCCAACTCTCTTCGTTTTTACAAGAAAGGGGATAAACATACTTAATTAATGTTTGGCATTTTTAGGCAGGTTTTATTAATTAATCCTGCAATAAGTGTTACATTGTTCTACAGGAATATGATCCAATTTCATATGTATATGCAATGTATTTACTACTCTTTTAGTTTTGTTAATAGTTAGCTAGGTAGGTACTAACAAAATAAAAATGTAATATCGAAAGACTGCAGATCAAAACAGGGTTATATAAATATCTATGCAGTTTTTTGGATCCTTTATCTATGCCTACTACAATAACAAAGGTATTTTTAAGTTCAGCTGGCAACTTCGCTTCTAAATGATATAAAGAATATTTCTAATTATAAAAGTATTAAAGTAAATTCACGCGAGGACTTCTGCTGCAGTTAATAAATGTATATGGTTGAAGTGGAATTTTGTTTTTTATACTTTAAATTGCAAAGTTTACCAATTTTTTTTGGGCTTTTGATTTTTTAATTATTTAAACAAAAAAATATACAAAAAATAATATTTGATTAAGAGTGTACTAGAAAATGACAAAAGAATACATACGTAAGTGATCACTCATACATTCACCTATTAAGTGCAAGTGGATTCTATTTAGTTAATTTAAATACTTTTTTTGAAAATGTTTTTTTTTTTTAATACACCTATGTACCTGTATATGACATATAAAAGTCACTGCCTGACATGTCAAATGTTCCAATAGCTGAAATTGTAGGCAAAGGTACAAATGGATGACAATAATTAAACAAAAAGGAAAAATTATTATAAAATTAAAATATTTTAGTAAACATTTTTTATATTTTATAAACACTTATTAAGAACTTTTTGAAATGCATATCTTAAACGTTCACCAATAGAAACCACCTCAGGGTTTTCTGGTATTCCAAAAATCTGATCGACAGAAACTGTCGAAACATCCTTTTCATATGCAATGAATGTTTTCTTGCTTGTGTCATTACAGTTTAAAACCATAATACTAATGTCGTCCCCAACGATCTCTCCTGCATAACACATACATATGATAACTTCTGAGCGTTTCTTTTGCCTCCTATAAAATTAACCCATACAAAATCACCATTTTAATGTGCTTTAGACGCTTAACTTTTTCTATATCTTGGTCTCCTTCTTTATCGTCTTCAAAATTCCAGGTTAAATCATCCGATTCTGCATATTTCACATCTTCATCATCTTCACTGGATTCGTCTAATTCTAGTTCCTTTATATTTTTATTATCTTGTAATTTATTTTTACTTTCTCTTTTTTCTTTCCTTGGAATTTTTCTGTTAAGCTTCTCTCTTTTTTCGTTCCTTTTCTAGCATCTTTTTTTGTTTTATTCCTGTCATAGTTCTGAAGGTATAACTGAATGTAGTTTTTCCTAGCAGTCTAGCGCGCTAATATTCATTTATAGGCAAGTTTATGGTCTGAGACTGCCGGGCTTCGAAACCCAGACCAGACCATGTGGTCTCACTTTCCAGAGTTTTCTGTGAAGTGGTTCGGGAACTTAAATTTATACCTTTAATTAAACAATGGGGTTTTCTCTCTACAGTATTTTGTTATCTGCGGCAAATATATGGAGTTTGTTGTTTATAAGATATTTACAATGGGATGAAGTTATGCTACAATTAATATTAGAGAATAATATATTACAATAAAATCAAGCCCCGGTCTTCTGTGTGGTATGCATACTATACGTGAAGATTCACAACTAATCTTTTGGGCCATACAAAGTAAGTAAACCTATATTATATTAAAAAAAGCCAGTTATTAATTAAGATACCAATTCTATAAGTTTTATATGGATTTTATATATTTTGTAGGTTATTGAAGACTACCTCCTATTTAATAAAAAGAACAATCCTAGTTTTCTCTATGCATTAAGGACTATGGTTATGAGTACGAAAAATATATGAAAATCAATAATAAAGTGGTATATCTTGTATTGCTACTACTTAGCTACGTTCCAGTGGACTTCGGAGACTCAGGATTTCCTAAAAAGTGCATTCACTGATTCTTGGCCTAGTGATATCAGCCTCTGTTGGATTTACGTAACCCGTACCTACTCAGGAATATTCGTGAGGGTTTCTTCGAGCCCAAAGATGAATTAAGAGGGTGAATAATGATTGGAAAACAAGACAATCTGATGCGATACGATAAGGTAAGTTATTACACGAGTAAATTTTAAATAGAATATTTTGAACAAGTTATTTCTATAAGACTCACCTTGCGTGGCGTGAGGCCTCCAAGTGGCTTCTATAAAGTCGAAGTTTTTAAATTCTCAATCTAAGAATTATTATGAAAATTATATCCACAGTGATGTGATATTTACTAGTTTTCGTAAATATTGAAATATTCACTAAATATATTCTAGATTTATGTAAAAATCCGCAATAATGCGAGCACGTTCTTCACGAACCAAAATGTGCGTTCTAAAAGAAAGCTTTTCAAAAAAAGTTTCTTTTTTGTTATTGACCTTAGCCGGTCTTATTAGTCTAGAGGTAAGACTATAGAAAAGATCTGGTTGTAGGTTTACCTGAGAAGTTTTAGTTTGCTAATTGACAAGTTTTATGTATTAGAAGAAAAGAAGAATCATTGAACTTTGAACCTTTGAAATTCTAAAGGTTATGTTATTGTTATTAATTTATTCAGGGTTTAATATTTATTTTTATTTTTCAGGAAAGTCAAGAAGATAGAAAAGACTCCAATGGTGAACTAGGAAGAATTATGATGGGAGTAGAACATTTGAAATAAATTGTTATACATTGTACTAGAAGAATATCCCGAATAAAGTTAATAGTTTTACTTTGCCTTCATTTATTTTGTGTCTGCTTATTGGAAAACAGGTAAATTTACTATTTGTTTTAAATTATGGCCAGAAAAGATATTTAAATTTAAATTAATTAAATTCTTACAATTAACCCGTAACAGTGGATTTTTAATTAAATTGCATGGTTTGGTATAGGAGTTGATGTGTGCCTTATTAATAGAAATTCAATTTCTGTTGATATGACATGCAGATTATAAAATCGCCATGCATTACCGTCTCGATGATGGTGGGTGAGGTTTTCCGGGTTTTCCTCACCTGTAAGTCAAATGGCACCATCAATCATCTTTAAGTCGCCCCGGAGGGCCACGGCAAATAATAATATTAGCCGTCCCTTTCCTCGCGCAAGCTCAGCTTTTGGGGTTAAAATTCACTCTTAAGGGGGTGAATTAGGGAGAGTATTATTATTATTATTATTATTATTAATATTATTATATTAATATTATTATAAGGTACCGATAATATGCCACAATATTTGAATAGTTCTTATAAAAATAATACGACTTCTTTATTTATATTTCCTTCACTTCTTTTCCCGCCCAGCAAACATTTTCTATAACATTAGTTATAACTCGACTTTTTTAAAGACGAATTTACTTATTGAGGTAATTATTACGTAAAATTGACTAGAAAAATATACCTCTAATGTAAATTTACCAAACGGTTTTAATTTATATTTAAATTTACGTAAATTATACCAAGAAATCTACCTTTTATACAAATCTGCTTAAAAGTAACTTTAACCATATCAGCAAGGGAAAAACTACTAAAAAATATAACCAACAATTACTTTAAAGTTAAATTTTCTTTGTAGTAAAACTAGGTGCCATATTTGGGTAATATTTACCTGTTTCGCAACTAAAAATCGTCTTTATAGTAGAATATACAACTAGGTAGATTTGGTTAAAAATTTTACGTAATTTTATGCCTCCATAGTAACCTATTTGGCCGCTTTTATTTACTCTCCTTTAAAGTAATATTAGGTCAAGATCGTAGCAAAATTCTACCTGTTTATCTACCTAATTTCAACTAAATAGTCGAATACTCATTTAGTTGACCTATAAGTCATCTTGAAGAAATATTTATTAACTTTGTTGTAGCAATTACCTGAAAAATCTACCACAAAGTAAATTCGACTAAAAACCACCAATTTAAAAAGAGTCATACATGAACTATTTGTAAAATTTATATTATTTAGGTTACTTTAACAATTAGGTTGTTCAATTACTGTCTTCGTCATTGTTCTTAAGAATTTTGGCCATTTTAAAAAAAACCATTACAGTCGTAATCTTAATTTACGTGTGGTGTAGATAGAGCTTTAAATGAGTGCGAAAAATAATTAATAAAATGAGTTCGAAAAATAATAAATCATATCGTTATACTTCCGATTTTTATCGTAAAGTGAAACGTCTAAAATCTCAAGTGCAGAACAACGTGACCTAAATATGTTATATTTACCTATAGGTAAATTTTTTATAAAACCTATAAGTTATTATTTCTTTAAATAGGTAAAGTTAACTAATATGTCGTGAAATTGAAGTTAATTCAACTTAGTAAAAAGGTATTTGTAAAATACGTAGATTTCCTTAGTCATAATAACTTTTAGGTCGAATTCGCACAATACGCCATATTTTCTTGACGTAATTAAAGTACGATTCCAAATTTTAAATTTTTAAAATGACCATAACTAAATCATACGAATGAAAATACCGAAAAACGAAACATTATTGATTTTCTAAAGTGATACACAACAAACGTAACATAGTTTTAGCTCATATTATTATTATTTTTTTACACGATCATATTTTTTTCTTATATTTTTTTAATTAGAGAGTATTTTGGAAGGGCATTGTTATTTTTCTAAGTAGAACTGTTAATATGCACGACGAAATTTTCTTCGCATTAATTTTAACAAGCGTGAACTGTATATTCACCGCAATTACATTACATATATTTTTGTCACCGATATTTATTTATTTTCAATCTTTCATGTGAATTAGATATATGTTTTAGTTGTGTTGGTGACTTCTTACAATATTTCTACTTATATATAGATAAAAATACCAAATAAGTATAAAATTTCTTTTCGTACACTTGGAGGCATACGTCATCTGCAAATATTTTGGTAGTTTCTACCTAAACTTAGTTAAATCAACGTCGAATTAACGTTATACTGACGTCAAATTTCCCTAGAGAGGTATTACTAACCAAACGTACTGGGCTAATACAATGTGGATTTAGATGTAATTCTACCTATTTTGGTAAATAAAACCAAATTTCGACGTCGTCTTATTCTCCACTTATGTCAAATCCACGTCGAGCCAACGTAAAGTTTACTTAATTATGGTTAAATCTAATTTTGCGACCAAATTTATTATATATAATTTAGGTAGTATCGACGTCAAATTACACCAAAATGTTTGCTGGGCGATTATTATTTGAATTATTACAATTATCATTAAATTATTTATTTTTTAAATCGCAATTTTTAAATTGGTAAACTTTTTTAAGAGCAAAATATTCCATTTTGATTTTTTAAATTTCATTCACGGCAGCTCAAGTTCGAAGTTTAACGCCCCAGATGCTCTACTAAACGGTTTGGATTAACATTATGATCAAAATAACGATATTTGTAAACACTACGATTTTACAGCAGGAACATAAGGATTGAACCAAATATGCCTTAGAAAAATGTTACTGTGGAATAAGATACAGGGTATTAAAGTAAAAAAAAGTTATCGTCTTTTGGCAATAATTATACAATATCCATATTATTACAAAATTTGCAGATGATACCTCCTACTATTTCGAGCAAGGAGTTCAATTTTATTTATTTTACATTGTTCTGTAGGGGCCGCTTCATGGGCGTTACTCTGATCATGAAATTATGTACAAATACTTGAGAGGAAGAACATTATTGGTAATTTTGGCTAGAACATAAAAGTTTCGAAAACCGTTTTTTTAAAGTGTGTTTTGAACTCCATTTAAAAGGAGATAACGTAACCACTTTTGAGATCGTTTATCTCTTTGCAACATTTTATTTACTAACTCATATTTGGTTCAATCTTCATAGGTATCTTGATTTAAATCGTCATGGTTTACATTTGATAACTTTGAACGGCTATATAATATCCAGATAAAATTTAGTTTTATTTTAGATGTTAATTATTAAACAGATTATTACAATCACTTAAATGATCACACATATTATAAAAACATTACATTGATCATCTGCAAAATTAATAACTGTACGCTCATTTGATTAATATTAATCATCATAGTAATAATATCAGTACCAGTAGAGTAATTCTCGTACAACTAAGTTTAACTAAATATATTAAATATGTATACAATTGATTTCTGATGGCCGATCATAGCTGGTAATTCACATTATTTCCATTATTATTTTGTGTGTTTAGGATAAATGAATTAGTAATATCGAACAACCCTCGTATAATTTAAAGGCAGACCAATACTTGCTTTGGCATCCTACACGGAAATCGAAGCGATCTTTCACCACTGCCTCAATAATTAACAAAAATACATTATACAGCTTGTCCTCATTTGCATGCTACATACTCATACACATCGTATTTCTTCTTATAAAACACAAAACCTTGACAGTGGTGAATTATTGCATTATTACAAGTGAAACAATGCAAAGTGCTGATCTTCTTATCTGTCCAACATGACTCGTAAAAATATATAAGCCGATAAATTACTTTCAAAAAAAAAAAAAATGCCGAGTCGGAATTATTTTATAACCCGTAATGCGTTTTTATATCCTTGCCGTCCCGTTTTGGTTCAGGGCCGTCTTATTCTCCGGTATTTTGCGACACAAATCTCTTTTTCTTGGATCGTATCGTGACAAACTCATTGTGATTCATTTCAGATCATTCGCGAGAAATACTGCACCACCACGTACACAAAAATGATTAACTCCTTACAAAGTGTAAATGTTTTATGTTTACTTTCCAAGTCTTAGTGTGCCAGAAGAAAAACGATCAGTAACTAGAATTACTATATAAGTGGTTTCAGTTTTACTGTAGCAAGATATTAATAGTCGATAGAATTTAAAATTAACACACAACTTATAATTTTTATAAACTTATTGAGCTGCTAACTCTTACAGCACGATTCTGAATAAAATTTTCTTGAGTTATCGGTTTGTAAAGCCTAATAAATACATATTTATTTTTTAAGGAACTGGCAGTAAGAAACTAAATAAAATTTTAACTTCATCCAAATTTGTTCCAGATGAAGGAAAAAAGAAGCTAAAGAACTTGTCAAACAATATTATCTATTTGGTACAGTTAATGGTGTTTTAAATACATGAAAGTAGTAAGTAAATGAAACACTTAAGATATCATGAAAGGTCTGTCTGTATTATTTAATTCAGAATTCCAATTAACCGTAGATAACAATTACTGGAATTTGTTAATATTGCAGTCAATAAATATTATTTTGTGGACTTTTTCTTGAGGTATGCTATAATTATATTCTGTGCTATATAAAACTAAATAAATATATGAGATCTTGCTTAAAATAACAACAATCATCCCAATTTGTAGAAATACAATATATATAAATAAAACTTTTATTTAAATTAGTAAGTTTATATGCAGATTGAGGAGCGGTATCACCATTGGTTCATTAGTGAAGTGAACACCCAGTTAAATTTCATAAAAACACGTTATTTAAAATATACGAGAGCATAAAAGTATAAATTTAATTTTAATATTTTTATTTTCATACGTGTTAATCTCTATTTTTTTGTGACACCATTGCGCTCTGACTGATCGCGTCTCTGGTATACAGTATACCAAAATAAACGGTGTCTGTGGCGCACTATGATGAGTGAGTCCATACAAGCGAGAGGTTTTCGCAAAGGCATGTAGCTAAAAAGAAAGGTCAACACTTCAACAGATCCGTCAAACTACATAAAAACACGTTAATTTGCGCGTCGTATACAAAACAAGGTGTGGCGTCACAAAATAGGGCAAAGCATACGACCCTTGCCAAACTAGTGTTGCCAGTCTACTATAAGTTACAGTTGTACTAGATATAGTACATTCTTAAAGAATCTGGTACTCTAGTGTAGGGGAGATCGGTGACGGTTGTAACAAAAATTACAATATATTTTTTTCCCTTATAGTAAGCCCTAGCGAAATCATTTTTATTTTAAATAAATGTTGTATAATGGTATGAGTGGCCTGGTATTTTTAAAATTTAAAAAATCAAGCTTTTTAGCTAAAAATTTAAAGACACAACGGTGACAAATGTTATAATTGACACTTAAGAAGTGTCAGTTGTAACAGGGGTAGGAGTCGATTGTAACAAGCATCTTATATCGGAAGATAATTCAAATAAAATAATTGGACCTTTTCATACAGTTTATTGGAAGCCAAAAATAGTTGCATAATGTAATTATTATATTTTTTAAAAGTTAATTTTAAATCAAATGAATGATTTTCAATAACATTTTTAAACAAACAAATAAACGAACAAAACACATTCTTCAAGAAGAATTAAAAAAATAATATTTTATTGGTAATGAGTGTAACAATACCCTTTCTAAAAGTTTTTTAATAGCAACAAAATTAACTAGTCGCAATTCTGACAAATAAAAAGAGAGTTATTCTTTGCACATTTAGGATGTGCCCATTCTTTACACTGTCGACATTTTAACCAGTCTTTACAGCTTGTCTTGTACCAACCTGAACAAACTAAGCACAATGTATCTTCCTCTTCGGATGATGAGGATTCACTATATTTAGGTTTTCGCTTCTTCGCACGTTTGGTTTAAGATGTCTCTCTTCTTGATAGATTGAGTCTTTTATTAGCAAGACGTTGTTCCATTAGCATCTTTTCGAAAGTGTCAGTGAGTACAGCAGTCTTTCCCTTTCGTCTTCCAACATTTTTTGATTTATTAAAGTCTGCTTTTAGTGAAGGCCTTATTTGCTTAAGAGTAAAACGTTTCTTACTAGATGGTAAAACATGTTCTTCTTTAGATTTTGGAGAAGAAGTTAGAGTTGACTGGTCCATAATTTTTTATGATAAAGTCGTTGATGATGAAGAACATGTTGGTTTTGATTTTGAAGTAGACGATATCTGGTCCATAATTTTGTATGATGAAGGCATTGACGAGGGAGAGTGTTATTTCCAAACTAGATGCTAATGGGGAAGGTGGAAGATTAGCAAAACTTTACTATTCTCCGAGGGCCTAGCAAAATTTTTGAAATGCTTAAGAAATACCAAAAATTTGTCCTCCTTCGTCCAGCCGATTATGTTAGCTGCTCCGTAGCATCCATGTGGCCCATCCCTGATAAAATGATCATGATATCTAGCAAAAGTAAATACTAACATAGATGGAAGGCTGTTTTCTATTGCACCTAACGGCTAAACACATCGTCACCAAAGTACCCCTATCTTGAGAAGTTATACTACTTGCTTGACACCTTTTCTATCGAGAACGTTGGTTAGTTTTTGTACACTGGTGCAGCCTGTTTCGTCTACATTATAAATATCTTGTGGCACAAAATGATGTATATCTAACAGACCAGTCAGGTTGTCAAAAAAAAAAAAACGTTTAGTATTTTCTTTATTAAAATTCATTGCTCGGGCTAAACTTGTAGAATCAGCTCTTCTAATTGACAAATAACGATTTCGTAAAAGAACTGCTGTTAACCAGTCTTTACTAGCCATTCCAAATGCATCCCAGTTTTTTGGGTATTTTAATTCATTTACAGAGGCACACTAATTTTCTTATGTATCTCGTGGAAAAACCGAAATACATCTTGGCTGCATTTTGCACGTACCTGCCTAATTCTTCTTCATGTTCCTCAGAAAACATTTATGAGCCCAGTATCCAACACGTGGCTGCTCATTATTTCTTAAAGAGTTTATGTAACGGTGTAAAGAGACAGCTCTTACAGAAACATGGTCGTTTAATACTTTATTTGCAGCCTCCTCGTAAGTTTCTTGTGGAATACTACCTCTATTCGTTTTTCTCACTCTTGGTTTCATATTGCCTAGAATAAAAAAATTGCAATAATCGAAAATTTTTCATTGGTGTCGGTTGTAACATGCTACAATCGCCACTGGTGGCTATCTTACAACTGACACCAATAGACACATCAATTGAATGTTCATCAACAAATCGTTGATTCCATACACAATTACATGCTGATTTGAATGATCTAAGTAAACTACACATAAAATACATGCTTAGAAATATATTCATAAAATAATCTAAAAACTAATACTTACTTTATTTTGGAAAAATAATATTTTCTTTAATTTTACGTCCTCTTGTTCGAGTTTTACAAATTATTAAAGTCAACATGTCCTGTAGCGCCAGATGTGACATGTGTACAAGTTGTTCGCGTTTAACATGATAGATGGCGACTGCAGGTCGAATGTTACAAACAACACCCGTTACAACCGTCACTATTGAATAAAAAAAATTGATTAAAAATAGGGAGTTAAGATGGTTAGAAATTAAAAAAATATCCTAAATTAACTACGAAAATCGATATCAACATAAACTTCTTAGTAAAAATGAAGTATAAATAAGCCCTGTATAAATAAGAGTACCTACAAACTACATGACCAATATTTGACATCGAGCAATATCCAACGAAATTTTCCCTTTGTTCTTGTGACGGAAACATCTCATTTCGCTACAGTGTGCAATTTAAAAATATTATACTCTCTTACTCTAGTTTACGAAACCGAATGGCTCCCAAACTAGAATTAAAAGGAGATAATTATGGACGAGGATTCGAAAAAAACACCAGACGTATTCTCAACGATGCGATGAATTGTTGGCAGATAATTTGGACATACAACAAAGAAAATGATACGTTGGCAATGTGTGGAAACAAATGAAAGATAATTTAAAATTCGAGTCAGAATACGAATTATGATAATATCGTAGTCCCGGAATTAGGAATACTTTGGCCCAATTTAAAATACAGATATTTTTTTTTAATATCAGAAATTAAATGTCTATTTTGATGCCGTCAATTGTTTTATTTTAAGAGTTCAAGACTCCGGTAGATGCAAATATTTTTACTTTCTCTCAAGATCCATCCTTATACATTCAATAAAATCTTTGGATTCAATTCCGAAAAAAAAAACAGAAAAAAAAAGAAAAAAAGTAGTAAGTATCTCAGAGACTTCAACGGGCATCAGACAAGAAACCCAGTTACGTTAGTTTCCAGATATTCATATAAATTGGCATACAGGGAGAGCTGGATGCACTGCGTCCTTGTCTGATGGACGGTGTGTAGCACTGACTCTCTCTCTCGCTCCTATGTCAGCAACCTCTATTTGCGGCACTTTTACATAAGCAACCGCATTGCATTCTATCGTGTAGATATAAAAATTAGCTTTAATTTAATGTATATTTTTTTTTAAGATTCCTTATGGTAAAGAGAGGAGAGATGGACCAGAAGGAGTGACAGACCACCACGGATATTTCGTAAACTACAGCAACGTCGATGTTTCACGCGGGAGCGCATCTCTGTTAGCACCTGTTGACATGGAGAAACACACTTGTTGTTTATTTTGATGTGTTTCAGAACAAATATTTGATATTTTTGGTTTTTCTAGTGTGACAAATTTATTTGCAAATATTTGTGATAGAGTTTGCAACCAGCTAGGTAAGTTACATTGCTAAATTGAGTCATAAAATAACCATAAGATATCTGAAGTTTATTTCTAACTTAAAATGTTGCCATTTAATCGATTCAGTTAAAAGAAATCAGGTGGTCCATCTCTCCTCTCGAAAAAGGAGAGATGGACCAGTCTATAGGAGGATAGATGGACCTGGTTCTAAAACGTATGTTGCCTAATACGTATAAACGCAAGGTTAATGCACCCCCAAGAGGATTATGGTCAGCAAATAATTTGGAATCAGCCATAAATGCAGTCAAAGAAGGTACTATGGGTGTTAACCAAGCTGCTATACATTTTAAAATACCAAAGACTTAAAAGAAGAATAAAAAACAATAATACAGACAAACTAAACAGATTAGGGCCAGATTCAATGCTTGGAGTAAACGTTGAATCGAAACTTGCCAATCATATTAAAAAGCTCGTGTTTCGATTGTGTGAGGAAAAGCCTCGGAGACGACTTTCAGGGCCAGATTCCGGTGCACTAGGTGTCCAGAGGATCATTTTTGACGAGACATTTGGATTAAGCGCTCAAAAAATGCCTCTATAATGATTTTCGGGTTGGTTTTAGCAATTTTTTAGGAAAATTCTCGGGGATGACGTCCATGTTCAGGTTTCAGCGCACCAGGTATTCGCCGATGCCATATTTGAATTCAGCGCCCCAAAAAAACACCCATAACGATATTTGGTTTGTCTTTTTCGAATCTGTGAGAAAAACTCACAGAGATAAAGGTGGCTTCTAGGTTCTGGTGCACCAGGTGTTCACGGGGTTGTTTTCAATGTGAAATTTGGATTCAGCGCCCCAAGAAATGCTCCTACAATGATTTTTGTTGTTTTTGGCGATCTTATCAGGAAAGTTCTCGGGGATGACGTCCACGTTCAGGTTCCGGCACACCAGGTATCCGGGGGGTATTTTCCGATGTTATATTTGGATTAAGCGATCCAAAAAACCTCCGGGCGCCGAGTTTATCTTCTTCTCTGCGTGAATTTTGGGACAGTCCCACGGAGATGACGTTCATCAGCGTTCCTGAGCTCCAGGTCAGCTTTGGGTCAATTTAAACATCATAATCGTGATCAGAGACCTTGAAAACCCCCGGGAATCCAATTTTCCTAAAAAGGTTTGAAAGCGAATGCAAAAACCGCATTCCGATCCGCCTTAGTATAAAAAATTCCGAACTTTTTTGCTTCAATGCTTCGACCAATTATCCGAGCAATTAAACAATAAAAGCAAAATGGAAGTTGTTCCAACCAGCTGTCATTTTAAGCAGTGCAACATACAACTTTTTTAGATTGAATGAAGAAGTCTCGTAGTACAAGACTAACTACCCCTCAATCATCTCATTACCATACAAACAATTGGTTCTGTTTCGTTTGTAAAAAAAACATATTTTAAAGATATGGTTTAATGCACAAGGTGTAAAAAATGAGCCGCAAAAGGTAAGAAATTTAAAAAATTCATTATATTTAAAAAATTGTGGATACGATTTAAAAAGTACCGGTACGATTTAGCCAGAGAGTTCGCTAAATCGTATTGTTTGCAGCGTTTTATTTAATTTTTAATTTTTTAAAACATTACTTGTTCAGTGCTAAAAGTTACAAGTTGCGGCCAAATGAGAATCGACAATCAACATTTTTTTTTAAGTTCTTTATATATCTTATTGAATAAACGAATTAAATTTTTATAAACAAATAAAACATCAATGGTATTATCAATCGAGTTATATTTTTATTATTTCAGCAATACATATATTTCTAAATTAAAATACCCTCTTCTGGTGTAGTCACTACTTTGTTAAATATTTTTGAAAAAAATTGGTAGTGTTCCTAAATAACTGGACTTTTTCTATTGATAAAAGTGTGACTGTTAAACGTCATTTACCCGGACATTCGACTGTGTTCCAAAGAATCGTCTTTTGGCCAAATTTGAAAACTCTGAAATTCGAGAACGTCTACTGAAATGGATTGAAGCTCTCTTAATCAATAGAAAATATTCTGTTAGATTGGGTACACATTTATATAACTTCTATACATTTTTTTCTCCGATGTGCATTGGACCAAATTTTTAGCTCTACACTTGTAACTTACCTTACTATCTAACGTACCCTCACAGTATGTATGCTAATGACACTAAAATTTATGGAAAATCTCTCTCACATATATTTAAATCGAAACATCCAACATAATAAAATGGCGTTGGTGCTTCGAATGGCTTATGCTATTTAACCCTTTTTAGTGCCCAATTTTACTTATTGGTAATAACAATCCTCATACACCATTGGCAGCAATAATCTTTCAATCTTTCGCGTAGATTTCGGTGTAACCATTTCTTTCTCTCTTAGTCTGAGCACGTTTCGGAAATCGTTAAAAAAGCGAAAAGAACCAGCTTCCTAACCAGAACGTATGTCCCATTCTCATCGATTCCAATGTTAATAAATCTTTATAAAAGTCTTTTTCGTCTTATAATTGAATATAACCCATCAGTCTGGTCACCCAGCTTTTTTTCTCTAAAAGTATGCAAGTGGTATTCTGTTCTTAGCTCTCTATCGTACAAGGAATTGCCCACTCTAACAGGAAGAAGGATCAAAGGTGACCTTATCCAGTATTATCGATTACTTCATAATTCATTTACAATAGCTTTCTCATACAGTTTAAACTTAAACACTGACCAAGGACGTTTGGACACATATTTAAGTTATTAATTGAAAATTTTAAAATTCTGAAAAGTCTGCAGTTTAAGAGCTAATTTGTAATGTTATCTAGATATATGTTTACTAAAATTGTTTTATGTCAAATGTATTAGTAATAATACAAATACCCAGGGTAAATATATGACAAGAATCATCATCAGTGGTTGTTTACACGTATATCAACTTTCTTTCAGGCTCCGCTTTCAACGAAACTGCCCAAAAAACGTCTGTTAATTCTGCGAAAATAAAGTTAACGGATTTAGGAAATGGCATCTCAATTGGCAGGCGCCTATTGTAGCCTTGTAAGATTCACTTGCGCACCACTCCAATACGAATAAATTTGTGTTTCACGGTGGTCCGTCTCGGAGAGGATAGAAAAGAGGTACCGCGAGTTTTCGGTCGGGGTAATCGATTCGTTCCGAGAATCTTGGATTTAACGTGTTTTCAATACTATTTTTCTTAGTCGCATGTCCTTACATCACATATAAATTTGTACGTCCGCGGAAACATCAGGTACGCATTGAAGGAACGAGACTCGTCGCTGGTGCTGGTCTTATTTATTTATATAGTCCAGGAAACGTTTCAGACGTTCTTCTCTTTTTCTTCTCGTTTGTATCTTACCGTAGACACAGAAAAAAGACATTTTACCCTAAGCCTTTTTAACCGTTTAACCTATTCCAGGTTGGCCAACTGACGTTTATATTAAACTGGCTACTTGGGCCGTTTATTACACATTTCCATTTTTTTTTATCTTTTTCAGATAATCTATAGTACAAAAAGTTGTTGACTATGAATATAGTGGCGGTGCGCCATACCATAAAATATAAAATTATTGATTTTACAATAAAATATAAGGATTCTGTTAAAGATGATGTATTTTCAAAAATGGATACAAAGAAATCATTAAAATATGTTATTTAACAAACAAACATAAAACTATAGAAACAACCAAGAAGGTAAAATATACATATACAGGTAGTTTCGCAAGTGAACACTACCAATATTTCCCTTCCTAAAAAAAAATACTTATGTTTGATTACGAAGGAGACTTTCTTTTTATTAGATTTTTAATGTATTTTCTCAGATTCGCTAGTTAGTAGAAAAGCAAGTTTTACCCTGTCGATACTGATAATAGTTTCTTTTCCATCCTTCTCTATAACGATACTGTTTGAGAATCTTTTTTTAACTTTATAGGGTCCTTCATAAGGTGGTTTAAGAGACGGCTTGATTCCTTCAACTCTGACAAAAACGTATTTACATAAATTTAACTCAGGATACACAAAAGGTTTTTACTTGCTATGATTTGATGTTGTTGTCGGTTTAATGTTCGCAAATAGTTGTTTTAGATTGGCCAATAAAGGATAAGTGTCAATGGCTACATTAGAAATAAAGAAAAATTCACCGGGTAATCGCAGAGTTTGTCCGTATACGAGTTCAGCCGAAGAGCAATGAAGATCCTTTTTGACTGTAGCTCGTAAACCTAGTAAAATTTAAGGGAAGTTCATCTTTCCAGCGATTTGTATTACATCTAGCTATTAAGGTAGTTTTAAAAGTGCGGTGAAAACGTTCCACCAAACCGTTACTTTGCGGGTAATAAGTTGTGGTATGGTTTTTGTGACACTCCAAAAATTACCCGGATTCAAATTGAGTGCCTTGGTCAGTTGTAATTGTATGAGATACGCCAAAACGTTAAATAAACATTTGGCAACTGTTTCCGCGGCGATATTCGAAATTGGGTAAGCTTCAGGCCTATTGTGAATCTTTCTACGATCATTAGGATATAACGGTAGTTGGACGATACTAGATCTATATGGATATGTTGGAATCTTTCTTTAGGAATGGTAAAATTTTCAAGTGGGGATTTATTGTGTTTGGGTACTTTTGAACGCTGACAATTTAGACCTAATTTTGCCCAGACTTTGATGTCTGAATTCATGTGTGGCCAATTGACGTGGGCTTTTTTCTGAAGAGGATGTAAGAGCTTTAGTAAGGAGTTTATGGTCACTATAAATTGTAAACTCGTGGCCTTCTAGAAAATATCTAAAATGTTTGATGGATGCATAACTGGCTAACAGTTCACGATCAAAAGTAGAGTATTTTCTTTCGGTAAGAGTGAGTTTCTTTGAAAAGTAAGCTATAGGTTGCCATATCTTGTTTTGCAGCTGTTCTAGTACAGCACCTATAGAAGTATTGGATGCATCTACTGTCAAAGAAATACGATTATTCAGAGAAGGGTGGATAAGCACAGTAGCCTTGGCTAATTTGTTTTTGACATCCACAAAACTATTTTCACATTCATCAGACCAATGGTTGATAGTTTTATCGGATCGGTTTTGTAATGTTGTCATTAGGTACTTCATATAGAGGAATAAGTGATTTAGCAAAGTCTTTAATAAATCTGTGATAGAAGTTGATCATTCCTATAAAACGTTGTAGTGATTTTGGGGACGTGGAAAATTTCTTATGATGTCTATACGTTCTTCTGACGGGAGGATACCATCAGAGAAAACAGTATGGCCAAGAAATATTAATTTTTGAGATCTAATAACGCATTTATTTGGTTTAAGATTAATTCCGAAAGAATTAAGTGGCTCAAATAGAGGTCTTAGGTGTACTAAATGTTCTTTTTCATCTCTACTTGCTACTAATATATTATCAATGTACACGAAACGTTGAAATGTTTGTGCTGAATTTCGCATACCGAAAGGCAATCTCAAAAATTCATACAGGCCAAAAGGGGTAGTTATGGCATTCTTATAAACATCTCTGTCTGCTACCGGGATTTGGTGGTAAGCCCTAAGTTAATTTTTAAAAAAATTTACATCCGTGTATGTGTTGATTAAAATCTTGAATATTGGGTAAGGGGTACCTATCTGGGACAGTTACATTGTTGAGTTGCCTATAGTCGCCACAAGGTCGCCATTCGAAAGAATCTTTTTTGGGCACCATGTGTAATGGAGAAGCTACTGGAGAAGATGACGGCCTACATATGCCAAGTTCAACCGTTTGTTCGAATTCAATTTTAGCAATATTATGTTTATTAGGATTAAGACGTCGCAGACGAGAAAAAGGAAGGCGCCCTTTAGTAATTTTATGATGTTTGACTAAATTTTTGACTGGTGAGAAAAAGTCCGCTGGTGCAAATAAATAAGGATAATTTTGAGCTAGCTTCGTGTATTCGTTTTCAATCGAGAATATTTTGAGTGTGGGGGTGTCAGTGTTTACAAATACACTGGAAATTGCAAAGGAAGTTTGACTATCAATGAGTTTTCTGTTTCGGAGATCGATTATCAAGTTAAAATGTGATAAAAAATCTGCGCTAATGATTGGCCTAGAAATATCGGCGATTGTAAAAATGAAAGAAAAATTTCTTCTTAAACCTAGATCCAATCTGAGTAACTTTTTCCCATAAGTACAAATAGATGAACCATTAACAGCCGTTAAGAAGTTATTGCTGTCCTTTTTGTAATCTTTAGAAACGTCACGTGGAATTACAGAAATATCGGCCCCTGTATCGACAAGAAATTTTAATTTGTTTTTGTCAAAGATGAAAAGGCCACGACTTTTGTTTGAAATATCTTCACTATTTGTTTAAGTCGCTTTTTGGATCAGGAAATTTAAATGTGTCGAAAACAAGGCACCAAGGTCCACCACATTTCAGAGCCTTTTTTTGTAATTTCTGATGATAGTAACATATGAAATTGTTTCGAGGTGAAAAACGAAAACAGGACCTACTCCTTAATCGATCTCTATTTCTACAATGGCTGCAAAAATAATTGTTGTTAGAATTAGAAAGGTAATTTTGTACTTTGTTTTGTAAATAACTGATATTTTCTTCAATGGATTTTTGATTACTCGCAAGTTAATTAAGAACAGTTGGACAATTAGTTAAGAAATCGCTGAAAAGTTTTACAAAAATGTCGTTACCCTCTGGCGAATTTTTCGTTAATTCTGTAGACTGAGAGACGTGACATGCCTGACTAGTAGAAGGTTTGTTAATAATCTCATGACAAGCTGAAATATTTGATGCTTGGTACGTCTCCCAAATCTTGTCAGCGATATCTAAAAGATCTTAGACACTATCCTTACCAGATGCGGTTAGAGCAACTATAATGGTTTTCGGTAGTCTCCGCTTCCACAGTTTAAGGAGTAAATCTTGACTTACCAGTTTGGGATCCTCCAACAACATTTAACATATATTTATAAAAATCAGATGGCTTGCAATCACCTATTTCGGAATTGGAAAAAAGGTTATCAAGTCATCTCTCTTCACTGGCAAATAATCTGTTGATTAAGGTTTCCAAGTATCTGGTAGGAATTTTGCTGGAGAAGAAATAAGGTCATATATATTTGAGATTACTTCTAAAGGTAAATTAGCGATAATGTAGTTATATTTGGTAGTGTCAAGAGTTATTCTGGCTAATTTAAATTGCGATTCTACCTGACTAAACCAAATTTCAGGTTTAGCGATCCAAAAAGGTAGAAGTTTAATTGCTAAAATATGTTCATTGGAATTAATTGGTTATTAGTCTCTAGTAAATCAGTTTCGCTCATATTATGTTAATTTGAATAACTAAATTGAAAAAATAGGAATATTTGTGATTTTCGTATTTACGAAAACGTTTCTTAAATTAAAAAAAATAATAATAATAAAATTAAGAGTCTATAAATATTAGGAGTTAGGTACTTGTTCCAATCTGATGCTTCTAAAGGATTCTGCTTCAAGAGGCTTTAATGGACTTTACTTGTGGTTTTTTCTTTTCGGTCTGGCTACATGATTGTTGATGAGGTGGCAGAATTTTGTGTGCGTTTGTCAGTACATTCCAATTACTGAAATTTCCTTCGACGCGCGACGTCGGGGTCACCATTTAAGGTGGCGGTGGGCCATACCATAAAATATAAAATTATATTGCATATTTTCAAAAATGGATACACAGAAAGCATCAAAATATGGTATTTAACAAACTTCAAAAACCAAACAACTTAAAACTATAGAAATAACCAAGAAGGTAAAATATGTATAGGTAGTTTCGCAAGTGGTAATGAACTATACTAAAAAATAAAATCTTGAATTTTTCTACTACTTATTACTTATTAAACATTCCTTTTGCTATCAAACTATAAACTCGAATTTTGGTACAAAAAGAAAACAAACGGATTGCGCCAAGTCTCTTTAGGTACCCAACTTTATCACATACGTGTTTACGGCTATAGGATGGATGTCTTTCCAACGGTAATTACAACAGACCCGCAAAAGTATGAATATAATTACGAGTTATCTTGATATTATCAGTTTGCATGTGAGTTAAAGTGGCTATTAATTTTGTAACCAATGAATGAAATAGCTGCTCGTGTCGTCATATGCGATTGTTTTTATTTTCTACTGTATTTCTTTGTTATATTTTGTTTCAAAATGATTTTTTTACTTAATGAAGCATTTATGATTATACGTGTCTGATCAATATAACCAATAAGCAATTTAATCTAACTTATTTTATCTAGGAGGAGAAATCTTTATAAACTGAGGTCCTACTTACTATTGTACCTTCACTAAACCATTTCAATACACTTGGTTCTTCTGATTCGCCTTACTAGATTTGGCAGCTGCATAACTTTAACTTTTGTAAAAGTGGTAAAACATGTTCAGAAAGACGCCTATACTCGACGTGCTGAAGGATGCAGTGACTACGTGCACTTTAGGAGCACACCAGCCTAAAATAAGTGTCCGATTGCCATCTGCAGATCGTCAACAATAGATTAGGAGCCAACGACTAGGCGAGTATTTTAGATTATTAGTTCAACTAATAACACACGTTGACCACGCAATTTTATTGCTGCATTTATTCAGCGCGTTTACTATAGCCGCTCAATGACTATGTAGTGTCGTATTATTTACTTTGTTATAATCTTGATTGGAACTCATTTCCAGATAGTCCTCAAAAAAGATGGGTTGTTAAGATATTATGGACGTCATGTTGTTCTTTCATATTAAGGATCTTTATTAGCATTTTTTTATCGCTGTCCAGTTGTTCTCACTTTATAGCATATGTCGGATGATGTTGTGTACCGTGATTGGTTCCTATGTTGCTTTTGTTGCTTCTTTTTAATATATTATGTTTGGGTGTGTACAGGTTCCCATAGTACCTGCAGTCTCTATTATTTACCAGTTTAATTTTATGTAGATAGATGGCCGTTGAGTCTTCCATACCCAGATATGAACTGGATGAGATAGTTATCTATCCTTCATGTTTTCTTTAGATCCAAGGTTTGTTTTTGGTATCGACTCTTTCGTCCATTGGCCAGTGAAATACTTCTACAACCCAAGCTACCTGCCATTGCATTTTCTCATGGATTTATTTTCTTTATCCTTTCTTCTTTCCTTTTCTTTTTCTGTCTAGAGCTGGAAGATGTGTAGGTATTGCACTGTGTGAAATACACTGGCCATTTGTTATGTTTTCTTTGTGGGACCTCTGATGTTCCTCTATGTTTGACAATTTTTATCCAGTCTATCCAATTTTGAATTTACTAAGCTACTAAACACTCCCCTTTCTTCCCTCTTTGAGATGCGTATACATGTTTATGTTGTGGTAAATTATTTTTCCTGATTATTTTAGGTTGATTGTTGTCTGCACTTAGGTGTCGTCAACTGCTTTTCATTTTGTTTTTTTTGCTCGGCATGACTATTGCTTGAGTTCTGTGTGAGACCAGCTGTTATTTCTCATTTTCCAGATTGAACAGTTCTCATGTACGAGCAATTTTTCTAAGTGACCTCTAGTAAATTTTGATATTGCCGTTTTATCAGTCTCCACCTTAAGCTCCCTAAGGAGATCAGTATTGCGCTAGTACAAGGGTGCATAAACAATATTTCTAAGTACCTGCTTTATTTTGGAAACGTTGAATTAATTGTATGCAGCCGTAGCGCGTGATTTAATACATTGGGAGGGCACATATGTATTTTATACGTTTATTTATGTTTGTTATTAATATGGGTTTTTCAGATTTCTACTCAAATATTTTTCTGAATTGGTACAAGAAATCTGAGTGTCGTTTATTCCAATGATATAGTCCCAAGTACATTAACCTTTGGATTTTGTACCTCCTTTACAAAAGAAACTTCCTGAGCTGCTTCATAACACCAAGTCGGATTTTTTTTTTTTATATACTTTACCCTGTGCGATGAGATATTGTCGCGCCAGCTTTTCGTGAAGTTATTGTTCTGTCGTCTCCAAGGAAGTCGATAGAGGTATCTGTAGCTTTAATGGGGCTCGACGGTTTCTTATATTATATTAACGAAATCACATTTGTCGGATAAAAATTACGTGGCTTTGGGAGGAGGGGAGGGGGTCCGACACCAAAAAAATGTCGCTGTGGCGTCCCTAATAATTTGGAGTTTTAGTTAACTTAAGCATAAAGAATTTTATCTTATTAGATTTTTACAAAGATGTTGAAATTAGACTCGGAAAAGACAACAACAACCTTTGTCTCAACACTCAAGTCAATCTTAACAAAAATTTCTTTTTGATATTGTTGCTTTGTCTTGACGTTGAATCAAACATTTTTTTGTATAGCTCAAAAAATATACATAAATAAAAAAAAATTAATTTGGATCAATCTTTAATTATAACTTCCTCAAAACATTTCAACATTATCAATCATACTGTAACGAAAGTCTAATTTATTTATAGTTTATTTGAAACACACTATATACAATTTATTTATGACGTACTATTTAATTTATATAATACTTAGACACTAACTAACAATTCTAATTTATTTATTACACTTTAACTTTTTATTCAAATGCTCTAAACTAAACTAAAAGCTGATCGCCGATGAGTAGGGCTATTTATACGATGTGCAACTCTGCTAAGAGAAGTCTCTAGATGCTCCCGAAAATTCCATCTCTGATTCAGTGGCACGCATCGCCCGTTCTATTATTGAGACGCTGTCCGACTGTCTTCACACGTCAGCGATGCTTCGGTCATGAATCGAGTAGAAGACTTCCAAGGTCGCGCTTACCAGGGTTGGCTCCACGTGACAATACAATTAAACGTATAAATTCATATTTAACTTTTTAAATCTTTCGATTACCTAAGTAACCTTCTATTCCTTCAGACATTTAAAAAATAAAATAATAATTATAATTCCCTATTTTTCTCTCCATCTCCACTCTCACTTGAAATACACCTGGAGTATTTTGATTTACACTGGCGAGAGAACGCACTATTCTCTTTAAACATTTGTCATACCAGCGCCAACAGGTGTCACCTGTCACCGCTGTCACTTTAACCGCCTAAAGGTGGGGATTACTGAAAACTAAATCAATTAAATTTTAATCAAATATAGTATTCATGGATTTAAATTTTTATAATAACAAGTTTAATAAAAATAATAAGAAAATTTAGTAAGTTGGGACGCTCTTAATTACTATTATTATTTAAGAAGATGACTGCTGAACTTTTTAGTTATCTATTTTAACTGTACCTATTTTTTATAATAATTTTTTATTCTTCCTCTAAATTCAATCCAATTTTTAATTATATTTATCACATATTCTCCCCTTTTTGAAATGTTTAACTTGTTTTTAACTGTAAACAAAATCCAATTGGGACAGTGATTGGGGCTTAACCCCTTATCTCTACACAATCACATGCTTTTTTGAGCTTCTATTTGAACAATTAAGGGTTTAGGGCCTAAGAATTGTCTCCAATACTAAGTTTTTCTATAATTTGTAATTTTGATAACCATGTATATTAAAAAAAATTTTTTTGACTCAAATTTTTAGTTTATATTGACATATTTTATATATTTACACCCACAATCTTTGTAGATGAGCACTAATAATTTCGTTATTTTGAAAGCGCTTAGCAATTAGAATAAATAAATAATTTTACACGAATTACAAATGTTTTTTTGCTAATACATGCATCAACTTTCTGAGGGACGCCACAGCGATATGTTGTTGGTGTCGGACCCCTCCTCCTCCTCCTCCTCCCCCCAGCCATGTGATTTGTGTCTGACAAATGTGATATCGTTAATGTAATATAAAAAACCGTCAAATCATATTAAAACTGCAGGTACATGTATCAACTTCCTTAGGGACGCCAGAACGACAACTTTACGAAGAGCTAGCGGCTCAAATGTCTGTTCGCCCAGGGTGAAGTATATAAAAAAATGTGTCCGACTTAGTGATATGAAGCCGCTCAAGAAGTTTGGTGTGTTCAGGAGTTACAAAATCCAAAGGCTAATGTACTGGGACTAGTATATTTATTTTATTGGTGAAGTTGATGTGGATAAATTTGCCTCCAATTTAATTCACCATCCTTTACCCAGGTATTAATCCAGATTGTAGATTTTACATTTCGTGTAATTTTAAGCTTTTTGTTATCACATTAGTGATGAAACACTAACAATTTTACAGAAACAACACATTAGTCTCTTTTACTTTTAAAATGGAACTGAGTGTCATTCAAGGTAAAATTATTAGTGATAAATGACAATTTCATAATAGAGAATAAATTTAAATTGAAAACTAATAAGTAGGGTTAACACTAATTATTATTTATTAACATTAAAAATATATTAACTTTGTTGATATAGTTAAAGACTATCAATAAATAAATCAGTTTGTTGACTGCTATATATGATTTCTCAGTGTTCTTTTTGAATACAAATATTTCTGTCTAAAGTAAATACGAACACATAACTGGTATTTCATTTCTAAATTTAGAAGCATTTAAAAACACGTTATTGTGTAGTTAATATGAATAAAAAAACAACTTGCCTTCCTATTGAGATTTGGGCTTCCCCTCGTAGTGAGACAACCAACCTTAAATAATATTTCGTGCGTTCAAGTTTTCCGCATTTAAAGCTGTTAATAAAAGATAATAATTATTATTTTTCCTCGTTAATCTAAACACATGTTGACTATCTGTAACGGTCTAGTCAATATATTATCCTTGTAACTATGTAACCCCATAGAATATTTTGTCTGATTAGCCTTAAGACCTGAAAAGGTCAAAGATAACCAATTACTCGCGAATTTATTTAATTCAACCCGACAATGCGTGAACTGTTCTCGTAACAGCTAACTAACTGTTTATTTTATCTATAATTTATTGTAAAATTGTTATAATTTGCAACCAGAGCCTTGAGGAGTGCAGGTGGTAGGTAAATCAAATTTTATAATATTGCTATGTTACATATTTTCATTATTAATTGCGACATTTTTTATATGGTTGGAATCTTCGGTCATATAGGAACTAGATAAATAATCTTGCCTAATTTTTGTTTGCAACAGATAACTGGAATATTCTTTAGAATTCCATCTATGATTTAATTGGGAAATTTAATATTAGCGCATTTTTATTGGTTAAGTTGTTCGGAAGTACGAAGTGCGAGACACAGCAACATTTATTTATAATAAAATTATATGGTATATAATATAATTATTATGATTGAGGGATAACTATGGCGCGTAGCTCTCAAAATTATATAACAATGGTGCAAGGACCATTCACTGTCTATTAATCCCAAAAAGACAGAAATGGTCCTTTTCACAAGGAAAAGGATGAAAATGGAATAAGAACCCCCAGAACTCCTAAACATAAAGCTAAACTTTGCAACACATGTGAAGTACCTAGGTCTCACCTTTGACAACAAGTTAACATAGAAACAGCATAATATATTCCTTGTAAACAATGCCGCCGAACCGTGGGGCGCACAATTTGGAAGGATAAAATGTACAACTTAGGTACTACGAATAAATTACATACTCTCGTCTATGGGTAATAAAAATTAAATAATCAAACTGACATCTATGAGATAGAGATAGTTGAAAACAAATACCGTCTGTCTACAATAAATAATGTGAGCAATCTAGAATGGTTTCCCTCTTTTAAGTTCACTAGACCAAAGATAACTCGAATTTAAAATCTAGTATTTCGTACTGCCCAATATGCTATACAAGACCTAATGAGTAATGTTTGCAGAAAATTATGCCTAGTTGGAGAGAGAAAAACACCAAACCAACAAAATTAATAAACGGTTAACCGTCCTTATAACGATTTATAGACAACCCATGTTTTTTAAAAGTAGAAATCAAAAACTACAATGTCCACTTCTCTTATAATTTTACCTAAAAAATGGCAAAGGAATAATAGAAACGAGCCCTATAAAACTTTACTATTCCACCTGCTTTTCCGAAATTACATAATAAGTGAGACGAAGTTCTCAACGATCGGATTTATCCATATGCTTACTTCAAATGTTTTAGAAATGTGAGCTCTTCATTAGGGTGGAACGAAAAACTTTTTTAATCCAAGTAGTGTGACTTAGTTGTTAAAATATGCGCATAAGTAAACAACAAAAAGTGTCAAAAGTTGCCTAAAAGATTTTAATATTCTGGGGTTCCTCAAAGTTCTTAAATTTTTTAAATTTTACTGTTTTTCCATAAAATTGCTATAATAAAAAAAATTAATAAGAAATATAATTTTAAAGTTGTCATAGCGGAAAATAGGTACATTTTGTTACTTTAAATATTTTTTCTGTATTACCACGACTTCTGGTTCCTCAAACCTATTTAATTTTCCAAAAATGATACAGCTTACATGGACTGTTAAAGCCTAAAATGACCCGGCACTAGTAGCAGGGGAATCACGCATGTCATAACAAGTATTAACTAGTTAGAGTGCCTGAACGGTATTATATTGTTTATTTACAACGTTTAAAGATGTTATGTATCATTATTTGTTTGTGCAACATGTTTCGAGAAGGATTCTTTCAATTGTGCGATTCTAAAACAAGTTGTGCCAAAAATTGAAGAAATTTGGCTTAATGCTTAAATTCCTGTAGTGACTAAAATTCGAATATGGGACAAAATGAAAAAATTTCATCAACGTTACAAACCTATTCAGAGAAATTTGAAAAGCAGAAAGGATATTTGAACGATTTAAATAACATTAAAATCATTTAAACAAGAAGCTTTTAAGCTATTTCATATAGCTGCTTGCCAATGTGAGTTTTAAACATGTAAGTGTGAAAAATCAAAAAAGTACCCCAAAGAGAACAAGCCTTTCTAAAGTAACAGTAGACATAAAAGTAGAAAATTGCATAGAATGAGTAAAGTAGAAGACCCAAAACCTAGCTGTAGTTACTCAAATATGCAAGAGAAAATTTAAGAATGCAGTTTTAGTAGTGAAGACGATAAAGAGGAAGGCGCTGAATCTGATAGTAGTGTTGCTATATCTCTACGTAAGTTTACCTAAACCTTATTTTGAAAATTTGTTTATAGTGTTTTTGTTCAGATGAAACAAAATCAAAAACGAAGACTTTTGCAAAAATGAATCTAAGATTTCAATAGGGAGCATTTGCCCTTAGCCCTTATCCAATGTAATAGATTTTTCGCGCATCTTCAGAAATTATTATTGTTAATGCTTATGGATGAAGATCCAAGATACAGAAAACTTGGTATACGACGTGTCCTAAAGGCGAATAGTAAAGGTAGACAAACGATACGGGAGTTTAATATCCCTGTGGTACATTATTCGGAGTTGATTTCTTGGAAAGAAGTGAGTATTAAGGGACCACCACTAACAGTTCATATGGATATGAATCTCAAATTAATATCCAATCTAAGTCCTTTTAATTTTCCATTATTACTGTGTAAGATTCAAGCAGTGAAACGTTGCGTTCGTCTAATAACTGAAGCATCAATTGAGGTTCGTGATGAGAGTAATAGAGTGATGGATTTATTAAAAATGGTGTCGGCAAGATATGTTGCATTTGGTTTGAAAAAAAATTTGACTACTTTAAAAATAGGAATAAGTAATGTTAATTAGTTAATTTAGAGTTATTGGTTTCTTTTTTAAATTATCAAATTAAAGGTATTAAAAATATAATTTAAATAAAACCTGAGTTTTGTTCCAATTTGCTGTATTTAAAAAGCCTCAAAAAGTTGAAATTTCGCTTTGAAACTTAGAAGGTAGTTTCCTACAACCTTAAGCAGCACACTAAAATGTATGTCATGATTTACCTATATCACAAAAATAAAAAATTAATTAAAAGACTAAAAGTTCTTATTTTATTAAATATGGCATCCATACTACTTGTTTTAATAGTAAGAAGCATATTTTTTTAACTATGACACAACGCTATTCAATTTTTTTTATAATCGTTAATTTTCGTTTCACCTACTCTTCATTCTGCATTTTAATCAGTCATTGACTGACCCATTGAGCGCTTTCAAGACCCGAGCTCTATTTTTACGTCATATGACCTCGACACAGTATTTTTTTGCACAAAAACCTTAAAATCATGTTATTTACTTTTTTTCGATAAAATATTCAGACTGCAAAAAAGGTATCCTGTGAAATTTGCATTTCGCGACAACATATTCTATTCTGAAGAGGGAAAATAAATATTTACCAACTGACATGAAAAATGTCAATGCCAAGTCAAAAAAAGTTTTCGACAGTTCCCTCCAAACTACATTGTTGGCACGTTAGTCGGCACTTCGTTTGGAATTTCAAAGGATTGTTTGACAGTCTATAATTTGGCTGTAATGTTTCTTCTTTTTTTCTAACCGACTAGTTAGGTCCAATATTTTATGCACGTCCCACAGTAGAACCAATCTCAATCTAGGTGGACCAAAATTCATATAGAATATTTTTATGGTTAAATATTAAATATTAGGCAAAGGAAAATAAAGAATCACAATAAAATCTTAAAGTCATGTGTCCTAAAGTAACAGGCACAACCATTTCCATCCGGAAAACAAATATTCCTTGGCTAATACTACATGAGACATGAGAGTTATATCCAAAGGAAAACAGAAAAAACAATATATTACTTTAACAATCTTGATATAATTTTGCTTGCTAAGAAGAAATTAATTCTTGGACAGGTGTCGTCCTTATTAATAACTTTTTTAATAGGTAAAGGAAATTTTTTGTTTTGAAGTCTTTGATACTGGTTGTCATCTCCCGAAATGTTTAGAGGAAAATTGTGTTTTTTTAAAAAGGTTACATTAAAAATGGGATTTAGAATGTTCAAATTGATAGTAGCCCTTTAAGGCTTCAAATCTTTTTTTAATCTAAAATAATGACTTTCTGTGAATTGAGCTATTCATTATCTGTTTCCTCTGTTTCTCTTTTCTATGAGGTTGTTCTTTTGGACCAGATAGGCTGCTCAATTTGTTTTACGAACCAAATAAAGAGTCCATTTAACTAAGTAGCTTAATATATGGAGTTAACACTAGATTATCCAGAATATCTAGATCATTACTTAAATTAGTTTCTGTAGCTTTTAATTTTTTTTAGATCTTTTAGTATACCATTTTACTCCATAACTGCTTATAAACCTGATATAAAAAAATGGATAGGTATATAACTTCTATTACTCAGAATTGATAGTACAGATAACATAGTATTTGATAAAATTTTGAGAGATAATACATATTATCTAACAGAGTGTTTGTTTTTTATTAGAAAACGGATGATTAATTTTTTTTTGTCCAGCTAGCATAGCAATCAGAAACACGGTGCATCATTAGAATACATCCATTCTTTTATTTATTGGGCTATAGCTAATACATTAAATACACAAGGACGGACTAAAAAAGGAGAGAAGAATACCATAATTTAGATTGTTAAGTTATGTGCTTTGACCGAAAGCAAGCAACTAAAGTTTTATTTAATTATGAAGGGATTTTATCGCTAAGTAGTGCTTACGTATTAAATTATAGCTTGGATAAAAGGGTTTCAAAATAATCTATAATTAATTTGTTTCGGTTGGAAATGGGGTTTTAACAAGATTGGAGCTATTCTTTAATAACTTGTTTTAATTATAACGATTAGTTTAGAATGTAGAATCTGGAAACTAGTGTATTACGAAATATTCTTTAGATATGGGTGAGAAAGATAAAATTGTTAAATACTTTTTTTAATTTATAGATTACAATAAATTAAAATATCGAATAAAAATTGACTATTAAAGACGGAGCGTAGAAGTATGCTGTTTTAACCTGGTGAAAATATAATGGTTAATTGGTTATGCTCTGTATTTGTAACATCCTTTTGTGTACAAACATAAGGAAATGGTAGTTTGTGCAACAAGAAAGGATATGATGACCATATTGCACGAAAACGAAATTTAAGCACGATGCCGTAGGCGGAGTGCTCAATCGTTTGAGTGCGATGTGAATAATCCACTCGAGTTGTACAGAATATTTTTTCTACGACCCAATAACGAAAATTTGCAAATAAAAAAAGATTTTAGGTTATTAAGACAAAATAACTAATTTTAAAATAATTTATAAATTTTACTGATTTTTAAAATCAAACAAATTTGAAAAGAAAAAAATATCGCCACCCGAGAATCGATCCCCGGCTTTTCGCGTGAAGTCAAGCACACTGCCACACGCCCACGTCAACTTTTACAATTTTGGCTTTAATACTCGTAATTAAAATAGTTACATAGAGTTTGATTAAAATCTATTTTTTATTACAAATATGGTCCAAATAAAAAAAAAAATGCTGTTATTTACGATTATCTATCTATTCTACACAAAAATAACTAATTTTAATGTATATTTAATCTCAATAACTAAAAAATATCCTGACAATTAATTTGACAGGATTGTCACTTATTTAAAATTTTAAAAATAATAGTAGTTGTGTGTCCAAAATATGAACTGTGATTGGTGGATTCCATTTTTTTGCAGTATTCTCCCTACCTAGATTGGATACGAAATATATTCGTTCGGTTGAACGTAATGACATATTTTTTCGTCTGTATGTAGTCTGTATGTAGATAAGCTAATAACCATGTGGGTGTAGAAAAAATTCTTTGTTTTATTAAGAATTGATTGTAAATAAATAAAAAAAAAATTAGTCAGTTAACCAGAGGGCTTAGGTTAGATTAGGTTAAAAATGAATGGAATGATTTCCACTGTTGCCCAGATAGATCTATTGACTTATACCTAAATTATAATTCACCATACCAGCCACACCTTTTTTAAAGTCGTAGGTTTCATTTAGGTGAATCCAATGATCTGCGACCTAGTTGTTTTCAATGCGGAGCCGGTACAGACATTATTTTCTGCTAAATCGTCTTGTATACTACACAATCGACAATCTGGTGTTTGTTGTAGACTTATTCTTCACATGGACGACAATATCCTGCTATCAATAAACGCCTTAGAATGAGTTAGCACTGGAGTATCCAGTTTATGAGTGTCCTCTGTTCTCTGTCCATTTTGCGATAATTTATTTTGTAGTAAACTCAGATTCGGTTCCTCTTTTAGCAAACACATCGGCTTTTTCATCACGAGACTTAGCAAATGTATTAAAATACTTAAGAGTTATTATTGCTCTGGACACTTAAGAAATATACACAGTAAACATTTCCTCTAATAGAAATTACTGCATTCTTAAGTGGCGCGTGTCAAGAGTTAAAGAATGTTACTATGAGAAAGCTTAATTGGAAGAATCGTTACGCATTGTATTTTTAGTGGAGTCAAATTCAGACCAAACCATTATTCAGTAGGTTAGACATTTTTTTATTAAAAAACTGTATACCCATTAGTATGTGGAAGTCTAATTTTTCGGTTGTTTTTATAAATACGAAAAAATGTCAAATATAAAAGTATTACAGAGTTTACAGAGGCGCCAATTATAAAAATATTTTTTAATATACAGGGTGGCCAAAAAATCAAAACAATATAGAATTTATTTTTTTTACATTCAAGTAAAAAAAATATTATTTTTGTTTAAAACACCATATATCTAAACAAGCTTTCAACATTCGAAAATTGATTTTTCACACTTTGATATGATTGAAATTAGGGTAAAACTGTTTGCTTGTGCCTGTCTTAGTTTTTTATATTTTATACAAATAAAATAACTCATTTCCGGTTTATTCGGAATTTATATTTTTATATTTAATCCAAAAGTTCGCATATCTGGATAGAAAGTGAAAAACTAAAAAAAGGGCAGTTAGGTTGAAGCTTGTCAAAATCTGAAAAAGTTAATTATATGGTGGATATAGTGTTTATACAAAAGTACTTAGATTGTTGTTTTCAACATTTTCTCGTATTTTTAAAAATAAACTTGGACTTCCACACACTAATGGGTTATTTTTTGCATTCTGAAAATTATGTCATATAGAATTGTATTTTTTTATATATTTTCAGTAGGTTTCTATCGCTCCTCTTAGTAGATTTCGTAGTTCTATTAAAAAGGAGGAAAATAAATTTTTTCTTCTATTGTCTACCCAAAATTAATTTAATTGGTTGACAGTTTATTTTTGTATTCAACGCTACTTGGCCCAAAAACCATAAAAATAGATACGGAGATTATTATTATAGATTATCTCACACACCGGAAACGTTTAGGAAGATTTCCTAAGCCGCCGGTCCTACAGGCGGCGATGCAATTTTTGTTTGGGTTTTTTTTTACAATTTGAGTTACTTGTAACATAATTTTTGGTTAAGTTAAAATAAAAACAATTAAAATTCATTATTTTCCATTTTTTGCTAGACCAGCGCGGCGTCATTTCAAAAAATGTATAGTATCATACAAAATTATTTAAATATTTTGTTCAGAATTAAAAAAAATAAATTGTTGTGTAAATCACCATTTTTAGACCTTTGTAAAAACTCGCAAGTACATGAAAAAACTATTTAATACACAAAGTATGACGTTATAATAATAAATAACATATAATAGACAAAATGAAATTGTCCTTGAGCTGTCAGAACCATTTAGATTCAGGTCCGGGATTGTGCTACACGTTGCTTAATCAGTTGGTTACAATACGTGCAGTATGTGGACAAGCATTAACATGTATTTGGTAGATTTTTGACCAATAGCACCTGCAAATGTATCCACGATGCACGGAAGAATTGTATCCAGATATAACTGACCTGTTAAGATGCGACTTGAAAAAACAAGCTTGGTTGTACCGCCTATAATTATTCGGCCGCATACTATTATTGTACCACCTTTGTATATGTATCCTTCCTGAATATGTTTTAAAGGTTCCACATTTCCAGATCGTATTTACACTCTTGTTTGACAAAAATCTGGATTAAATACAAACCTGGATTTGGCTGTTAGTAAAACTGTAAACCAATCAAGTGCAAGTGCTGTTATTGTGGAGCCCATAGTGAACTTGATACTTTGGGAAAAACACATCCGTTCAGTTACTTCAGTTTTCCGCATGCCACCGTGAAGCATTTTTACTACCACTAGATTTATTTTATTTCAACTTCTGTATCTGTCATTTAGGCTTCACTAGGCCCATTGTGCATCCTGTTAAGTAGATAGGCATCTTCTAGCTTGTGAACCAGCCTTCAGATTTATTGTAGTTGACAACGTCGCCAAGAGGTTCTTCTTACAAATCTTCTAATAAATGAGAGCGTCGGGCAATCTTAAGGATATACTCGATGGTATCATCTTCTTGCAGAGTGCAGATTCTGACAGCCTCATGATTTGAAGTTGCTTCCGCAGTTGGCAATGTCCAGTAAGAATGCCTGTATTCATGAGCAGATTCTGTCTAGTCATAGTTAAGTATTTGTTTGATGTAGTGTTGTCAGGATAACTTAAAAGCCCTCTGATAGGTCAGCAGCTTCTTATTTTATACCATCTTTCCTTGAATTTTACAAGGGAATGTTCTTTAATTAGGTTTGTCACTACCGATGTTGTCAGTCCTATAGTAGGGCCAGGTCAAAAAAGTATTTGGTTGGCTGCCTGCTTGGCAAGTGAATCAGCAAGACGGTTACCCTTCGATGTAGCGTGACCTTTGTTCCATCTTAAGGTACCACATTGTTGATAGATTCGACGGTCAATTCTTTGTGACATTTTAGTATGTACTAACCTTCGTGGTCTATCCAGAATAAGAAGTGCTTGTGTGCTATCTGTACAGATGAGCATATTTCTTCCAGTGATATTATTTCTGGTTATTTCTTTTGTTGCTTTGAGAATCTGCGTGAGCTCGGTTTGAACTACATTGGCACTACTGCGCACAGCGAATTTTATGTTAAAGTTTAAGGGTCTGGAGTATATTCCACATCCCGAGGTTTATTTTTTTTTGTTCATTTTTTCTCTCGTTCTTATCAACTTTTCGTTGTTTTTTTTTTTTAACCATTTGAATTAATACATACATTTCAAGTACAGAGTTAGACAGAATGTATTATTTTCTATGTAATGATCCACTAGTGGCTAAAATATTACCTTAATTACATGATCGTCTGGCCATGAGAGATCCCTAAATTTTAAAATGACACGACCAGGAAAATTTTTACGCAGAATTGCCATAGGCTCCCTAGCAGTGTGGAAAGTGGCTCCGTCCTGATGATATTATTTTCTTCGGATATTTACAGTAACATTACGAAGTTGTGGTTAAAAATTTTGTAATACATATTGATAACGTTGTGATGTAACGGTAACAGTCAATCGTCAATCCATTTTCTTCAAAAAAGAACTAGCCTAAAATTCCAAAGGCATTACACCACACAGTAACACTCTCGTTATTAAGCTGTACATTGTGCAGTTGCTGTCTATTAACGAAAGTTCTGATTGTTATCAAAATATGACAGCTAAAAAAGAGCTTATTCTGACATCAGGAAACGATCGGTGATTTGGGTTTTCAACAATTACCGCTGTGAAATGCTTGCAAAAGTCAAGGAGTATTCCAATGTCTCCAGGGCCAAAGTTTTTGTTTTTTTGGAGTGAGGGTAGCCATATGTGAGTAGTAGGGATTAAGTGTAAGGGTTAAAGAAAAGGTCCTTTATTTCTCACAATTTAATTGGCCAATTAAATTGACTTGTGAGAAATAAAGGACCTTTTCTTTAACCCTTACACTTAAACCAAAGTTTTTGTATGACTTGAATTGTAAAGGGATCGAAATGTAAATCTTTCAAAATGCAGCAAAAACTTCTGTTCGAAATATTGAGGGCTTGTGCTTGTTGTTTGAGACTTCACAGCACAATTGCTCTTCCCTATTGAGATAAAATAAAGATGATAACACTAAATGTGTCCGCACCTTTGCATTACATTTTTACGTCATGTGCCAAACTCCAGCTAGTGAAAATAGCAAGTTTTGGTGAGAATAAGTGCAATTTTCTAAAATAGATTCATTTAAATGATATAAAAACATTTTTATTTCACCATTTTTTAAATAAAAAATTATTAAATGCAAATAAATCAATGTAGTCGCCATTTTAATTACACTCACCAGGACAGATACAGGCCAAAAATTTCTTAAGAGAACCATCGCCTAAACTATTTGAGCATCTACTAAGCCATAATAGGAAAAATACTTGAGTACTAGGCATTGTAGGCTTAACAAACATATGCATAATATCGGTTTGACAGAAGAGACCTTAGGTGAATTAAATCTGTCATATCGTAAAATAGTGTTTATGTCGTCTTTACTTTATTCTACCTCGATTATCTTACCTTATGCAACATTTTTCAGTATTATTATAGAAAGAGCTCTTCCTTTAGATTCTTTCTGGCTCCTAAAACAGTACTGCGAAACTTGTGTAGCCATTTTCCGATTGTTACTCAAGTAGGAACTCAATCTCGACGATTTAAAAGAAAATGACGTCAAGATAGATGCTAGGACCTTACAATAAAATTGTTGTTCTTGGAATAAACTTTAACAGCAAAAGAACGATAAATACTGGATCAACGCTTCATTTTTACAATTAAAATGACGTTATTTGCCAACTGTCATAGATTTCCATTTATTGAGAACACATGACGACTTGATATGAATTCAGATTCATTATTATTATGGAATAAATGCAGTTTAAAAATGGTTACGTCATTCTGCCTAACCCTGTACAATTTATACACAAATACTTTTTTTCGATATGTGCATCTTCCGCATATTTAAATTTATCGTTATTTGGTGATTAATATTTTACCTACACTGATTTTATGACGTTATGAAAACACATTATCGAACCAAAAAATGCAACAAAGAAGCGAAGAAGCATATTGTTTCGTAGAATTCTCTTTTTCGATGCCGATGATAATACTTTCTTCCACATTATTAAACCTCGTATCGATATCAGACTCTTCATGTCTCAGTCGCGTTAACCCGTCTACGAAAAATTCTTTCCAAATTATCGTGACTCACTATCCGAAAAAATAATGACCTTCCGTCGATAAAAACGCGAAACCCGTAATTACAGCCGTATCGCATATACTCCATATTGATATAGATGGAAGTAGAGAGGCCCGTAGAAACGAAGATGAAGACTTGGAGATAATGCTAGTGCTCTGATTAGCTTATAAATCAACCCCGTATGAAAAAGATCGACGGGTATTTGTTAACGGTTGTATAACTTGTGATTAGAGGCCAGTTATATTATAATGGTATGGATTTCAGATATGACCAATAATTCAAGGCATTTTATCATGTTTGTAAATGGAGCGTGGTGTAGAATTTATTGCATTTGCGAACCTGTATTGTTAACGCAATTTTTAAACCTCCTTCAATGCAAATTATTCTTTAGGCATGTGAATTATGTTTGTGTCCAATAAAACCATAGACATGATATTATCTAATTCTATACACTCAAGCTGTAAAGTCGCGACGAGAATTCTAGAATGGGAACACGATGTGACTCTAATTTGATGTGAAACTCAATCAAAGTCGACAATAGATTTGATTGTCAAACTTGACACTGCTAGTGTTACGAAATCACCTTATAAAATTTTGTACTTCATCGTCCTGTAAAAAACTATATTGTAGTTATGGCTTTATTAGTATTGATTTGTCTTTCAAAAAGAATAATTTAACTAACGGTAAATTTTGGCAGGTCACTTTTTTCCACATAAAGCCTTCCACCTTCCAGTCTAACTACTAAAATCAGACCAGTGTTTGATGCATCATCTCATTAAAAAGGAATTTCCTTCCTTGAATAATTGTTACCTGCTACATATTTTAGTTTCAGAGTTCGTCAGTTTGGTTTGTCGCCGATATTAGAAAAGCTTTCCTTTAAATTAGTCTGATAAATACAGAGAGGAAATTTTTAAAATTTTTATGGTTGGATGATGATGGAAATAAAGTTGTTTATAGACATCGATGGGTAGTTTTTGGTTTAACTAGTAGTCCGTTTCATTTAGGAGCCGTTTTCCAATACCATTTACAAAGAACACTAAAAAGTTATTTGTGAGTGAAAAATAGATATTCTGTGAAAGCAGTAGAACAATTGTTTAATAGTTTTTATGTAGATAATTGTATTACTAGCGTAGATACTATTACGGAGCTGGAAAACTTTATCAATGAAGCTAAAGAAATAATGGAAAATGCAAAATTTGATTTGAGATCTTGGGAATATACGGATGCACAAGTTTCTTCGAAATATCTTTTAGGTCTTTTTTGGGACAGGAAAGAGAATATGTTGTTTATTTCTCCAGATGTTTTGCAAACATTACATTTTGACAAGGTTACAGAAATAGTGGCATTATAGCTCAAACGATTTTTGACTCGATAGGGTTTAGTTGCTCAGTAACGTTGTTTCCCAAAATATTGCTACAGTAGGCTTGGAAATTAAAATCTGAAGTTTTTGTTCCCAATTATGGTTCCTCAAAGTTTTTCTTTGACCAGTAGGATCGGAAAGATGTGTGTTTACACATTTGACATTAATAAAAGTGCATATGCTGTGGTCTGTTTTCTTGGGATTATTTAGGTAGTTTATCGTTTGGTTTTCCCAACGAATCTCCGTTCTTCCCCTAGGTCTGTTATTTTCAGGCTGCTTCTAATTTTTTTTTTTTCTAAAATAATATCTGAATTAAAAAGTTAAGTTTTAAGTGAATTCAGGTTTCCAGTCTGTATTTTCAGAATCCTCTTTTTCAACAAACCAATAGTGTATTTATTATTCTATGTTGTCGGTACTCAGGATTGGGTATATACATATAGTAAATAGCCAAAGAGAAGACTGTCACTCAGCTTGGGTAAACATACGACAGTATTCCAGGCAGAAATAGCAGCAATACATCACGGCCAAAAAGAGGTATTAACACATGAGGTCATTGGAAAAAAACCATTGTCATGTACTCAGATAATCAAGCGACGTTAAAAGCACTAAGTTCTATGCAGGTACACTCAAATCTTGTGTGGGACTGTTTGTAAGCTCTAATAAAGCTGGGTCACAGTTTAAAGAATATATAGGTTATTTAAACTTGGTAGTCAAAATGTTTAAACTGTGGCTGAGTAGTCAAAACAGACTAACCTTAGCCTGGGTGCAAGACCACAGAGAACATAAATGCAACGAAGATGCTGATTTACTAGCCCAAGAAGGAGCCTCAAAGGCTCGTATTGTCCCAGAACCCTTCTGTAATGTCACAAAGACAGCTATTAAAACATGCACTAGCAGTGAATATTTAAAAAATCCCAAGAGTGATAAAAAAATTCACCAGTACAGACACAGGCCAAAGACTTCTTAAAGGGATCATTGCCTAAACTCATTGAGCATCTACTAATCCATAATAAGAAAAATACTTGAGTACTAGTAGGTCTATTAACAGGGCATTGTAGGCGTAAAAAACATATGTATAACATCGGTTTAATAAACGAGACCTTACACCGATTATGTTAGAAAGAAGAGCAAACTGCAGAACACGTATTGTGGTACTTTGAAGAACTATCAAGACTGAGATTCCATTACATTTTGAGAAGAAAAACCAAGGGTAACTAGCTACGCCAGAGAACTACTTCCTAGTCTATGGAATTACTGAAAAAGACCGAACTAGACAAGGTACTCTAACCAACGATTAAAGGATATCCACAATAGATCTGAATTGTTCGAGGTGGGGGAGACCACATGGCTCATAGTCCTAAACAAATCTAATCTCATCTAAGTTGTCACGTCGGTTTATTTCAAAAATCTTCCTTTAAAAATTTATCTAACACTTTATTGCTTGTCAAATTGGCCTTTTTTTATTGCAATCATTCTGATTGTGTTCATTAATATGCAGACAGAACTGTCGCATCGGTTGCCACATTTGGAAAAGAATACAGCTGGTAATTTGAGTGGGAAGGGTTTGTATAAATATATTTACCTTAAGGAGCCAGCATGCGTTTTATGAATGAATCTGTATTTATGTCTACTACGCTTGCTTCACACTGCTGTCACACTTCAAAATAATTGCGTACTTTTCTGAAAAACACTATATAACCATAATAATAACTAATAATAACTGGCATTAGGAATGCAAATATACCTCTTAAATTTAAACAATCCTGTTAACAATACTCTCCCATAATCTTATAATATTTTGAGAACTACGCGGATAACATCGTGAATGTTTGTAATTTGATATTTGTAAATTAGTCTTGTAGTTGTTCGCCGTTAGACTGAACCGGTTCAAATTGTTAGTAGTGTTGATGCTTACTGTAAAAACTGTACGCCCTTGAACTTTGGGAGATGGTGCAATCAACGGTGGACTAGATGGAATAGCATTTGTGGTATGGGAATTTTCCTCAGAAGATCCTGAATTAAAATCGTTGTCAGGGTCTAAATCCTTAAACAAGAGTCCTTCCAGATTAGTCCCTAGTGTCGGCGCATAATCATTGTTGTAGTGCTGGTGGAAGATTTCTATTTGATATTTCAGTATCCCAGTCCAAAAACTCATAGTGGTTTCCATTAATCTAGACTTCATTTCCAGATTCTTCTTGCACAAGAAACCAATAGTATGTTCAATATTCTAAGGTTGTTATTATTTATTTTTTTATTGTTAATTCCAATCTCTAAGATATTATTAATACCATGGTTTCGTAAGTAGTTATCCAATTCAAGTAAAAAAAGCATATATGGATTTACGTCTCTTTCAGAAATCATATAAAAAATCAGTATGTGATAAATCTGGTCAACTTTGAGGCCACTTCATCGAACCACGTAGCTTTAGAAATTCTGTCAGTGTCCGTGAATTGTGTCTTGGACAACCATCTGGTTCAAACCAAACGTCTTCAAAATTAACATTCAGTTGTCGAACTGTACATTTCTCAAGAAATACCAATTTTTGGTGAACTCTCGGTGATCAAACGGAATTACCCGTATCATTTTTGCAACGAGAACCACTCGAGGGGAAGTGCTATGACGTCATTTACTGACGACATTGTTTGCTACCGCCGTGATGAATCTGTTCGCAGCCGCTTGAGGTGGTGAACAAACGGTTGATATTGACAGTTGACATTTTAAGTTTTCATTTATAGTTTTCTATAGGGACCGTGCGTCATGACTTTAACGCTAACTGGTGACAAAAATACGAACTTTTTGGGGGGTATTTATTAATGTTTTATACGGCATTTATTGTTTAATAATTATTAATAAAATGAAGTCGAATTATTTTCGTAATATCAATATCGAAAAAACTTGTTGCATCCGTGGATGTACAAACACATCACTTTAGAAACCTGGATTTCATTCGATAGTAAAGAAATTTTATAAATTTCCACAGAGCACAATTATGCCTCACACCCAATGATATACATAATTACAAAGATTGCTTATCCATATGTAAATCAGACGACGAAAAGCGTATTTCACTGGGCAAAGTTTTCTTTTTATCTAGCTTGTATCAATTTTGAGCACTTAGTTGTAAAGAAATCATTTACAGAAAAATTAGAATCTTTAGTGTTTTCTTGTCATTAAGATTTTTACATATTTAAATGACCATTTTATATAAATATAATTTTACAGGTAATGGTTTATTCTGTTGATTAAAACTAATGTAGAATGTTATGAAATAAGAATATCCAATTTGACAAAAATATCACGGCCCTCTTTACAATTTATTAACTATTTCTCATTTATTATTAAAATAAACAAATCATAAATAATACATTGCAATTACTGTCAAAAGAGATTGTAACAAACTTTAAAATATTAAAAATCCAGTGATTTTTTGTAAATTTTTTTAGTGACATTACCATTAAACATTATTCAGAATAATAGATAAGTGTCCAATTACAACTCTTACCAAAGTTGTTCATACCTCATATCAAAATTGTTTACATTACCTTTTCAAAATTGTATTACATATTGCAATTATGTATTTTATGTAGAATTGTTTCTGAAATAGTAGTCTAAAATTATTTATATCCATCTGTTATAAAAATTGTTTAGATCTCTTAATATTATTTAACTACATGAAAACTCAACTTTCCAAATACATAATGACATATCTTGAAGTAAAACTTTAATTATTATCTTTTTCTAAAGATTAAAATGCTGAAATTTTATTTTAACACATTTGGGCTAGGAAAGGCACATTGCAACCAGCTTTTCATAATTATTTTATAGTTGGGTGAGCAATCTATAATATATGTATCATTGAACATCTCATAAACGCCAGTGGATGAATGACATTTCGATTAACATAAAGCTAAAAAGATTTGTAATTATTATTATCAATCTTTTTTATTAATTTACATTTTTTAAATGTTATTGTAATACTTTTAAATTCAGTGTTACTAAATACCTATATTTTAACATTGGATACACTTGTTTAAGGTACAACTTTACAATTTATTGTCACTTAGCCATTTAAATCTTTTTGCTTAAAATGTATATGCATGTCCAGATTTTAATAATGTTTCACATTTTACGTCATTTTGACCATGTACACGATTGTTTGGTACGGGCCGGTATCTATTTTTAACTATATTTAATATTTAAAAAAATACCCTTCATTATTTACTTGCAATGTTTACCCCATTTAATTCTAAAATTAAACACTAGAGAGGGTTAAGTTCGGCAGTAGTGCTGCCTCTATATTTCACGCACGGTCCCTATAATAGCGTTTTATTTTGGAATTTTTGGTAGGTGCCAGAGCTATGTTTTATTTTGTGCATTTATTTTATGTATAATGATAAATTATTGAGTTTGTGTTTTCGTTGAACTGTCTCTAAATTCTATTTGAATTTGTTATATAAAAGAAAAAAATACTGCCTTCCTTAATTTTAGATTTTTCACAGTTTGTTTATTGTTAAATGCCTTTTAAATACCCATAACCTCGTTTATCCAAGAGGTTGACCGTTGACAGTTGACGTTAGCCGATTCATATTAGCGAAGAATTTTTAAGAAACATGATAGCGGAGAATTTTGACGGTTTTTGTGTCACTGTTTATCAACGGGAGCACGCCATAAATGCTTATAGTTAGAAAGCTTCTTTCCCTTAGTTCCATTCTTCTGAAAACGATATTTATATTTCGCTATAATAATCTGCTTATGTACTCTCTTATGATTTAAGCCCCTTTATTTTTTTGTCTAATTTAAATCGATATAGTAATTTTTTACTTTAAATCCATTATCAATGTTCCCTTTAAAAATAAATATATTTGTTTTCGAATATATTTCTATTGTTTATTGCGACATGGATTGTCCAGTTTTGTTACTTAACAGTTTCTATACTGCAGTAAATCAATCTAAATAGATTTATACTTGCTGTGTGTCTCTACAAGAAAATAGGATGTTTGGAGTTAACAGTGATTTATAGTTGTCACGTTTCAAACAAATAACTTGTACAACTATTGGTATTGCTTAAAATTTCATGTATATCTGTATTTGGCTAGTTTGGTTAAACATTTTTGTGATAAATATTATTAAATATATAAAGGGTGTCTCATTAAGGAGAGGTCACATAACGACTGAAGATTTTCTGATTAAAAATAAGACGATTAAATAAAACATGTTTAGATAAAATATTACATATTTCCGAAGTACAAGATGTTTAACTTGAGAATTCAAAAATTATTAATGGCTATAATTTTTTTTATTCCTACGTATAATTTTACACCTATTACCCAAACAATCAGTTAAATAAACTTTGGCAGTGGGTTCAGTATAGATAAGTAACACCTTCATTTCCTCAAAATTTTACGCCAGAAACTTATTTAGACTATATTTTTATATTTTTTGTTGTTTTCTAAATAATCATGTTCTCTTGGGAATTCATAAAGTGATTCATTTTTGAGATATTTCTACTCATAAGTAGAATTTCTCTATTTTAATTTATTTTTTATTAGATTTATTTTGTTATTTTGGATTTTTTTAATAAACTCTCAACAAGAGTACATGATTTATTTAAAAAACATCAAAAAATTTAAATAAAATTTTCGAGAGTGGCATAAAATTTTAAAAAGAAGTATTACTCACACATGATGCCGTAAGTTTATTTAACTAATTTTTTGCTGACAGGTCTCTATTATGATACAAAAAAATTTGCTTACGATAATTTTATAAAAAAAATAAAATAACAAAATTAATATGAAAAATATCCACCTTTGAGTGTGAATATCTCGAAGAAACTAACTTTATCTGTTTTCAACAAAAGTATATGATTTATTTAAAAAACATCAAAAAATATAAAAGTATAGAACAAATAAGTTTTTGGACAGTGGAGTATAATTTAGAGGGGATAAAGGTGTTACTTGTCCATGTCGTACGCTACTGGCAAAGTTCAGTTAACTGATTGTTTTGCTGGTAGATGTATCTTATGACACCAGAAGTGTTTTAAATGTATAATATTAGTATAAGCACCCAGTATTAATATATAATAAATTATTATCATAATGAATTTTAACAAAATACCAATTAAATTTAATATGGATTGTGAATAATAAAATATCACCCAGTATAGCAAAACTGTAGTTTTGTTTGAAATAACAAGTCTTATCCATAAAATTTGTTAACTTTATTTTGATTGATGGACAGATATAAATTTTAAAATTATACTTATATAAAAATGAACACAGATTTTATATTCTCCAGATTAAAATCAAAAACTGGATACTCTTTCCTAATATGTTATCAATCCAGTTTAATTAAACCCTTCCGTTATTTAAAACTATAAATTAAATTTGATACTCTATATGTGATGTCATCGAAATTAGACATAACCATTGGAACATTTGGTTTCCAGGAGTTTCACATAAGGAAGAAGTAAATCAGTTTGTTTGGCATCATTAAGGCTTATAATATATTATCTCTTGATAGAGATAGGTTGTTCATTCTTTTTCCCTTGGAGAAGAGCCAGCGTTTTATTTTCATCCCAAAAATTAACTTTTCCATTTTAAACCAGCAAATTATAGTCAGAGGATTAAGCCGGCTACTCACTACGCGTTACTTGCCAAGTACTTTGCAAGTACCATGTAATGTGTATGGATACTTGTATAGACTCAGTAAGTTACTTGTACTTCCCGTCGGTTGTCGGTAAACGGACCGAAGTCAAAGGATCCTAGTAAAGTTACTACTACTACTTTAGAAGGCGCGCGTAATGTAGACGATTTACTTGTACTCGAACAAGTACTTGCCAAGTTCAGTCCAAGTCAAGTAACTCGGCAAGTAACGCATAGTGAGTAGCCGGCTTTACAGACATCGCATCCTAATTTGTCAGTAGTGGGGTAAAGTTTGCGTACTGCTGACACACCTTCAAACGATCTTACTGGCTACTATTAAAGCTCAGTAGCGTATACTACTTTCGCTCAAAATAAATTAGATTAATCACAAAATTTTAAGAAAATTACCTTAAATTTTAATCCTTAATAATGGTCAAATCAAGTCCACCCTCGCTCTAAAACTGATCAGAGAGGCATGAATATACAAACTGATTTTTAGAGATTCTCCGCATGAAATCAGTAATGTGATTTGTTAAGTCACCTTCTTTCTTGGACCGACCAATGACTTTGTTCAACGTAGTTATAGGTTTTTGGCGGGCTTTATATTTTGACTTATAGCGGATGCGTGCAAAAGTTAGCGTTATGTTTTTTAAGTTCGTATTTGTTTTGGTCTAGTGTAACTGTGTTTTAAAAAGTTGTATTGCGTCACTAACGACTTGCGTCTGATACAGAGGTGTATTCAGTATTTATTTACGGTTAAAAATATATTGTTGACAGAAACAAGTAATTTTTGCCTAGGAGGCGGAAGTATGTATACAAATGGTAAAATTATTCATAAAATATTATAGAATAATTTTATTCTATAAGTAAAAATAAAAATCTTTGCATACTACCTAATAAATATGACATTATATTGGATAGCAAAACCAAAAATCTAGACAATAATTATCCTCTGATTATATTATTTTTGCTTTCATTAGACCAGTCTTTCTCAAAGTGTGCTCCGCGAAGCTCTAAGGCTCCACAAAGCCTGTGTGGGGGCTCCTAGAAAATAATAGTCATAATAAAAAAAAATACTAGAGGACCTTTTCTTAGATTTCATTAAGAAAGGATCTGATTTTGCTTGAGGACCTTTTTCTTAGAAATGCGCCGGGGTATCAAAGCAAACTTAGGGCTCCGTCAAATATTTCGCTTTTAAAAAGGGTTCCCTCGCTAAAAAAGTTTGAGAAACACTGCATTAGACAATAAAAAGTTATCCTGTAGACAAAATTTAATATCCTGGATTCAAAAGTTAATTTACTTTTATGAAACCCACTGATGGTGTAAATTTTTCATATGAATATATTCTCAAATAAAAAAACAACTGCTTTATATGTAAATCTAATCAGTTCAATTTTAGTGATTTAACAAACCCAACACTATCTTCGCCCTTGCCATGCCGGCCCTGTACGTAACTCGTTAGCAACAAAGTAACGATCGATCTGCATATAACCAAGTGCTTCCTTCCAAAGTTAATAATTGATAAAAACGCAGACTTACTCATAACCTCCAATGGTTCCACGAATAATTTCGGTAGGCCGCCATAAATTTTTTAGTTCTGGTACCCTCCCACCGAAAAGTTTTCAATAAATAAAACCCACTCTCGGCTGCGGGGCTCGTAGTCGTCAATAAATCCACGGCCAGCGAGTTCGGCTCCTCGATTTTGGTGACAATGTAAATAAATATGAGTATAAATAATGGCGGCACACACAATACTTACTATAGAATTATTATTTGCCTACCTGCCCATTATCAAATTTATTTATTACTATAGATGAACCGCCCCGGCTAAAATGTGGCCCGTACGCGAGGCCGTAGCCGTGGGGGGATCAAGGGGGTTCATTTAATCGAAGCGATCCATAGAGTTCATTGGTATGAATAAGGTATACGACAGAGTATGGAAAAATAATTAAATTTAAAAATTTTTATTTGCTGAATTTCAAGGTTTCTAAAGTTGATTTTAGAGGAACACATTTTTAACTTCTATCTACATGTATGCACAAAGCAGAGGTTCTACGTAAATGACCAAGGTCAAAACCGACAGCTGACACTTCTTATGGTACTGACTCCAAACCACATACTTTGATTACTATACGGGGCAAGAGAGAGGTCCGACACGCCCAACATAGGGCGCGGACATTTTGAACCCTATGACACAGTTGATAGCTAAAGAATCAGATCGCTCACTCTGCGTCGGCACTTTTTATCTCAATGTTCCAGTTTATACACTGCGCAACTCAGATAATACAATATATGACAACCGCCTATAATAAAACAGCAGTCTTCTGCGTATCCTGAATTTGTATCCCTGGAGTGGATGTTATTTTGGAACTTTCAACTGGTCCGAGTGAGCTAACTGATTCTTTAGCAATAAACTGTGACTCCAAAAATTATTCACTGACACTGACAGCAGCAAGCAAAATATCAGGTGCGTTTTAATCACCCGTTGCTGCTTCCGGAATTGTCGGATCAGTCGTTCTAACCTGTCAGATTAAAACAAGAAAACCGACAATTCCGAAGCAGAAGCGGATGATTAAAACGCACCTATTAAAAATATTGCGCCAAGATGTAGGCAACACGTAATAAGGGTTCAAAATGGCGGAGTTTTCTATCTCCTTTTAAAAGGCACTCAGAAAGCTGCGCAGTGCGACCATTCTCCGTATAGTAAAAGAAAATCAAAGTATGTGCTCAAAACACTATTATTATGAGTAAAACATAACCAAATAATTCAAAAATATTATGACGTTTATTTATATTTTTGGATATTCTAATTGTTCTCTCTGATTTTGGTCATTTTGTTGTTGGCTCTGGGATTTTGGTTTCTGTTCTTAGTGATTTGCAAAATTGTCATGTTTTGTTTTTCTATTTCCTATACCATCCAAATCAGACCCCTTTCCTCAAATTTGGCACTATCGACATAATTTATTTTGTAAAATAATATTTCGAACATACTAGTTTCATACTGTATCTTATAAAATATTTTTTTAGTACACCACTCAACAGTTAAAAACCAATTACAGAGTGGGATAAACATAAATTAAAAACAAATACAATATACTAATGATATACATTACAAACGAGTTAAGAACATCAGATTTGACTGAACATGAAACAAATAAGAAGTACAATAAAGTCTATTTTTAAGGAAAACTGAAGGTAAAATATTTAGTTATATTTAAGTTCTTAAAGGAGCATAAAGCAAATTAAAAAATTAAATAAAATAAAATAAATACACACAAAAGATATATTATCAACTTACTAAGCAGGATAAACACCTACTCAGTTTCTATGGTAATAGCTCTAAAAATATCTTTTTTCTTATAAAGGTTATAAAGGTTGATACTTTTCTTAACTGTGTAAAGAAGTTGTTAAAATAAAAATCTTCTTCAAATAACTTTTTGTCAAAATTTAAAAAATAAAAAAGATACAGAATAATAAAATCTAAATCCGTAACTGGACTTGTGTATCAAAAGCTAAGCAAATTAATAGTGTTTTTTTATTCGGTTTTTCTCAAGAATAACGATTTAATGTGAACCTGTAAAAAAGGGTGGACAATATTACGGGAACACCGATTGTAATCCTTTCACGTTCAACGTGTTTAAGCACTACAACTTGAAGATTTTTTCTTACCTACAGAGTTTTGACGAAAATAGTATACACTATTTAAGTTAGAAGAACAGAATTGGATATTTTATTTGGAATAAATTAATGTACGTTTTTTAATTTTTAGTTTTTTTGAAAGAGTTGTTGATTTTAATGACTTCTATACGCATGTAAAAAACTATTAATTCAATAATATGCTTTTTAATTAAATCGTGTTAGCTGAATGCCTGAAGACGGATAAGTGTTTTTGTTTAGTTTTGCAGTAATTTCAATGTTAATATTTTAATAATACCAAATAAAAAATAATAATTGTTAGCATGCATATGTGTCTAATTTCTGGCGATACTATACTATGAATTAATTTGTTATACACTATATCGAGTCGGTGGTGTAGCGGTCTCACGCGATTATATTAGGTTATGGGCAAGTTTGTGGTTCGAATTCTACAGCAGACCATGTGATTTTTTAATTAAATTGCATAGATTTGATGTGTACCTTATTAACATAAGTTTAATTTTTGGTGATATGACATCCAGATTAAAATTCGCAATGTATTACCGGAGCGCCACGGCGAATAATAATAGCCGTCCCATCCCCATACAAGCTCTGTAGGCATCAGGGATTAAAATTCACTTATAGGGAGGTGAGTTACTGAAAGAATTATTATTAACATTGTTACTCTGGTTTTATGGTAAACTTAATTTATTAACAACTCAACTTTGCAATATACAATTATTACTATTACCGTTCAACGTCTTTTAAACTGGTGACATCAGGATTATTGCTCCATTGGTCCATTGACCCTTTTAGAACCTTCTTGAATCATCCAGATGTTTCTTGATACGGACTTACATTTCGAGACATTTCCAAAATGTTCTCTCTTCTTCTTTCATTCGTACTTTTAGTTGTGACAGCATACTGTTGGGTGATGGGTAATATTATACTTCTTATTTTATTCGCATATTTCCTATAACAGTATCAGGCTACTGCAGGGTGCAGTGTAACAGTGCTCCTTCCTCTTTAATTATTGGTCCCAAATAACTTGGTTACTGGAACCTGAGGATTGCAGCAAACTGGGAGGATCTGGACCATGGTATGGCGCTAATTTTTCAATGTAAACTACCCTGGGTTTACTTTTGTTGTAGTCGACAACTAAATGCGGTAAATGGAGTCATTGATTTTCTTGAGGAAGGGACAGATACCGTCCCAGTTCCGTTGCAGTTTCTGGTAAAGTCTTTTTCGGTGCTTGGAATTGTACAGCCATACTGGGTCGCACCATTTAAAATGTGTCCCTGTGGCATACATGTCGATTGTAGCTTCTGCTGTAAAGTCGCTGTTGACTTTTAAACGTTCCCAAGCGAATCCGTATATATTTTTTCTGCCATTGCATTATTCACATTTTTGTTCACCAATCTTCTACATCCCGTCGGCAATAAAATAAAATCTTTCCTAAACTCGTCCCAGTGTTCTTTTAGTACCAAAATGTTCTCGTGAACGGCTGCTATGAAGCTCCTCCAACACATTCCTGACATGTGATTTGGCCGACGGGGCTCTCCTACTTCCAGTATAATAGGCCATCGTAAAGATACAGGGAAGCCCATTGAGTCCAGTACCCTTTAATAACACCATTATATTTGGCTATCTCTTGCCAACTTTATTTTTGAGCCATTCCAGAACAACCTTCGAGTCTGTATTCTTTTTGTCCCTTTCTTAGGCTTTTAAGGGTGGTTTCCACTTTTTCGCCCTCTGGCTTGATAGTGATTGTCTGAAGACTAATTTTTTTAAACGGTTTCTTTCGTTCTTGGAGCATTTAACAGTGCCGGCAGGGTTGCCTGGAGAAAATGTCTGTGTTGCCATGTTCTCTCTTCGATGCATTTCCTTGTTATTGCTAGTCAGCCAGCTAGCTGTGGGTGGCCAGCTTATCCAGGAAGTATATTTATTGTATTTATTTCTTGTTGGACTTTGTGACGAGCTTCAGAAAGTTGATTTAGGTGATGTTCTGGCCTGATTCCTTGAATCTCGATTTCTAGAACCAATCCTGCTTCTACAGGTTCTTTTAAGGTATCCGTTTCTTCCTACTTTTATTTTGACTATTTCGTTGCATATTTTGCAGGATGTTTAAGAGTTGTGAAAGAGTAGGTTAGGGAATAGTATCAGTATTAGCCTCTTCACTTTCCTGGAAACTATTTGTTCTCATTTTTTAGTTTTCTGACATGTTAATGAGTTTAAGTTAATAAATTATCTAGCAATTTGGTCAGTATCTTAGAGGTTTGTTACACATTGGTATACAAGGTAATTATAATTATATAAAAAAAACTTAATGTCTTCTATTAGGCAAAAAGCGTACTTACGGACGTACATCCCGTTACACAACTTACTTTATATTTTTTTCTAGTCAACTAAACCCCCCAAATTTTCTTCTTTCTCCGGCCTTGCCTGTTCGTGTATGTGTGCTTTTAAGAAATATTTTACCATCAAAATAAAAATAAAAATAAAACTTGAAATTGCGCCGTATAATAAAGCGGTAATTTTAATTTTTAGTTGGCAAGTTTATAGAGGCGATTTACATTTTGCATGGAAAAAATTTTTGAGCAGTGAAGTGAATTTGGTTTCTGTATGGGCTTCGTAACTTATGTTGTCAGATTTATTGATATTATCGTGGTCTGTTTTTTGTGGGATATTTGCTAACCTACCCAAGTAAATCGTGAGAGCGTTTCACTTTAGATGTTTTTTATTGCTGAATATATTTAAATTTTTAAGTATGCTATGCGCGTTTTCACAGTCTACTTTGAATCATCGTCTCGGACGATTCATCCAAAGTGAAAATTAAGTTAAGATGTATTTAATTGAAATTATTCGGAATTATCAGTGTTACTGAAAGGGTAAATTGTAGGGAGAGTATTACCTATATTATTATCATCACACAGTTATTTGAGTATTTATTACTTAAACACTGTGAAAACTGTAGTGGATATGATAGCCGTATCGCACAAGTCTAAGTACGATAAGGACAATTCATTGGAGTTGTACAGTATATTTTTTCTACGACCCACTAACGAAAATCTACAAATCTTAAAAACTGTTTTAGGATTTTAAGATAAAATAACTCTTACCAATTTATAATATAACATAAACGTGAAAAAAAAATTAAATTTTATTAGTCTCCAATCCTAGATTTGAACCCGGGACCTCTCGCATGAAAACCTAACATTTTAGTTTTATTACTCGTAATTAAATTGATTTCATATAGTTTTATTAAAATGTATGAATTATGTAGAAGTATAGACGAAATGTTATTATTTATCGATTTTACAATAATAACTCATTTTAATGTACATCTAATTTTAATGACTACAAAATATACTGACAAATAATTTGACAGTAGCAGGGTTACCAAAATATGAACTGTTATTGGTGGATTTCATATTTGTGCACTTATGTTACTTAGTAGAATGAATATGAAATATATTCGTTCAGTTGAATGCATACTTTTTCGTTTTGTAATCTGTGCGAAGAATAGCTAATATCCATGTGGGTGTCGAATAAATATGTTTTTGTACTAACTTAACTAATTTATCTAAAGGAGATAGTTTAAATATTAACATTTGTTTTAGTACACAGAGAAAAAAGTAGTTTAGATTTAAAATATAGTTATTAAGAAATTTTTAGGTATTAACTAAAATATTAAATAACCTTTATTTTATAATTATTAATAAATATCGAATAACTTGTTTTTCTCTAGCAAATCATATGTTACCAATACATATATTTCAAATTTCATAACACTAATATTTTGTTTAGAAATTTGAGATTAATTAAAATATAGACTAATATATTGGGTGTTTCATTGAAGAAAAAGCAACTTTGTCTTGTAATAACTTTTTGACCGACCCTGTATACTAAGTTTTTCTTTATTGTAATAGATTTTAAAAAACCCTAAAAACTTTTTTAGTTAACATATTTCTCTAGCTATCTTACTTTAGAAGATAATCGACCGTCTCTATACATCTCAGCGACCCTGTATATTAACAAATATAGTCACCAAAATGCATATACATAAAACTACATAATCCATATAAAACAGTAAAAAACAGTATCGTGACTGACAATGCACAGCCTATACCGGTTGACCTAGAAAATGTTTAAGTTTGAGACTACTTAAGTACCTGAGGGATGCCGTAAGGTGGGATATTTTGAAACTCTGTCCCTAAAGGTGGGAAATGGGGTGGTAAAGTTATATAAACAAAATATTTTTTTCAAGTTACGCTGATGATATTTTCTAATTATAGTTTTCAATATTAATAAATAAACACATTGTTAATAATTTTTAAAAAATCAGCTACTTAGGGCGTGAATGGGGCAAAGTTTGTATGGAGTTTTTGAAGGTACGATTTTGTACATTAAACTTTTGATTTTTAACTCATGTACGTGCCAAACTTCCTGAGCGACTTGATAACACCAATTCGGACACATTTTTTTATATATACTTTACCCTGGGCGATGGGACATTTTCGCGATAGCTCTTCGTAAAATTGTCGTTCTGGTGTCCCTAAGAAAGTTGATTTATGTACCTGCATTTTTTTGTAAGTCGACGATTTTTTATATTGAAAGAACGATATCACATTTGTCGGACAAAAATTACATGGCTTTGGGGGGGAGGGGGGCGTCCCACGCCCCCAACATGTCTTTGTGGAAGTTGATACATGTACGTGTAGTTTTTATGTTATTCGACGCTTTTTTATATAACATTAACGATATCATACTTGTGGCACAAAATCACGTGGCATTGAGAAGCGTCCAACCCCCAAACATGTCTGTGGCGTCCCTAAGGAAGGTCATACAGGTACGTGTAGTTTTAATGTTATTCGACGGTTTTTAATATTACATTAACGATATCACATTTATCGGACATAAATCACGTGGCATTAGGGAGGGGGTTCCGACGTACCAACATGTTGCTGAGGCATCCCTAAGAAAGTTGATATATGTACGTGTAGTTTTTTTGTTAATTGACGTTTTTTATATGACATTATTGATATCACATTTGTCGGACAAAAATCACGTGGCTTTGGAAGGCTGTACGTGTAGTTGGTATGTTACTCGGACGTTTTTTAACGATATTACATTACCGGACAAAGATCATGTTATTTTTTAACACAGAACACTTTGTAACAAGTTTGAATAGTAGCCTATTGTGCCGTCATCCCAAGTATCTGAAAAACTAGCATCACTGTATTTATGGCCATGGAACTTTCAAGCATTTGAATAACTTCTACACGACGTCAATATTTTTGAAGTAAATTTTTTAACCTCTTTAACTTTGGGATCTTCGCGTGGCTTCAAACGGCCGCACACTCGAAATTACTCGAAAAATATTAAAAAACCATTATGTTTTTATTGTGTCATGCACTTTTGTTTCCCCTGTTACCATGACAGCAACAAGTGACACAAAGGCACGTGAGTTTTTGTCCACAAATGTTATATCGTTTATGTAATCGATTAACATTAAAACTGCATATACATATATTAACTATCTTAGGGACGCCACAGTGACATATTGAAGGTGTCGTACCCCTCAAAGCCACTTGAGTTTTGTCCGACAAATGTGATATCGTTCATATAGTATAAAAAACCTTCGATTTAAATTAAAACTACAGGTATATGTATCAACGTTCTTAGGAACGCCAGAACGACAAATGTCCCATCGCCTAGGGTGAAGTATATAAAAAAAGTTGTCTGACTTGGTGTCATGGAGCCGCTCAGGTGGTGTTTACTACTGGAACTACTGACAAAATCCAATGGTCGATGTACTGGGGACTATTATTATACTCTTCACACAGTAGTCTGTAAAGAGAACATGCTCCTTCCAGTGATAATATTTCTGGTAACTTCTTCTACTTGTATGAGAGTCTTTGTGAGCTCAGTTTGAACTACACTGGCATGATAGGATCAAAACATTAACATTTGGTAGTTTATGTAAGTTGAAAGCTGCTGAACGAATCTTCACGTTTGCTTTTGAAAACTCTACAAAGTAGTTTGCTTTATTTAAAAGCAATAACTGAGAGTAGATCTATTAAGTGATAGAGATTCACAGCAAGTCTTTAGATTGGACAATTTTGGTGCATATGCTTTCCATAAATTTTAGAAAGCTTTGGGCACAAGTATATCAAAAGTTATTATTGCCAAAAAAATAACAATGCTAAGAGTAAAAATGCCAATAACTCCATCGTCTGAGACTCAGTTTTCAACTTCATCCTTTCAAAGTATAAAACAGATTGGTCTAAGTTTAACACAGAAGTCAAAAAACGAAGGGTTCCATACACAAATAAAATCCGAATAATTTAGAAAAGCGAGTTATTATTAAAATATATTTTTTCTACATCCACATAGATATTAGCTTATCTACGCATAGACTACAAAACGAAAAGGTTTACTATTGCCATTAACTGAACAAATATATTTTATATCCATTCTATGTAGTGAGAACACTGCAAAAAATGGAACAATGCAAAAAAAATTAAATCTACCAATCACAGTTCATATATTCATCACCCGACTATTATTTTTAAAATTTAAAATAAGTGACAATTCTGTCAAACTAATTGTCAGTTTATTTTTTAGTTATTGAACTTGACTTTTTATAAAACAAATTAATTACGAGTATTAAGAAGCTTTCCCTAATCTGCCAGTGGATGGGTGGTGAGAGTATGTGCCTTCACGCGAGAAACCCAAGTTTGAGCCTTGGCTGGAGAGTTAATCTTTTTTATAATTTTATTTTAAAAAATATTAAAAGTCATAAATTATTTTAAAATTAGTTATTTTGTCTTAATAACCTAACATATTTCTTTATTAGTAAACGTTAGTGGGGCGTAGAATAAATATACTGTACAACTCAAGTGGATTGTCCACATCGCACTCCGACGAAATTTCGAGTTCGTGCGATATGGTCATCATATCCACTCTTGTTGCACAAACTACTATTTATTAATTCGAGAATGCATGCGCTGTGTCTTATTTTCTATCTCCGGTTTGTATAATTTGTGTGTATCACTGCAATTTTGGTTACCACATTATTAATTTTAACCAAAAACTCCACTGTAGTCCCTCTCTCAAGTTCAATGTATCTCACGATGCTAAACCGGCTATAGTACCCGAGAAAGTTCTCTCAAACGGGGAATTTAAATACTTCAAGTCGGTAATACTTAGAAATAAAAAGTAATTAGTTAACGACTCCCTCAGTGTTACCAACTAATTAATTTGATAGCTAATTAGTTGCTACCAAACGAGTACTCTTCGGAATGTTTAACGGATGGAATAGAAATGGATTTGCATTTGTTTGAATATACATGATGGGCATTTCTAGTATTTCTGGAGTTGAAGAATATACTCGAACAAAGACGTCGGATCCGAGAAAAATCCATGAATAATGAATGAGGAAGCGACAGGAATTTTAGAAGAATAGAGTTGGTCCCCGGAGTGATTTGTGACCTGTTTTGGCAAAAATATTTTACACTCCAACTGTTTCTGGTAAAAAACAATGACGTTCTGTGTTTAGAATGTTAGACAATCTTAAGGATGCTACCATTTTTCTACTATACTGATTTTATTTGCCTGCAGAGTTTACCTGGTTATAACGTATTTATGAAGCCATAGTTTTTTGCTTGTACAAATATTGAACGTTGGTATTTCATGTGAAAAAGAAAATAAAAAATTTGGGACAATAGTGCTACTTTGAAAACAACAGTGGCGGCTCGTAGCCTAGTCTACGAGGGGGGTTGCTTTTAAAAGGCAATCAGCAATTGAAAAGCAATTCCACATAATACTCTTCCATAAAGGAAAATATTGTGAAAATTGTCAACTTTATACCTTTCATTGAAGCAGCAATAATTACATTAGCACTTAGTAGATATATTAAAAGATGTGTCCTTTAAACACAATAAAAGCTTGCTATTTATTTTTATTCTGTACAACTCACATTTACTAATAGAAATATAAAATTTACCAAAAAATTCTTTTAATGAACTTTAACCTAGAATCCTAACTTAATGTTTGACACAGATAAGATTCAGAAACCATCAAATGTTTCAGTTCGGGTATTAACTATTTGTTTTAAAAAAGATCATTGGGAAAAATTCAAATGAAAAGTCACGAGAAAAAGATGTAATTAACATCTAACTCATTCAATGATTCAATGGTTAGTATTAGGAAAGAAATAGAAATGCAGAGATAGTATGAAATGAGAGAAGTGATAAAGGTTCATAAAAGAGACCTACAAATATGTCAAAATTAAAGAAGAATTGCAAAATACTATTAGCAATAATACAATGCAGCTATCAAAAATAACAAGAAAAGTGACAGGACATGTGAATTTAGAAACAAATAATGGAAAAGGAGTATGATACAAAATAGAATTAAGAATTAAAAATTGTAGCAGACCGATTTCCCTGTAGTGTATGCAACTAGTCTTAGGCCCAACCTTATAATTAAAATGAAAAACACAACAAAATACCTCGGTAGCATAATTGATCCAAATTAGAAATGGGCATTATATCCTATCTCTCTTTTATATAATAAAAAAGTGCTTTGTATAAGAACATTATATTATTTGTCTTGCTGTACCTTTATTTATGGAAAGCCTGAATTGAGATACACTACAAATTATTTGCAATAAATATCAAAATAATTTGACATTCAAGAGCCATTCACACATCACACTTGACATCTTGATACTTGACAGGCACAGTCAAGCATTATTCTGATTATTGCCAACTAAAATGGCCGTTTAATTATTCTATGGGGTGTTTTTATGGCTAGGAACGAAATAGTAGTACGCTTAAGTTAGCACTACTATAAAAAAGTCATTTTTAAAAAACTGCTTATATATTTTTCATAAATAGGCAGGCTTGGCGACTAATTTAAAATAAAAATAGCTTCCAAAATGGCAAATATGAAGGTCGCAACCCGCCTTAGTTATTACACCTTTACTATCAACAGCTGTTGTTTGACAGGTCGTTAGAGAATGTTTGCAATTTATGGAATGTAAAGAATGTTAGAAATGTTGACGTTAGAAATAATTGGAATTCCTAAAATTGTCACACAAGAAATGTATAGGCGGATTTTAAGAAAATTCATATTAAAGTAGTTAGAATGAACCGAAAATTCTGAAAATCAATAGGGTTAGAAGAAATTATTCAAGAAAATTAAAACCGCAAGTCAATCAGAACTTTCGTTCTAGAGTTATCGTGCCGGCATACATACACACAGACGACCCAACAAAATTATTTTTTTTTGCATTTTCGGACTCAGAATGATTGGAAACATGAAAAAAAGTTTTAAAAAATGGGGGTAAGAAAATGTTTTCGTCTGCACGAATGCAATACTGAGGCCCCATAGGAAGGGCCTCAGTAAAACACAGCATTTTGATATTATAGACATTTTAGTCTTGAATATAATATACTGAAGATCGCCCCTTTGGTTACAAACCAGAACATTTTTTGTAAAATGCTTTTTAGGCATGCTAGGCTTTCCATTTGAGGATACGCAGTAATCTGTTTTTGAGCGTTTTGTTAAAATTTTGTAAACACGAAGGTATTAAAGATAAAATTGTGAACCGAACTTTAACTGACCGATATTGTAAATGCTGTATGTGTCACTACTTTTTAACGAGTTTAAAGTTGTTTTTAACGAACGACGAAAATCTGATTCGTAGAAAAAATTAAAAATAACGTTTTTATTGCATTTTGCATAAAATGAGGTTTCAAGGAAATACTTTAATCAATAAAATTAATTTATATAAGGTTTCTAGAATGGGATCGTTAAAAGATATTATATAGGTATGCATATAAAGGAGAAGTCTTCGGTACCTATAAGCTTGCAGAGATCAAACAACCATATGTTGCTAATTACATACTTAAATAAATATTTCCGTGCTGATTTCCTCAGTTCATTAACAGAAATTTCTCTTGGTAAATTACATTAGAATTATAGATAATCCTGAATGCAATGCACACAGTTCTTGCGTTTTCAATTATTTTTTATTTAAACTTATCTCAAAATAATCATGGGCAATAAATAAACAAAATAAAATATATCTCATAATTTATGCTTTAAGATCAATAAAATTTTGGTAAATTATGCAAATTAATGTACTTTGATTCATTTTATACAGGGTGTTTAATAGAAATATTTTAACCCTATATCGAGGTCACCCAGGGATTATTGTTGTAATAACTTCATATAGCAAACAAAATTTATTAACCCTTACAGACCTGAGTGTGCAATAATAAGTCAAACACAATATATTTTATTGTTTCCTATTATCAGAAGTCATAAAAAGTCACTAATTTTGTTTCAGATTTTTCCAGCCAATATTTTTACAAAAAAAAAAACAGGTTACAATTGTACCTTTTGGGTCTATATCACTTTTCCTCACAATTGTGAGTATGTTACAATTGTGTATTGCAGGACTGTACTAATTAAGTAATAGTATTTAATAAAAAGATTTTTATTAAAGTAAACAAAGGTATCCAATGTAAAATTTATGAAAATGTAATTTAAAACGTAATAATAGTCCTATTGAGACCTATGAAAATTGACAAAACAATTTTTATACTTAGCTAAACATACGTAAACATTGCACTTGTTACAACGTATTCTTGTTCTGCTAGTAGTCTGCAACGAAGGGATGTTTTAAGTCATCATTTACTGGCCAGTGTTCATATCCATCATAACGTTTGTCAGTATCAGGAAGGGTAGCTGGAATTATTCTCTTCTTATGCTTCTTGTCTCCTGTTTTATTATTTTCTAAATCAGTTATTTCCTCAAACTGATTCCTTCTCTTTCTTGTGCCCCCAATTAAAAACTCGCCAACAGCTATACGAAATGTCAAAAAATCCATGATATCCTTTCTTTGAAAATTGTTTGATTTGCAGTTTTTAACAAACTCCATCCAACTATCTACTAAAGAGAGATCAAACAAATGTAATATAACTTTAAACGGTAATTTTTGCGTGTTGAAGAAAGTTTTGTAACACTCTATCATTTGATCACAGACATCCACTCCTCCCATTTTTTTTATTGTAGGTATAAATGACGTTAGGGCAGCTGACTTCAACAAACTCTTTTTCAATTTTGTTCCAGTGTTTCACAGTGGTTTCTGGTGTAGTTCCAAAACAAGTGGACAACATAAGAACCGCCTTGTTATTCGTCAACTTTGTCAGTACCATGGGATTATTATTACTTCTAATAACTGACTGCGATTCACCTCTTGTCATTCTTTTATCGGGAATGAAATCGTAGCTTACTTGAAGCCTGTTTTTCATTATATTGCCAGTACCGTGGATTTCTATATGATTTAGCTGCTCCATTAGCCCCACTGAGTTAAAGTATCTATCGAAAAATAGATGACTTTTCTTTGGTAATTTGTGAGCAAAATTTAGAATTACAGCCGGTCCAAGTCCATGGGCTTCGTGTTGAAATGGACTTGTATTCCCCTGGTAGATTTCAAAATCTAATACAACTCCTTTAGAAGTCGTCAAAACAAAATGTTTAAGGCCAACAGGTCTCGGCTAATTCTTGACATATTGTTATAACTCACAACGACCTAAAAAAGGAACTTATTCAATTGATGAGCAAATATCAATTGAATAAGTTCCGTTTTGAGATCTTTTGAGTTGCTGGCATCTATTTCTGACATAAGTTATCATAGGCTGTACTTTCCAAAGCCGATTACTTTTTTGTCCTCTTCTAAAACCCTGTTTTTATCTTCTATATAAAAGTTAGAACGAAGCAAGAAAAACCGATCTCTAGGTAATGTATCGGCAATGAGAGGTAATCTAAAGTTGGCTGTCCATCCTAAGTCTTGGATATTTTACACAGCCCAAAAGAGCATGAATACCGAAGAACATCTTTACTTCTTCAGGCAACAAAGAAGGTTGTAAAGGTTTTCCATTTTTGTTAAAATAGTATTGGCTAGTACGTAAAGCACCCAGTTCGTAAAATTCATCACCCAAGTACCGCTGAAAATATTGTGCAGGTGACAAAACTTCTTGTGGCTTATTTAAAGTTTCTTCAGGAGGGTCTCTTATTTCAAATAATCCTTCTATCCAAGTCCAATTATCCTTTGCCTTTTTACCCTTTTTTTGTGTGGCAGTATCAGCAAGAAAAGGCGTTTCGTCAACACTGCTGTCTTCTGATTCAGATTCTTTTTCAGAATTTTGAAATTCATCTGTAGAATTTGAGGGTTCCCAATCTTCACCTTCTTCCCCTTCAAACTCCAGATCGGAGTCAATATCGTCCAACATTTCATATGAAGCATCCGGATTAGCCTGAAGCTGCTCTAGATTAAGTCTGTGATTTGAACCTGTAAGAAAAGAAAATTTTGTTCATTACTCATATTTGGAACTTTTACTATAATTAGACCTGAAGTACACAATTGTGATATCAAGGTGTTTTAATAAATTTAGCACAAATTTCAAACATATTTCATGAAACCATTGATGATACAAATAAAAACAATCATTTGACAGTAATATACCACAAAGAAATATTTAAAAATACGGTGATAATACTTAAAAAAATATACTTACGTCGCGAAGCTATTTTCGATTATACACAGCTATTATCGATACACTTTCAACCCAAAACAAAAGCTAACTGGCGATTGCGGCCAGGGTTGCCAGATCTTGTGCTATCGATGTCGCAGGAAAACTGACTGGAAATAGCCCAAAATCGCAAACGCTCTCTAACGTCACAAAATACATCACCCGTTGAGCGCATGCACATAATATGAAAGTTTCGGACTCTTACGACTGCTTACGACGACATTACCTGCTCTGGCCAAGTACTGTCAAGGTGGAGGCCCTTAAAACAAGAAGAAGAAGACTCTTACGACGAGCAACAAAACAAGGACAAAAACGTCTTCACTACTTACTGCTACCATACTGCTACTTACACACATGTAGAGTACAAAAAACATGGCGGACAATTTAAGTAAATAATTTAATAGGTCTTTTTATAGTTGAAAATGGTTCGCCATGTTTTTCGGGCACTTTAAACGTGTAAAATCAGTGAAGACAATATCTTTGTCTTTGTTGATGTGGCGTGGCGTGTGGTTGTGGTAGAGCATAGGTAGAGCAACAGAAACCAGAACTGACAACTGACAATCGAACGATGTTTCGTTAAAAAAAAAAACAGAAAACAAATGTGTGCGCACTGTGCCGCTCGTAGCCCAAAAATCGCAAATAAATTATTAGGTAGCCCAAAATTGTCGCCCATCACAAAGTCAAAAAACTGATCGCAAATTAAGAATACAAGTAGCCCAAATTGCGATAAATCACGCTATCTGGCAACCCTGATTGCGGCGGTAAACATGCACTTAGGTACACCTTTCACAAGCGAACGACGCCGGTCTGAATAGCTTCTAAGCATATTCTGAACCTTATGTACCTAAATTATAAGTAAGTCACAATTGTAGGCTGACGGTCTGTAAGGGTTAAAAAAAATCTCACTACGCGTGGTGTTTGGAGAGATTATTTATTATAAACAGAACTTTTATAAACAATGTAACGCGCCCACCCTGTACAATAGTTTTATAATTTCGTTTGTCTGGAATCTTCTAACGTCACCCGATCGCTGGTCATAAATAGGGGAGCGGGTGACGGTTAGGAGATCAGAAGGGCTAGCACCTTGCGAATATCAAGGTGCGAGCAGTTTAAAAATATATTTGTTTGTTTCGATTTGTTTTGCAAGTGCGTTGATGCTGTAATCTGAATATAAATAAACGATCAAAAGGCTGTCTGTATATTTCTCAACGACCCACGACCCATTGACGAATTTGGAGGTTTCAACAACAATTGCTTTATTTCCGTAAGATAAAGTCAAAAGTGATGTTGATTCTTTGTTTACAATGTATATTTGAAAACCAAAACAATTTTTATCAATTTATTCGTTACTTTTTCAGTGTTTTCAAAAATAGTTTATTTTGACTGACTTGTGTTGGATAAAAGAAGATTGTCATGGGTTGATGTGTTAGAATAATCTCTCTTATTCGTTCATTCTGTTTATAATTTATAATTTATAATTATTAATATTATGTGTTTTCAATTTAAGAAATCTGAAGAATATTACCTAGTAGAAAACGCATAATATACTTAAGCCGAATTGATTCCACTCAAACTGGCCCACTGCCTCGTGTGTAATTTAAAAGTTTAAAACCACAAAAGGAGCAGAAGCAGAGTCTTTTAAATTACATGTTATACCGGATCGCTTAGTGGTTTCTTTTACGGCACAACTTGAAATATTGTACATTAGGAGGAATTGCTCTGCCCGTATCGAAAGTAACTGATGAACACTGTTATTATTATACTTTTCAAATTGCAGGTTTTACGCCACATTTCTTTGAAATGAAAAGTGAAGTATAAATATATGTAAAAATTTAAATTTTTTCTATTTACAGCAATGTGTCCTAGGGCATTAAGCAATTAATTTTTCATCAATGACTTGTGTATGTTCCAGTGAATATTCTACAAACATATTAATACGAATAATATAGGACTGCAATTTTGCATTTTAATATTAAACCGCTTCTCGTGTTTTGGATTGAAATTTAAACCTCTTTCAAGTTTACACAGAAAAAAATTATCATCTTCATTCAAGAAAGGCTTTACACTTGGAAGATTACTTTTGTTTGAAATAAAGCAGAGTTTGCTTCAAATAATATTTCTCGATAAAATAAGAAAATAAATCTTGAGTAAAGTATAGGGATAATCTTGTATTTTAAGAGTTATAATAATTAATCTGAGAATAAATTATTTCATTCGAGTATAGAATTGTGAATTAATCCAAGAAAGCTCTTACGTTTATTATAAGTATGATATGCTCTTAAAACCGATTATTGCATACTTGATTCAATGTTATAAAAGGATTCGATTTAAAGCATTTAAATATCAGAACAAGAATTAAATAATTCAAATCAAAACCTATGTACTTCAGAAAAGATTAGCTAGTACAACTTCACTGCACGGTGTTTCCAGCTAAAAGTTATTTTAAAATGCAACCCCTGCACTGATACGGTAGATATATGACTGGCACATGTTGAGATGTGATACGTATTATTCGGAAGTCAGAGACACAACGCATTTACAGAGAATCTGGCAAATTGGCATTAGCACGTGTTCATCCTATTATCCATTTTCTAACATGTTTGCATTGTATCGTTAAGGTTGCGTTTTACTTTTGAAATGGAACATTGTTAAATGAATGGGGCTCAGCGACCTGATACCAATATTTATATGTAAGTATATTTAGTTCACTTCTTGTTAGGTATTTTTATATATAAGTAAATTTAAAATCATAACAACACGAATTGGAGAGAAATAACAAAAAATTCAAATAGTTCATATTTTTCTATCTACAAGGAGTTGCCAAATAAAATATCACATATATTCAATGACAAAGTTAATAAAAAGTACTGCACAATTATAACTAGATTAAAAATTAACCATGGTTGCTTTCCGTCTCATTTATATAAAATAGGACTGACAGATTCTCCACTATGTTCTCTTGATAACGAGGTCGCAGATCTCGATCACATATTTTTCGGCTGTAAGAGTTTTTGTGGTGATGACCTGTGGGATGGTCTTATGAAAGCAGGTATTCAGTTTCCTACGTGTGTTAAGGTGTTGCTCGCGACTGGAAATCAATCTGTATACGATTTATTGGTAGATTATGTAAGTAAAAATAATATTAATATCTAATATTTAATTTCAATTTGTGTGTGGCTAAAGGACTAATGTCCATTGCCAATAAAGCGGAAAAAAAATAAGAACACGAAACAAACTGGAATAAAAGTAAAAAAAATGTATGATGCTGGATGACGACTTTTTGGAAAGATGACTTCTGCCTTGCTAAGACAACAGGTCGTATCTACGAAAATTCTGATTTCAAGATTCTTACAAATTTAATAAGCTTACATTTTATTTTATTATAACACAAAATAATAAAGGCCTAATTGCATTATAAAATATTTACTATAATTTTAAGAAAAGGTTAGTAAAATATGCAAAACTTATTTGCGAAGTCTAAAAGGATGTACTTATCTACCTACCTACCTACCTACCTACCTACCTACCTACCTACCTACCTACCTACCTACCTACCTACCTACATTTACTAAAAATTTTCGTTTTGTAGATACGACCTCTTATCTTAGTATGACAAACTTTTATGTTCCATTTAGGTTTTGAAGTTATAAAATTATTTTTTTTAATTATAGGTGGGACACCTCAGAGGACAGAGGAATTTGGTATATTAACTAAAAACAATTTTGAAAAATGTTTTTCGGTGGATAGGTACCAGTGATAACCCTATTAAAAAGCAAGAACAGCCTGCTCTTATTTCAAGATTATTAATTTCTTTAATGAAACGATCCTATAATTCAACCAAAATCAATATATTTTTGTCAAAGATCATAATGTTATTATAACAAATTTAATTTTATTGGATTTAAGAACAAGGTATTATTAAACACAAATAAAGTATATTTAAAAGAAGTGTAAGACTATTTCATTTAAGATGTACATAATACTGCAATTGAGCAATAGATAATCTTCATTTAATTAGACGTATTTTGGTTAGGGCAAGTTGATTCTAATCTTGAAGCAAGGCTTATTAGCTATTGTTGAGCAAGTATTACTAGAATTTCAAATCAAGATGAGTTTTACTTGCTGATATACAAACACAACAAAGCATTAAAATAAGACCATTCATCTTGAATATAGTACACCTTTTTTTCTGTGTACAATTATCAACTCTTTCGCCGACACACAAAATGCTTGCAATATCATCTTAAGTTAGAAAAAAACGCTTTTAAGCTATATTTGAAATATAGCTTAAAAACACAAATATCCGTTTACGTCGCCAAAAACCATACACCGGAAGTGGCAAAACCGGACGACACAAAATTGTTTGTTTCCTAAACCTTATTTATGCAAATTATTGGCTTTAGTCGTTTTAGTAGGGGTAATAATAATATAGGTATATATGATGACACTTCATTTGGACGTTTTCATAGCTTAGGAATTAGAATAACTTCAGCAATTTTCCATTCATCTGGTATCTATTTAAGGCGAAATTCTGTATTCGTAAGATATTTCATTTTAACGATAGCCTTTTCTTGGCAGTCTCTTTAATATTTCTCTAGTAATAAATTATTTGGGGCCTTCTGTATATTGATGCTTGTGTGAATGGCTTTCGCAACTTCATTGGAAGTAAATAGCCTAATTTCAATTTATTCCATATTTTGGATCAACTCGTTAAGAGGATCTTGAGTTTTTTCTTATTGAAACGTCTTTTGTAGGTGGTTAGCCAAAAAATATCAGTTTTTTCTTGTCTGTTGCCCATTTGTTATCTACTATTCTGGTGGGAGGAGAGTGTTTTTTAGCTTTTTAGTTGCTTTCCAGAGCGTATAATTATAATTTAGGATTTTTCTTTTCGGTCTTTGGGTATCTCTATTTAATATATTTTAATATATTTGATATTTAAACCATTTCTGTTCAACTGTCCACTCACTCACTAAAGGTAAAGCGCTTAATAAAACCAATATCAAAATGGAAAATAAGCCACACTGCGCACACTGCGCATTATCACTAATTTCGAATGGTTTCGAATGATTTTGCGCGATTTCGAACAATTTTCAGCAAATTCTAGCGATTTACAGCGGTTCGAACCAAAATATATTTGAAAGTGGTTCACCCCTTGGTCTGTGCCGTTACATTTAATTTTCATTTTGAAATTCATAAGGTTGCTGATGCCGTCTTAAATGTTTTAAATGATAAAATAAAGTTAGATTTAAAGATACTAATATTTAAGGATGATACAAAACAGTGTTGGTAAAATTCTATATTTCCCGCCAAAGAAACTAGTAAAATAATTACAAGTATTAGAAATTAAAAATTTAAAAAAACCGACTTCAAAGACGTGCAGATTCCATCACCACATCTTAACTAAATTTATATGGGACCACCCTTCAGGTACCCCCTTACTAACAAAAAAAGAATCATATAAATCGGACAAGGTGGTAAAGCATTATCGCTAAACATACATAAAAAATGAAGAATTTGAGAATTTTCTCATGGACCCAATTATTAGATTTTGACCAAATTTATATGGGACCACCCCTGAAGTAGTCCGTTTCTAACAAAAAAATAATTATTGAAAACGGACATCGTGTTAAAAAATTATCGCTGAACATACATAAAAAAAAATATCGTGACGAATTGAGAACCTCCTCCTTTTTTGAAGTCGGATAATAAAAGAAGACTTGAGTACTGAACATCAAAAATTATTGAAAACTGCTATTATGAAGGTTGGTAAAGAAGGTCGAGTACGGAGTAGCTTTAGAAATATTTTCCTGAAATTTTAAAATGAAGCCGATGTTCGTAAGATTGATTCATCGGATAGCCTAAACAACCTTTGGAATAAAATAATCAGCATCCCTAAATAATATATATGGACAAATTGCAGGTTTATTTTAATTAAAATTATTATTGTTTCACTTTAATTTTATCCTATATGCTAGCGCGTGCAATTGGCATATGCTAATTTAAAGAAATTTCTAATTTGCATGACTTTTATCTTTTTTTGCTTACATTTTTTGTATCTTCTCTTTCAGACACAATTTACTTTGATTTCATGTATTATCCATTACTTTTTAATAAGTTAATTTTGCAAGTAATTAGGTTTAATTTGATTTTAATATTCAAATGATGGATCCGTATTTAAGAGATGAGACTGCAACTGATTTTACCTATTTAAACGAATAATATACAAAATTATTTTACATATTTTATTTATTTTGTGCTGATTTGGACTGGAACATAAGGACCAAAACAACATTACTACTAGGTTGTAAGCTTAACCAAATCCTAATTTTATAACTTGCCCTTCATTAAAATAAACTTTCAATAATAATGTGTATTATTGATTTTTAAACCAAAGAAGATTTATGTTTATTTGTTTGAGTTTTGCTACTGCTAACATAATGAATTTTTTGAAATCAGTTTCATAATGTTCGACATTATGCAACTGGTTGCGTCAAGTAGATGATTTTGACACTTGCTGCAATTAGAAATGTCATTTACAAGTCAAAATTAAAAAAACATAATTATTATTATTCAAACAGTGTAAGCCACCTCTTCCCGTTTGATGGATAATCTGTATCACATTGTCCTTTAGACTCTGTGGAATTATATTTGGTGACGCCCATGTTATTACACTATATAAAATTGTTGAAAATGTACAGGGTGTTCGGGAAAATGTGCAAGGTCTCTCGGATTCAGATAGAACATTAAAAAATATGATGACAAATTCCCATACATTTTTTTACCAGCGGTCCTCCCTACGGAGATACGGTTTCCAAAAGGACGCCACTGGAAATCAATTTTGAAAGTACGTGATATAATTTAATAAAAATTTTATATGATAAACAGTAGTAAGAACCTCTTAAAATACTGTCCTTAAAACATAATTAGCTTGTTTAGTTTATCAGGAGCGGACTAGGTTGTACACTTTAATACTTACATTTTTAACACCCCGTATGATAAAAAAATTTCGATACCTTGAATATTAAGCTAAAGAAAAGGTACTCTTCTTCATTGTCGATAAAATAAACCGTTTTCGAGAAAAAAAAATAATAAAAGAATTAATGTTTTATTTTTATTAAAAAATTATACTTTAAATTGGTAAATTCTAAAATACAAATTTCAAGGAACTGTAAATAAAGATCACCATTCAATCGTGGCGGCAATACGCATGGTCCAATCAAAAAATTGCCGTTTATTCCTGCCCAAACATTAATTGATTGGAACTGATGTTGATAGTTGATAGTTTTTTTATGAGGTTCTGACTACTGTTTATCATATTAAAATTTCATTAAAATATATTACGTAGTTTGAAAGTTATTCAAGAAAAATTGATTTCCAGTGGCGTCCTTTCGGAGGCCGTATCTCTGTAGGGAGGGCCGCTAGGAAAAAAAATTATATGAACTTGTCCTTATTTTTTAATGGTCTATCTTAATCCGAGAGACTTCCCACATTTTCCCGTATGCCCTGTATAACTCAAATAAGAAAGGTCTGATGAAGCATGAAGTAACTAATACAATTTTAATTTTAACCGATAAAAATTCAGGCGGGTTAACAGTGGTGCTCCGGTTATATGAATGATGCGAGGTTCTTACAATATCGATCAAATCGATATTTAACGTAAATTGAAATTCGATAAAAACAAGTATCCGTATTTAAGTCCGAACCTGAAGGAGACTGCTCGTGATTCCATACAAAAAAGGTAAAATTACACGATGTAAATTCCTCAGTTTGTCGGACTTCTCTTAAGCTTTTTTTATTATTGATACAAGTCTTTGGTGACTCGAAGCCGTGTTAAATGTTATGGTCTCCAAGTTGGTACCACTGTGATTTAGAATACACTTCAATGGACAAAGTATCATTAAATCGTAACAAATAGACTAGATCTTATCTCTCGGTGTACACATTTCTTGATAAATCATGTGAAAATTAAGGCGAAGAATTTCTGTGGCTTGTCCGCTTTTCCTTTACAGGTTTTTAAGGATATGTAACTATTTTTAAAGTAAGGTATTGTACTTGTCGTTGACTCTTATAACAGTTCTAGGGATTTTTTCTCATAAATCGACCACCCGTCGAGGATTACAATGAAGTTGATTTCTTCGAATTAATGAAATCTGATCGAACGACCTCTCCTATCCCTCGAGGATGTTGTAATTTTATTCTATTTGTAATTCACTGCTGTTGCATTATTTACACGAAAGGATAATGTTAGAATAGTTGTGTTACTTCATAATTATTTAAAATACAAAATTAATCTAAAACAGGGTGTATCTAAATAACACCGAAAAAATGTGATGAAAATTAAGGCGGTAATTTGGTAAAAATTTTTTTGAAAAAATCCTCCCAGAAAGGTTGCACCATACAGTATGCTTAGAAGGGGTTGAAATAGTCAACTTCTAAGATATTCTTTCTTACAATAATTTTTTTAAAAAACGTTCTTTGAAATATATAGCTATAAAGCCCAATTTATTTACTAGCTTTTTGTCTCTACAAGTTTTTTCGAAAACTTAAGCATTTGCATTACTGCTGCGGTTAAAAAAATAGGTTAGTCATCCTCAATCAATATAATGCCCATGTGTTTTTATGTTTATTGTGCTCAATGTAAGGAATTACTCCTATGAATTAAAATACGTACATAGTAAACAGGTTCCTTTTAACATTAACATTAAGTTCAGAGGAAAATGCAATGCTCATTTAGCTGCCCTTTTAGTGTTCGATTAAAAATCTCTGATTTGTGTAATTTAAACACAGTTTTCCCTTTTGTATATACTCAAATTATTGTTCGATTTCGGATTCTTATTTTGATAGAAAGAGGGCACCTCAGGAATCGTTCCATATGAATTTGGTCAAGATCCGATGATGGAATCCATGCGAAAATAATTTTGGAGTCAGTTTTTAAAATTCCTTTTATAACTTTTACATTTTTCAATCTGTCAAAGTAAAAAATGTTAAAATTGATAAATTACTAAAATTCAAAATCTATTTTTTTTGCTAGATCTGGAAAACTGGAGAGAGATGGTGAAATCTTAATGGTATAAGAAAAGAACGATCTATTTCTGAAAATTAGATACAGTTCTTTTTTAAATTTCTTTAATTAGGATGTTGCTTCTTTGCTAATAAACTAATGCTGGAATTTATTTTTTATTTAGGAAAACTTCCTATTTGTACAATATTGCAATTTAATATATTAGTAAAAAATTAAATATAATGTTGATGATTAGTTTTTATAAGTTGTGTAATTTTCGAAATTTAGAATGAATAATAATTGATACTATGTATAAATTACATTTATTTACTTTAATATGTTTGCTTTTACAAACTTGTAATTTTCAGATTTGCAATTATTATATATTATATAATATATACAAAATACATAAACATATAAGAAAATATAATAAATCTATAATAATTAAAAATACCTTTAATTTGCCCATCATTATTAATTATTATACTAATTCCAATTAAGTTGACTAGTAATTTTGGGTTAAAATTGACAGTTTAACATGTTTGGATATGTCTACTTAGCCAGTTCCATATATTTAATAAATATATAAATAGTAATAGATTATTTCAAAATAGGTATACATAGTAAAAATGTTATTACTGATAAATATTAATTTTTCTAAAGATAGGCAGGAAAAACACAATATTACATAATATTGTTGATAATGTATTAATACATAATAAAAAGGTATATATGATTTAGAAGGTATTTAACAATAGAAGTACGGATACCAAGCTCCACAGTTATGTGAAGAGAGATAATAATTGATTATGCCTTACTATAAATATTCAATTCAATTATAGATGTTTTAAAGTTTTATTTGTGTGTCAAGCCTGTTTTGTTTAAACATGGTCAATTTAATATTTCCAATTTTGTTGTGTTACAAAGTTTTTCTTTTTTAACTGGAGTGTTTGGGAGCCTGGGCAGGGGGCGGGGAGAGTCCACTAGGACCAAGCAAGGATTCAGTAGATTCCTTGGGAGTGGAGAGACTACTAGGAGAAGCAGCTAAGGAGAATCCATTGGATATTGGCATACTATCAATTATTGATTCATGCACCTACAGAATAATAAATAAATATATATTATTCTAAAGCTCTTAAAATTATGTTTCGAAATATAATGATATAACAAAATTTATAATTCGTCATTAAAGAAGTGACAACTTAAATACATAAAGATTATTCAGCACATATAAACATGGGCGTCGTTACACAATTCTATAGGGGAAAGCTAAATTTTGAAAATTTTTTAAATGTTTATTAGTTGAAAAACAGAGAAAATGAAAAATAAAAGAGCAATACAAATTAACAAAAGTTTTTAATAAATAAAATAACCCAACAAAAAAGACAAAAAATAAAAAAAAAAACAAGAAACTTCAAACACATATTTTTAAACAACAAATAGAAGGTGTGAGATAAAAGAAAAATATGAACAAGGAGACAGAGCCATACATAATATATATAAAAAAAAATATTTATAGAAACACAGAAACAAAAAAACTCACTCAAACACGTCGATGAACACTAGGAAAACGTAAATTTTTAATTTCTTCTTCCTCTACCTAAAATAATCGATAACAGAAAACATGATTTCTTTTTAGTTTTTCGCCTATTTTCATTCATTATTCGCTCTGTGCGTGACAGCAGCGCCAACTAATTTATGAACTAACGGACGATATTTGCGTATACTGATAATACAATTTTTATTGGAATTAAAAAATATATATGTTGATTTTAATAAAAGTATATAGATTTGTAAAACAAGTGAAAAAAATTAATTATTATATATTTTTATTAGGTACTTTAGCTAAAATAAAAGTAGTATAATCAATAATAAAACATAGGCAGGCTACGGTGATGTAGGTGTTACAGAGCAGCATTCATTTGTCAGTCAATTTTCTGGCATAAGGAGACACGGTTTCAGATCCTACGGAAGACCATGTAAATTTATTAGCATGATTCTCTATAGTATTTGATGGATCCAGTATTAATAGAAATTTAATTTTTGTTGATATGACATCCAAATTATTAAAATAAAATCACCATGCATTACCGTTTACGATGATGGTGGGTGGGGTTTTCCGGATTTTCCTCACCTGTAAGTGAAATGTCACCATTAATCATCTTTAAGTCGCTCCGGAGCGCCCCGGCAAATAATAATAATAGCCGTCCCTTTCTCCGCACAAGCTCAGCTTTTGGGGTTAAAATTCACTCGTAAGGGGGTGAATTAGGGAAAGTATTAATATTATATATTTACGAGAAAATGTATATTTTGCCTAAGCCTAGTAAGTTAACATTGAAGAAAAGGTTAAATAATGTGAAAACAAAAACATTACCATTATATAATAACGTAGTCTCAAAACGTATTAACAAAAATAATTGGTGAATTTGCGTTTGTAATTCATATTTTCTTTATTTTTAGTTCGAAAGAACCCATAGAAATTAATGAATACAATTGGTTTCCTATCAATAAGTCACAAGATTGCATTTCAGCCACATACAATATTCAAAGGCAGAAATCTAATCCTTGCTCAACATTTAAGAGTTAAGGGATGTTGAACAACATTGTAAAATAATAATTTATTGTTTATTTAAAACCTTTCAATTTTCTGATGTCTACTATTCCCATTATTACTGTTATTATTTTAAAAATAAAGGTATTTTCTTCTTATTGTACAGCTATCCATTCATTTCTTTGATTTAATTTCCATTTTGCTACTAAAAATTTTTCTGCTAGTATTTTTACAATTTACAACACTGCAACTATTATTGCTTTATCGCCTTGGACAAATTTCGCTTGTGTTTAATTTTGTAGGTTTTATTGTGTTTTTTCGTGGTTTTTAGTTGCATTGCTGTATTTAGTTATTGTCAAGTCAATTAGTGTCAAAGTCATAATAAATACATCTTTTAATTTACTTCTCTCATTTACAAAGAATATTTTATTTCTGTGCTAATTTCACGTAATAATACGTCAATGCGCGTGCGCATATACTTAATTTAGTACTAAAAATTGGTATCGTTGCAAAAGGAAAAAAATATTTTTAGTTCTAAATTTAGTACTAAATTAATAACTTGATTTAGGGCTAAATTTTAGTACTTAATTTAGTATTGTGACATACAGCCATTACGCGTTGTATAGTCGTAAAATCCGGGGGGGGGCAACTGCTTCCCCTTGTCCCCCCCCCCCCCCCAAACGACGCCCATGCATATAAGGTATCACTCCTTCGACGATAATATTTAGCTGCAGTTAGCACTAGAGTAATTATTTATTACAATCCCAAGTAACATTTTTAAGAGAATAAAGTTTTATTTATGTTTTATTAGGATTTTATAAAAGCATAAAAATTAATAATTATTTTATTACATTTATTTTTTTTGCTAATAGGACTGCAGGATAAATTAATCTTATTATATAATCTTATTATAGATTCCTTTAAGTCTGTTTAAGAAAACTAGTTTATCCTAAAGTAAACTATGCTTTATCGCTATCCTATAAGGGTTAATTGATAAGTAATTTTAAAACTATTTAGTTTGAAGATGTGTGTTTGGTGTTAAAGAGGCATACTTTTTAGCAGTCATCTTAAGTAGGTTTTAAAACAGTTTTAAAAAGTGTTTTAGGATTACACTTTAAATTAAATTAATCGCAGAACCTTTTAGGTACATTTTCTACAATTTTACAACATAACTCTTATAATTTACCTAATCTATTAAACGATAGGGCTCTTTTAAAACTACTTAGTTTTAATAAGAACTAAAGTTTTTTTAGAGCATAACCTAGCTTTTCAACCCAATCACATTATGTTGACGTTGAAAGATAAATTGTTCAAAATAAAGAAAAGTGGTAATTTCCATAAGAATGAAAAAAAATGTATATGTTTCTCCTTCTCCTCAGTATTTAATAAGTTCTTTGTTTTCCATCGTTTAACAAATATTAAAACATTCCTAGGCTCCTAATATTCTGGAAATGATCATTGAAAGAGAAAAATATTATTACTAATTTTTATATTTTGAATGACTTATTCGTAGAGTAAATAAGAAGCTCAAGAGTGAGGTTAGGTTATGTCCGTCTGATTGAACTTATTAATGTTTTCGTTTTTACTATTGTTTTATGAAAATTTTTAAAAAGTGTAGCAGAAGCTTCTTAAAACTGGAAAGTCCTAAAAAGTATTTTTTTTGCTTTATTAGTTTTATAAGCTAATGTCCGTTTTTAGGTAAGAACACAATGAGGAAATCCTCCATTTTAAATATGGCAGTGTCTGTTTAACCACATATCATGTAAAATAGTACCTGTCTACCAGACCTGTGTACTTAAAGGATATTCAAATAAATGATGGTCAAGTTCAAATATTTCTTAAATATTTCGATTTTAGTAATGACATATTTTGTGTACCAAAGAGAGTGATAGTGTGTCAATGACAACAGTGTGCCAGTCACAACAGTGTGCCAATGACAGTAGATTTATTATTTAGGATTGCGTTTACTGCTTTTAACCACATAATGTTAAATTTTTTAAATATATCTACAGCTAATTCCTTATTTATATTGGAATTTACTATGATATAATTTTATACAACTCTTGCCTCACCGAAAGTAATTTATAATTAAGGACAAAGTTTGTTTCTGATAGACAAATCTACAATAGGATTTATATTGTCGGTTAAATAGTCACTTCCATGAAATAATTTGAAAACTACAAAATGTGATATTTTATATGAAAAACATATCGAAAAAAACATTTTATAGTGCTATATATACGATATATACAATGTTATTTTCTATTAAATAAGTTTCGGTAAAAAGATTAGAATCCGTATTATAATCCTGTTTTTACGTATATTTCATATATTGTAAGGCCCATCATTTATTACGACCTACCTTGTCCACTTTTAACTGTACTTTGGTGTGTTTGAAAATTGAAGAAATAACGAGTGTAACTAAACAAATTAAACATACACTATTTAATAGTTAATTTTTACACTATTTAATAGTTAATTTTTAATATGGCAGTCTTCCCAACATATTTGCAAAATTATTCTGTCAGAGAGTATGATAAAACAGTTTAAAATTTAATACTCTTAAAACTGATTAGTTTTGTAAAGTTTTTATGCATATCCCACTTATTATCATAATCTTAAAAAAGATTTAAAAATGGTTTAATAAAATTCCTAATATACTCTGACAAACTCTGTCTTAAGTCTAATTAGTTTTAAGATATTATTTTAAAAATACTCCTAAGAACCCGTTATAAGATTCTCCCTTTTACTTTTAAAGCAGATTTATAGCAGCCCTAAGGCTATCTCGCGGATTCCAAAGTTTTATCAGTGTCTTAAAAAAGGGTTACCTTGTATACTTTGGTAAATCTAAAAATGTTACTTGGGATTTAAGAACCTAATTAAGCCCTACAGTTATATGTTACTAAAATATGTAAAAGCTACCTTCAATTCCAAATTTGTCTTCATAATGCACTAATTTTCCTATACATACAAAATTTTTGTAATAATTATACAGGATAGTCCAAATTTGATATGTATATAAGATATTACTAAATTAACAGGGGAAAAAATTATTTTGGTGTCGCACCTTATTTAAAAAAAATAAACGTGGTATTTTATTTACATCCTGTTATAAATTCTTCCACTGAGTAAAATGCAAGGGTGATTTTTAAAATATCAATATTTTGTTTGGGTGTTTAAATAAAAAATGGTAAATGATATTATCTCAAAAAAATTGACCCCTTGAAAAAATAATCAGTATGACAATGGATTTTACATATGTAACTGTCAAGTTATTAACTTTTTTTAAATACTAACATATTTATTTAAGATAATAAATTATAACAAATTTAGAAAAAAGGATTTAACACATAACTAAGCATACCATGTTTAACTTTTCAAAAAAGGTGACGATATTGTGTTATCAGGTTTGGATATCCAGTTGTATCATGCAAAAGCGTCGAATTCGGACCACCATGTACAAATAAAACAGCTGAGTTTAAATATCTATCTAAAAAAAAGTTTTAGGAAAAAATATTTCAGGGCTGAAACAATTTTGTTTCTTTAACTTAATATACAGGGAAAATAAAAACTGTTTGTAAATCTTCGGAGGTATGTAACTTTTCCGGGCACGGTTTTTTTCCAAAATTTTATACCAAATAAATAATAAAATAATTTTCATCGCAGAATCACCCCTTAAATGTTCTCGGTGGTGTATAACAGCATAACAAAATTTTTCTCAATCTAGTGCTAGTAGATATAATTTTTATTTTCATTTTCTTGAATGATAACAATATATCAGCTCGCCATTTCTAAGATTTCAAACAAAAAATTTCTATTATTTAATTTTTTGGAACAGATTTCTTTGGATATTTTACAAAGAACTTTTTAAACACTCCTCGTAGTTCCTGTTTAAAAATTTAACATGAATGAATTCATCAAGGTTGTTATTATTATTTTTTGCATGTTGTCGAAAACCAACACATTATCTGATCAAAACCAGCGGCTTTTTTTGAGACAACGTCTTTATCAAACCGTGACCAGATCTTTTTTAACAAAACGTTCAACTCCTTAAGCGCGCCTAACGCTCCTTTTGTTCTTGTCCTTCGAGCATAAGAAGAAAAAACCGTTCCTCAACCACTGACAAAAATACGGACATGCAAACAAAAGGCGATTCTCCCCGCCAGCCGTTCGTTTGGGAATGAATGAAAGAGTAATATTTCAAGCCTTGCTGATTTATATATTTCGGTGCAATTAAAATTTCAATTTAATCTTCTAAAAATCTTGTTCTCTCGCTATTCATTTATAGTACCTCTTTATTAACTTTGTTATTATAGTAGGGAACACGTCAGGTAAATTTCATGCTGCTTCAGGCGTACCTCAGGGCTTAAAATGGGGTTCTCCATTTTTCCTATTGCTTGTTAGCGATATTACAAAATTTATTAAATTTTCTAAATACTTTTTATTTACAGATAACCTCAAACTATATAAACAATAAACAATTCGTGACTATGTGTCTCCTCAATAAAACGTAAATAGTGTTTATGAATGGAGCGACAAATTAATGAGTCCGAAAAGGCAAAAAAATTTACTTTATACAGTGGTGTTAAAATTAACTTTCTCTACTCCCCCACATAGATATTAACTTATCTACGCGCAGACTACAAAACGAAAGAGTATGCTATTGCGTTCAACTGAACGAATATATTTTACTTCCATTCTAGGTACTGAAAATACTGCAATAAAATGAAATCCACCAATTACAGTTCATGTTTTGGTCCACCGACTACTATTATTTTTAAAATTTTAAAAAGTGACAATTTAATATGTCGCGCATGGAACCATGAGCTCAATCTGCCTTTCTTGTTTAGAGACGTTATAACTTAATACTTTAGGTTATTATTTAGTATATAGTACATGATTTTAATAGATTATTATTGTCAGATAAATATGAATGTCATTAAAAGATTTTGTTTTTTTTATTGGTGTCTTTGGCTTCAACATCTGAGGTCAAGAGCCACGTGTTCTATGTAGGTTATAGATTGTACTAGTAGTCTAGTACTCCATAGTTCAGTAGTATTAGTACTCTTATACTCCTACAACATCCCTACAGACAGGCCTTGTTACTGTTTCCTCGCGCCACTTTAGGAACAGCACTGTTAATTAGAACCCAACAGTGAATGGTCGAGTGAGGAATCCTACCAAGGCATCAGAATTAATTTATTAAAAAGGAAAATAACAGAATTTTCTCTAAAGACAAGAAAAAAGACTAACATTGGTGACCTCGACGTGATCTGAGAAAATGAAATTAGAATCTAAGAGTCAAATAACTCGAAAGTCCGGACGCATTGGTGCGAGTACTAGAACTCTACCTGACGATTATTCTTGGCTGGAAGGCTTTGGACAGAAACGTATAGAAAAGGATAAAATGTCGAATGGGACAAAGCCGAAAACGACATTTAAAGAAGCGGATGATCGAGAGGGAGGGAGAACAAGGAAAGCACCTTCCAAGATTTCGAAATCCGCCAGCACTAAAGTTAGTTCCAAACAATCCCTTATAGATATAAAAAAGAAACGCATAGCTCTGGAGACTGAAAATTAAATTTAGAGTTTAAAGAATGCTCAAAGAGAAGAGGAAATTAAACTGCTAGAAATGGAAAGAGATTTGCATAATGCTATTTCAGAAGACAGTGAAAAAAATAGTGCATATCAGGGGCGGCTCGTGACCAAAATTTTGGGGGTTCACAGTAGTAGAATATACACTGAAAGTTTTTTCATACATCTGTACTGATACCTGCATTCTGTCACTGTGAACCACCCCACGAGCCGACACTGGTGCACATAGTATCACAGACAAAACATTATTAACATATGACCTTAAATCAAATAGGGTTGTAGATTGGGTATATAGCCTAAACGATAGTCGACCAGTAGAAATTCATTCAGAACACGAAATACTAGGCAGAAATTCTGAAGATGAAAAATGATCCAGTCGATACCAGATGGAAAATGATTACAAGTAAGAAGCTCTGTGTTTGTGGCTTGAAGAAAAACCACCAAAAATTTAAAGGCCGACTTAAGAAGTCCATGGATGTAAACTATATCATCATCTACTTCTCCACAACGAAAAAGTTGAGACAACGAATGTTAATCAGATGACACAAGGGTTCCATAGTAGAACTGATGAAGGAGAGGCAGTATGTACTATTCAAGCTGCCACGAAAAAAGTATATTTAAGAGCCATTTCTATAATCCTTTATGGGGGCCCCACGGCTCTGCAGAAATATTAGCTCTTTGTGACGAATGTTCAACGATTTTATATTTGAGTAAAACTGTCGCCCAAAAAATAGGGCTTAGCGGAACTAGACAAAATTTATGTTTGCAGTGGACAACAGAAAATACAACATTTACTAAAATGTTTCAAAGGTAGGAAGCAGTCAGATAATGTTTACGATGGAAGGTGTTAAAACTACAGAAAACTTATCACTACCTAGACAAATCGTAAAAATCACTGAATTTGCAGAGATATGTGCATTTGAAACACCTAACTCTAAAAAATATCGAAAACGAAGAACCTGTAATGATTATAGGCCAAGACAATATTGACCTTATTATTCCACGTCGAATCAGGTGCGGCCCAGAGAATTCATTGATGGCTAGTAAATGTAAACTAGGTTGGGCTGTACGTGGACCCAAGAATGAGTCAAAGTCACAAAAATCCTCAGAGCAAGTCAATCAGGACACGCATATTCACGAACAGCTAAATGAAGATGAGAAAAATTATGAAAATCTGCAGATGGTGAAAAATTCGCTTGCCACAGAAAGCTTTGGAGTTTTAGTAACACCGAATCGGCTAAATTCAGAAAATTCTATGGCACTAAGAGTTATGGAAGAAACGATAAGAAAATGTAATGACAGATATGAGATTGGCTTATTGTGGCGCGGAGATGATGTCAGATTACCAGAAAGTCGGACCAAAGCAATACAAAGACTGGAATGTATAAAGAGAAAGTGTAGAAGGAATTAAATGTTTGGTATAGCCTATAGAATGGATTTTAACTACTATAAGGAAAAAGGATATTTTAAAAAGCTTACAGCTAAAGAAGCTGCAGATGAAGGCCCCAAAACATGGTACACTTTGCCGTTCAATATGTTAACAAAAAGAAACTCAGACTGGTAATGGATTGCGTGTCTAAGTCACATGGAACCAGCTTCAACGATAACCTACTAGCTGGTCCCAATTTGTTTAATCCTCTAGTAGCTATCCTATGGAAGTACAGGTTTATATTTTGTGAAGATGTGAAAGAGATGGTTCAACCGGTCAGGATCCAAGAATCAGATAGGCAAGAACAGATAATCCTTTGGCGGGACCTAGACCTCAATGGAGAACCAGAGATTTACGAAATGACGGTTATGACCTTTGGTGCCCGTGTGCGCAGAGTTTGCGAAAAATTACCATGCCGTTAATGACCCAAAGTTGAAGGAAAGAAGTTTTATGTTGATGATTATTTGGATTCTACAGCCACGAAAGGTGAAGCAGTAAGAACTATTACAGACATCTGCAGCGCCTTGAAGCAAGCAGGTTTTGAGGTAGTGAACTCGATGGGAAATTCGTCAGTTATTTCAGAAAATTTTCAAGAAATCTCTGCCACTATAAAATGCATTGTTGACATAACGACAGCAAGTGCTGGGATTATATTGGGACAGAAGACGACAGTTTAAATGTACATTAAAATGAGTTATTCTTGTGTAGAATCGATAAATAATAGCATTTCTATTTTTATTTTGTGTATAATTTTAAATAATTCGTTAATTTTAATAAAACTATATGAAGTGAATTTAATTACTAGTATTAAAGCACGGTTCTTCTTATACATAAAAAATCACTCCATGAGTAAGTGGCGCGTGCCATAAGAGAAACAGATATTGTTTTTGATATATTTATATTCATAGAATAAATTTATATTGTTGTGCTTTTTGGCTGTTGATGACAGTCGTTTATGAGGCGGATAATTGAATATCATTTCGTAAATTAAATAAATTAAAAAACTGATATATAAACAAAAAATATAATAATTTTTTTCATTCTCATTAACTTCCCTTGTAGGCATATAATTTGTATTATTAATAACGGTCATGCTTCAATAATGCTAATTTAATAACCTCGCCGTGAACGGTCTTATGGTTTGTAATGATTATTGTCTATCTATTAAAGGAGATTAAAGCGCCACTACCGGCAGAAAATTACACCCATTCATTCGCAGTTTGTCATCGCTTTCTACGAAATTCTCTCAGTAGCGTAGAGATGATTAATTCTTGATGTAATTTTATAAAAAATAGATTTGCAATAAAATATAAAATAGTTATTTTTTTATTATATTTTTCTATTTATCCAGGTAATATAATTGGAGGATAGTTTTGTCTTGCTCTCAGAAACAGATAACCCTCAAATTTTAAATCGTATTAAAAATAAACATTTAAAAAAATACTAGTTCACACGTGCATAGAAGTGCATTTTGCCTAAAATAGGTCACCTCAAAATAAATTTTGAAATAATTACAATTTTCCCAAAAATGTTAGGATCACAAACAGAAGAAGAACCCTCACTACTAAAAATTTGTTGATTTTGCAGGTCGGCCCAATTGTGAAATATTCTTCCTATTGTCCAAATATTGGAAAGTGTTCAATAGCCAACACTTTATATAAATGCTAATGTTAACAAGTGAAATAAAAATTTGTAGTTTAAATGGACACCTACATCGAAAAAAGAAGAGAATAAACTAAAATTCGTATAGTATTCCCACTGACAAACTATTATCCAAGCCTTAGGGACCCCACTCACCTCGTTCTTCTCAGCTGTTCTTACTCGGCGGTTAAAAACGTTGGAAGGAAGAACGTTGACTGAAATATCCACACACAATAGTTTTTTAGAGCCAGTTTATCACGATGGACTGTTGCTTGTTAGCAGTGGTGGCGGTTTTGTAAATGGAAAAGAATCGCGAAAAAAGAAAATCTCGAAGAAAATGGACTAAAGACTGGCTACTTAAACGCAGTACACTGTCACATACAAATTTATTGGAGGAGCTAAGATTGGAGCCTGGCAATTGGCATAATTACTTGAGGATGGACGAGGATACGTATCGGAAACTGTCAAAATTATAACACCGTTAATTGAGAGACATTATACCCATTTACGTGAATGCAGCAGTCCTCACGAACGCCTAACAGCTACTCTGATTTAACTGTTCCATCAGCATCCACTTCTTTGTATTTCACCAATAATGCTTCATACGCCTTGTTTTTCTTGATTCGGTCATGGTATTCCGACGATTTAACTTTCCACACGCAAGGAAATAATCTATAAAACTCGATAAACTTTAATAAAAAGTCTCTGGTCCTCTACCCAAAAATCAAGCCTCGCCTGAAATTTTGGAACGACTTGCATAAACGACGTTCTTGTCCATACACCTCGTTTTTGTGACATTTTTTACCCTGAAGAATGGAAGATTACCCTGGATATATTGTGGGCTTAATATGGGAAGGTCCTACCTTAGTATTCCTGAAGGATATTCGGTAAGTCTGGTATTCCTTATTTGATTAATTAACTGGTAACTATGGTTTTTCTTCCAGGATCATCCAAGTATACAATATGAGTACAAGAATCGGTCACTGGCCGCTGTCGTGAAGTTATCAAGTGATTTATATCGATCTATCTAATCCCAAATATATGTGTTCCAGAAAACTAGTTATCGAGAAGTTAAAAGTAAAACTAGCGGTTAACGAGGGGTCAATGTGACGTTGAGTAGAAATTGCAGTTTTAACGTGAAACTTGCAGGTCTAAAAGGGTGAAAACTATCTAAGTTCCTGAATATCTAATAACTTTATGTAAGTAAATAACTTAATTAAATATTTAATTTGAAAATATGCATAACAAAAGTGATCGAAGGTTTTTATATTAATCTTAGATTTTCAAAGAGACTTACCAAAGATGGTGGGTGGCCTTATTGTGATATTCAATTTTATCTTAGCAATCCTAATCCCTAGCTAAAAGGTATATTTAATATCTATTAAACTAGATATAAATGGTGATTTGCTTAATAATATTTTTGAGTTTCCTGATATATCTTGCTAAAAAAATCCTTTTCTACGAAAAGTCAAGACAGAGCTCTCTACAGTTCAGCAAGTTTTGTCAGAATGGCCAAATCAACCCTTCAAAGGTTGAAAGTCAGAGTTCAAGTTCTCTTTAAAAATGTTGAACAAAAGTACCTATCTCTTTCTATTTCTAAACAATAACTAGTATATGCCCGTTGTCTACCCTTGTCTAATAAGTTCTGACTGTACTTTAGTTCACCCAGAACCAAATCTTGTCAATCTGGTGGATTGAATGACAATGACACAAGGACAAGTGACACAATAACAATAAACAAACCCTATCTTTTATTAAAATAAATAACTAGAATTATTATTACTTATTTTAGGATAGAAATCTCAATGACATGCGAAAATGAAAAGAAGAATATTATTAACAGGATATTAAAGTGTAAAAATGTAATTAAAGAAGGTCAGTAACTTTAGGACTTAGATTTTGGTTCTTCGAATACTAAAGGTATGTTTTATTTAAAATTTTAGATAACCAGAATTAACTGGGTGAGGGAGACTACTAAATATCATCAGGTTTTAGATTTATTTTCTTCACAGGATATTTTTATAGATTTTAAATATTATTAATATTAAACGTTTCATTTTCATAAGAGGTGCATTTTTATCACTAGTTCGGAGAGTAGTATATAGTAGGAATTTTGAAACCGTAACAATTTTTAATACATAATAATATATTATGCACCAATATCTTCAATATTTACATTTATGTAACTAAATACTAAATGTCGCAACTTCTTATTTTACTTATAGTATCACTTACATTATTAAATGACATGCCCTGGTATCCTAACTTACACATGTTATTTAGATCAATAAGTAATAGAGACTGATATGATGATTCTGCCATGCGTGCTGAGTGGCAGTGTAAAACGAGGAGAATATATATAATAGTTTAACCATGGTTGGTACACGTGAAATTACGAAAAGAATGTTTAGTGTCCTATTTATACCTTATTCCACATGGAAACTACCACTCTCCTGCGGGTAGTCATATAAACTCCAGATTCAAACGATTTACCAAAAGCGAATCAGCAACTAATCTATGTTTAATATTTATTATGCCATTCAATTTCATTGTTGTAAACTGTGGAAGCAGAGCTAATAGTAACCAAGTCTCTTTTTCTTTTTTCAGACTACAAAATTTCTACATGGAAACAGTTTATCAGCTATTAACTAACAACATTTAATATTTTCTTACATTTATTCCCATTTTCGTATATTCGTTATCATTTTCTTACATTTATTGCTATTTTGTTACATTTATTGTCATTTTATTGACGTTTAACTACCATTTTCTTAAACTAATTACATTTAGTTACATTTTTCCTTCCCTCCAATCTACTTCTTGTGGTGCCATTGCCACCCATCGTATAAAGCTGATGTAACTCGTAATTCCTATTCATAAGCCACGCCACTGTTCCATATTAACATTCAATGCAGATAATAATGCGGTGGACTATGATTCCAGACACCCGTTTATTGTCTCATTCGGATTTGTAATTATAATGACTCTCCGACTCATCTTTGTCACAGTGATTGCGACTTACCGAATAAACTACCTTAGGTGCTTCGTATGGGCGGATTTGAGTCACTGAAGACTATAGAATATCGACATCCCGCTTTGAATAAGTGTCGCGCGAGTTTAGCTGAAGAGACTTGTCTCTTTGTGAAGACATTTTCATGAATAATAACAATGTCGAAATTCTTTATGGTATTGTCATTGTGTGTTTACGATTATTAAAAAGAATAGTGGATTAAGGTGTAAAGGAGCGGTTGGATGAGAAATTCTTGCGGTCGTGCTGCTTTGCGGTTGAGGATTAAAATTAGATTTCGCATCACGTATGGTACCACGTTTCTCACCGCAGATATATCGTGAAATAGCTACTGTGCAAATGCATTACGCTGAGGTCCAATAAATAGTTTGCTAATTTGTTTCTTAAAGACATACAAGGGCTGTCCAGCGGAAATTGAGCCTCGTCTAAGAGGTGTTTGTAAAAAAAACTGATGTGTTAAATTTTAATATGATTAATGGGACACACATAAAATAAACGCAAAATAAACAAAACCATATCTAGCGATACTTTAATTTAAATAATATTCTGTGAAAGAGTTTCAAGTAATATAAGATAAATATTCCAAAGAATTCAATAAGGAATTATTAGTCACTTATACACAATGTTCACTTTAATAATATGAAATGGCAAATGGGAAGCAGGACGAGAGTCAATTAAAGATAACGAGCACCCAAAATAGACTTGCACAGTCGTTACCGCATTCAAAAGAAAATATTAAAAAAGTGGAAAAATTATTAGTCCTCGAAGTCCGTCGAATTTGGGTTCTTCAGATAATAGAGGAACTAAAAATAAGCAACAATAGTTGAAAACAAATTGTTTATAATTATTTATTAATCAGTAAGGTGAGCATGCGTTGGGTAATCAAAATGTTAAGCCCGCTAGATTGGCACCGAAGAGAGGAAAGCTCACGTGATTTTCTTCGTTTATTTAAGAACCATTTAAAAGCGACGTATCATGGATTTATCAGTACGAACCAGAATTCAAACAGCAGTCAATACAATGGATGAAAAACTTACCGCGCAAGATCAATGTTCAATGGGTGGCTAACAAACTTATGGCAACAATGTCTGGGATAGCAAAAGGTGAGTGTTGAAACATTAAACATGTTAAAACAAGCTAAAAAAGAACAATAATATTTAATTTTATTAATCAGTATTCAGTATCAAAAAATAAAAACCAACCCTGAAGCAAGTTCGAATCTCGCAATCCGCGTCACAGCATATGTCACAAGTCATGTGAATGCTTATTCTTAAAATAATTGAGTAAGACGCTTCAACGCAAGTCATGCTGATTCTTCTCGCTTGTTCATTTTATAGTAGTGGTGGAGAATTATCGATAGTCTTCACCATCGATAGTTATGGATCATGGGGCCTTCGACTATCGATTGTTATCGATAGTTTTAGAAGGTTTTGGTTGCGGAAGTATGTCTTCTATAGCTTTGTTTTATTTTCCTACAGAACCACAGAGAACTGCAATCCCAGAACTAGTGCACATACCTTTTAAAAATTTTATGCACACTTTTCCTTAGCTAGTTCTAGAATTACAGTTTTCTCTAGTTATATGGAGAAAAAAAAACAATCCATTTTTTTCGTACCTAATTCTCTTATGTACCATAATAGAAAGGATTCGACGGTGGATTGTACCCTAGACGTTTATGGAAAATTAGACTAGACATACGATCGTTCTTAAAATTAGTCTAGTTTTCCGTAAGCGTGCACATAGATTTAGAATTAGAAAGGCCAGGTTGAAATATATTTAAAAACTTTTCCATACTGATGAAAACGATTTAAAACGTGTCCACTTGGACATAACCAAACAAATAAACTATAAATATTTAAATATTTTGTTCTTCTTCTAGGGCCACACGCGTAAATGCCACCCACAGTACAACATTCTAACCAAACTTTCGAACTTTAAACAGTGATAGCTGCCTAATATTGACTATCGAAAGTTATCGATAGTTGATAAAAACCATCGATATATTTCGATAGTCTAAACCAGTGGTTCTCAAACTGTTTTGGTGACGGAATCTTTTTGAAAAGCGAAATATTTGACGGAGCCCTAAACCCATTTCTGAAAAAAAGTCCTCCGTGCATAATCCTCCTTGCTCTAGCTTCTTGCAGGTTCCTCCCGTTTCTTTGCGGAGCCCCTACAACAAAATCCTCAAAATCATATCATCCTTCATCTGGTCTCAAAAAACAAAAAAAAGGTCCTCATACCAAAATCATATTCTCCTTCCTCTTCCTGACTTCAAAAACAAAAGGTCCCAAAGTCCCGTTGTACCGATAGGTACTGCATTTTTTTGTTATGGCTATTATTTTCTTCTTTGCGGAGCCCCCACAATAGCTTTGCGGAGCCCTAGGGCTCCGCGGACCACACCTTGAGTAACGCTGGTCTAAACTATCGATGGTTGTCGATAGTACCATCGATGATTCTCCACAACAGAGCTTTATCAACTCTCACGAGACCTACATAGTTTTGCCGATTCACACAATCAGTTTGTCGCCATGTCGCCATATTTAATTTCTTAGTAAAAAATAGAAATACAGGCCAATGTTAGATGAATTTACAAAGTTATTGTTTACTATTAAGTTAAGTATTAAATGTAAACCAACAGTGTTGTGAATGAATTTACACTGGTAAAGGTTGTTAAACCTTGTCAGAATTTTATTTTACACCAAGTTTGATAGAGTTCATAGAATTCGAAGAAAGGTGTAAAAAATGTGAAGGATAAGCAATTGCCTCGCACCGTGAGTAGCGATTGTACAAATATAAACAAATAGTTTTTTCCCTAACAATACACTTGTGTCATTTCGGATCTAATTGAAAATGCGCTGGATATTATGTCGAGGACAGTAAATTAAAACTTGGTTAACAATTTTTCTCTCATCATATTCTTCACATCGAGGAGCATAACTGTCTGGCACTTTCCGAATATTAGTAACAGGCTTACAAGGAAAAAACTTTTCCTTTATAGACCATTATTTAGATAGGAAATTTTCCCATTATCGAGTGAACCTACAAACTAATTTACTTTTACAATAGCATGCACGAGCTCAGATTCTGGATATATTATATAAAAAACATATATAATAAAATATTAAAATAATTATTAAAAATGGCATGGTCCAATATCCAAAATACAGAAAAAACGTATGAAAGTTCATTGCAAATAAGTGACATTTTTGAGAAGTGACATTTGACTTATAACTAGTATTTATTAAAAAGATTCAAGCGCTGAAATATGCTCAGGGTTCAGAATTTATTAAAAAAAATAAAAAATATGGGACTTCTGTTCAATGTTCATGATTCGATGGTATGTACAATTATATGACCACAGGTTCTATCATTCCGCCATTTCACTCTAATTCGACTCTGTGAGTTTGTAATTGATTAATATTAATTTTATGTAGTTTGCACTATTTTTATCTCTGAGAAAGGTGGAAATTTTTCAGTGAATACTACAAAGCTAAAAAGCTAGTGAATTCATAATGTCCAGTAGGGCAAACTTAAACAAACAGATTCGATTTTCATATTGATCTGTCATTTATTTTGAATAAGCAATTAAATTATTTTCAGGTTCAGCTGAGAAGGTAAATATGGCCAAATCAAGAAAAGAAACTGGGATGCTGTCAATCCAGGTATGGTTAAAAAGGCAAAATAGAGGAAATTCTTCGAAAAGGTTTTAATAATTATTCATAGGTTATTTGCTTTCAAATAAAAGATTTTAAACTGTTCGTTATTTTCACTAATTTTCTAAAACATCCTTTACTTTTCTATTTAAGCTTGTGAAAATATCTATGAAATGTTCTTAAATGGACGTCCTTAAGACATCCTTATTATTAACAATGGACGTTCCAAAGACGTCTATAAGACGTCCAAGTCCGTGAAATGGACCTTGTAAGGATATCTTGAATGCCTAAGCAAAACGTTTTTAAAATGTCCACAAGACCTCTTTGTGCTACCTAGGTAAAAAACAAATGAGCCTAAAGAGCGCTGCCGGAAGGTCTGCGCTAAAGTTCCAAACTATACAACGATACGTAAATAACAGAAGACAGCTAGTTAAGTTTAAAAATCAGAATTACACCTAATTATGCTTGCCGTGAAATTTTCACTTTGAAGCCAAAGGCCACCTTAAAACAATTATGCTGTTACTTGCGCAAAGATGTGCTATGGCAAATCGAAGAAGAACTTACGTTATTTAGTCTATGAAGTTGCAATTGCGAATCAAATAATTGTTCTGTAGATTTGAGGTACCAACAGACTAGCTGGTTTTAAAAGGCTTCTGAGATTTATGTTGCGCCACATAAGCAGAATAATGCAGCCTCTCGCGGGCTATATCGTTCAATAGACATAACGACGAACAATTTTTTAACAACATGGAGAATCTTTTAATTCGTATATCAACATTTGTAGATAGGACACGCATTTCTAACCTGGATAAAACGACAATAACCATGGTGCAGAAAGCCAGGAAAATTAGTTAGTTATTGTGCAATATGCGTAATATAAAACATCACTCCTCCAGCAATGGTCTTCCCAAGAAAAAAATTTAAACAACACATGATAAATGGAACATCCTTTGCAATACTGGTTCTTTCTCACTCTACTAATTGGATGATTCCGGAATTATTTGTTAACATCATGAAACATTTTATACATTATACGGCTACCATTTTGTAAAACTCATCCCTATTAATTATGGATAGTCATGAAACTCATTTATCGACAACAGACGTTTTAATTTTGGCAAAAAGACATAAGGTAACTCTTTTGACTCTACCACCTCATTTCTGCAACAAGTTGTAGCCACTGGATTTGTCAGTCTTCTTTCCATTTAAATTGCACTACATTGCAGCAATATAATCATGGTTACTTAGCAATCCTCTACGTTCTATAACAATGTATAACATTACTTCGTGTGTTGGAGTAGATGACACCTAAAAATATAACATCAGGCTCTAAATAGTCCGACAGAGCTTTGCCTAGGTATCAAATAGTTTCACAGTTCCAATGACGCTGAAAAGTACACACAGAAGATAGCAAATATACGTAAAGCAACCAATAATACTTTTGAGGCTGATAAAATGAAAAATGAGACTAATGAGGCAGATTTAGAAAGAGGAAGAGTATTATTACTACAGTTATCCCATAAATACATTTTGATTAAAGAAAAGGTCATAGAACGAAATAAGAAAATGGAAGTGTAATATATGAGAAAGCGCAGAAAGATAATGGAGGCTAAAACCAGACTCTTTGAATTAGCAGGTGATGAAAATGACGATGATTATCAAGACAATGGTAGAATTTCCGACGACCTGAGCTAGGAAGAACCCACCAAGAACCTCTTTAAGTTAACCGAATTGAAAAGAGAGGCTAATATTAACGATTTTGTCTTGGTTCAATTTACTAAATTGTTTTTTTATTACATTTTACTTCCTAATTTTATTATAAAGTTATTTGTTTGATATTAGGAAATCAAGAGACAAGTACTACACTTTATATACGCTGTTAAAAATTCTCTGGAAGTTAATGCGGATTTCATGTAAATAAAATAGAAAATATACGAAGCATTAACCCTAAAGTAACACAATATGTTGAAACTGAACGGGTAGCCGTTTACATATATTAATAGTAGTAAATAAGCTAGGCGCATTCCCGCCTTGTATACCATCGATATTAGCTTTTCGAAGAACATTTTATTCATTCAATTATCATAAATATGTCAATTCTCATGACCGTCGGTATAAAATTTAATTTCTTTGGAGGAACTTCGGAATTTTTACGGATAATGAATTTTTAGCCGAGTTTAAAAAGGTTGTTTAAATAACCGTTCCAAGCGGCCACCAAGCATGAGTGTGTTTGTATTTTAAATGGTGGCTATTTGGAGACGTTTATTTTTATGTACAAAAAAAAAACTATAAACCCGTCACAGTCATATTTCCTTTTCCGTTGTGACTTATATTGATTCTAATTTTATATGAGCGGTTTTGGAGCCACTATTACTAACTCTTTTTTTTTATTTTACAGCCCTTTTATTGTTTTTATGTATACCTACCGGGTGTACGCGTGAAACTTCGGATGGTTTAATTTCTGGTAAAATTAAATTAGGAATCATGAATTTTTGGAGTATGTGGGACAGTACAAATATTGACGAAAGCGAAATATAAAACTCAAAATGTATTGATGTGCTTTAGACTTTACATCATAGACTTTCTTCGCATTCAAATTTGACAGCTCGTAAAACTTATTGTCATAAATTTACAAAAATACCTTAAGTAGCATTTTTGCGACGATAACCACATAATACACCAAAATTAACGTTGTTCTTGGTGTAGAAATTAGTCATTTATAAAACGACGCTTTTAAAACTACCGGACAACGTTGTCTTAACGTTGAGCATGACTTTAATTAAACAATGTTAAACTAAAACGTTGATAAAACGTCAACCCAACCAACTACAAGTAGTAAATATTTTGGGAATGGGAATAACGTTCTAAAAACGTTAAAGTGACAACTTTAGTTACATTAAACGTTTTTCCGACGGAGAGCCGACGTTGTGAAATGTAACTAAGCAGTGGGTAATTTTTAAGTTAAATTAAAAACGTTTTTGCGGAGTTGCCTTTGCAACTAAACTAACCTTACTTTTAGACCTCAATGCTGAATGATCATAACATAACTTCAAAATTTTATGTATAAAACGGTTTTAAATAGAAAATAAAACGAGCCTTTAAATATACTGCCTCCTATTACAGGCAAAAAAAAAGATTGTCGTGGAGAAACTTCACATGCACAAGTCTACATGAAGACCGACAGTTTAAATTCTTTAAGAATAAATTCCAACCTGAATACAGATAAATTAAGGAAAACAACCAATTTTCCAGGAGGATGTTGCTGGCTTTTACCAGTCATTCGTATTTTTTCCACGTTTTTCTTGTGGGGTATACTACCAGCGTTAGACTGCTATTGTTGGACATGTTCCTTTGTGGGGGGCCAGTATACTGTACCATTTTCTTCTCATTGGTGGGGTATGGGTTCTACTTCTTGCGTGCTTTTTATATACAATAACTTTAAAATAATCGCCCATACTTTCTAATTTAAATTTTCTTTGCAAAATTGACAACAAATTACATTTATACATTTATGACAAGTGACATCTGACACTACTGACAGCTGAACGACACGGAAGCGCGTTCCAAAATGTAGGACGGGTGTGATCGTTAGTTAGAGTATTTAGTTTTTGGTCGGATAAGCAACTCCAGTCGCCCTTTTATATTTATATTTTTTTATTACAATCTCGTGTAACAATCGTATTGAATTTTCTCCTCGTCTTCAGAGTATTCGCTGGTCTCTTCAAAAACTGCCTTAGGAGGCTGGGAGTTCTATTTTTGGTTTTAAAGGGTTTTACAAAATGTTGGTTTGGTAAAAAACTCTTAAGAAATGGAAGCGTAAGGAATTGGTTGGAAGTAGCCTAGATAACACCATTAAAGAGCCCATTAAACATCCCAACTAACAAAGTAGCTTTATAATTTTTAGTTTATAAGACTGTTATATTTTATTGATATTATCTGGAATGCTAATTTATTGTATTACAGTTGCAGAAGTCACCATTTTGTTATCTGAAACTAAATTGTTATATAAATTAGTTTTTACAATATTCTTACAGCAAAATTATAAAATAGTTTTCACGATAACTATGAAATTGTTACGTAAACATTTATACAACTGTTCTATACAATATTTCAGCTTATAAAATAAAATTGCTTTATAGTTATTCTATATTATTGTTCTGGATTACCTTTAGAACTTTTTGGTTATACAAATATAACTGTTTCTTAACCTCATAATAACGCTTTAAAAAATAGTTATATAAATATTAGTGTGAGATAATTCCGCGTCAATAGCAATTTGCTTCTGATGAAAACTCTAAAATAACTGTAATATATCGAAATACACTATTACAAATCAGAAAACTGTATAGCAATTATTTTAGTTAAGAATAGTATTATCCCTTTAAAAATATTTATAAAAAAAATAAAGCAACTACATTTGGTAGTACCTACGCCAGATTATTTTGTATTTTATGTTTGTTCAACTACTTCCCATACCAATTGTATGTGAGTTTATGGTCTGAAAATGTCAGATTTAAATAGTGAAGAAATATAAAAAATAAGTGGTACCTGCTTTTCAGAGAACAGTAAAAAATATTAGTAAAACATTTTGCAGGTTTGTCTAGACACTCAAAAAAAAACTATCATACAGCCAGATAATAATTAGGTATGTTCTGAATAATCATGCCCCAATACTAAAAGAAAGCCATATTTTTGGCGATGTCCATGTTAAACTTGCTTATTCTCGTAATATTAAAAATCTGATGTGTCCAACACATGACTTTCCTATCTAGGTATTACAGGCTTTTTCCGGTTATTTTGTACAATCTATTGCAGCATCTCTATAAATGTTTAGAGGATAAACTAAATATATACATTGTCCACATACATCTACCGCGAAACATTTTTCTATAGATATTCATTGAAAATGAAAATACTGAAAAATTTAAATTTAGCACTTTTCCTACAATTTTTCCATTACGGTCCATTTTAAAAAAATCATGTATAAACAAATATTATAGAGATCGATATCGCAAACAACTTTTATTTTAACAATTTTCATAAAAATCAGAATTTTGCACATTTTGTCAAATTTTTCGAATACGGACCATTTCAGGAAATTTTTACATAAAGCAAAAATTATAGATAATAATATTAGAAGTAACTTTTATTTGAACAATTTTTTTCTTCAAACATAAATAACAGATATATTCCATAAAATATAAAAACGGCCTCCCATAAAGTACCCCCCCAGATGTTCCGACTTTGCCCAAAATCTAATCATTTCACGTCAGGCCGAAATAAAACTTAAGTTTAAAATTTAATGTTTTTTTCTTTATCCATTTTTGAGTTTTCTTCAAATTTCGAAATTTACACATTTTCTCAAATATCTCGAATACGGTCCATTTTAGAGAAATTATCTATAGGATAAGAATTATAGAGAATTATATTACAAACAACTTTTGTTTGAACAATTTTTATAGAAAAAATTTTTTTTTACATTTTGTCAAATTTCGCGAATACGGACCATTTTAGGAAAATTTTGTATATAACAAAAATTATAGATAATAAAATAAGAAGTAACTTTCATTTGAAAAATTTTCTTCCCCAAACGTAAATAACAGATATATTCCATAAAATATAAAAATGACCACCTATAAAGTACCCCCCCAGATGTTCCGACTCTGCCCAAAATCTAATCAGCTCATTAGACGTTGGAACAAAGCTTAAGTTTGAAATTTGGTGTTTTTCCGTGTATCGGTTCATGAGTTATGCGTTATACAGACACACACACACACACACACACACACAGACACACAGACACACACACACACACACACACACACACACACACACACACACACACACACACACACACACACACACACACACACACACACACACACACACACACACAGACATCATCGCGAAAATAGTCAAAACGGATTCAGGGGACCTCAAAACGTAAAAATCCGTCGAAAACTCGAGGTCGAAAAAAATCATGATTCCTATACTTTCCTTATATCTGTATACAGATAGGAAAGTAAAAATTATGCTTGCTCTATAAAGCTGTAGAAACAAATCTAATCATTTCAATTCTCAAATACTTCAATCGGAAACGATTTAGTAAGGTTATGTTATATTTTGTCATATAGTGCAGCAATATGAAACTATTATAGTACAACAAACCATGATGAACTTGTTTTGTAGAAATGAGTAATAAACTTATTGTATTACAGCTGTTTTTACTACAATAATATTTTATAATTATGACTCAGTCTTAAAATAACTTTCTAATACCTCTGAATAGCCGCCATATTTAACAAAAACCTAAGACAGTTTTAAAGCTAAATCTACTATCGGTTTTACTAATATTTAAGACAAAACCAATGTTAATTAAAGATTTTAATCATTGTTAATATTAGCATAATTTTATTACTAAAAAAAAATCAAATTGCATAAATTTAATTTTTGTTTCACACTGAAAAAGTATTAGAAATATGAATCAAACTCGAGGCGCTTAAAAATTTAGTATTGTATGTGCTATATAATTAACAGTAATTCTTGCTGCGCATCTAAAAACGACTTTATTGTAGGTCATACATTATGTCTAAACTTAAACCGCGTTATAGATATCTCTTAAGTAGATACTGCCATTTTACTAATATCGCCTTGAATTTACTTTTATGACAAATATAGAATTAATTTGTTTTCACCAGAAACATTTAAAAAACTAAAATGTTACTGATTTTGATATGCAACCTAACCTCAAAATTGAAAATTTATAAAACAGTTATAAAAGTTTAAAAAAACATTTGTTTAAAGTCTGCGTAAATGTGTAGTAACTGTTCGGTAACTGCATTCAACAAATCTTATAGAATTTACAAAAGAACCAAATAGTTCTGTAATACTGCGCCCATTTTGTGTTTATTACTGTTGAAAGAATGTTCCGGAAATGTTCTTAGCTAATATTCTATTTTATAAATTTGGTTCTGTAAACATTTTTTCAGCTTTTATAAAATATCAAATTGTTACTTGGGATCTTGGATGTTGACGAATATAATTATATTACAAATTTTTTAATATTATTAAAAAAATCTTCGGAATAGTCGACTGATTCAAATCCATTTAAATATTCTGTCATAGCTGTCCATAGCCCAAAAATCGTTGAACAAAACCAATCTTACGTCTTTATTTAATTTTTCAACACAGCTATTTTTGCATTTTTTCAATTCCTTTAGACTCTTTTTCCGAACTGTCTTATTCTTTTTGGTACAATACTCCTGTTCTGTATTGCGTTTTACTTTTCTGTCTTTTCGGATTTTTCGAGTTTCTTTGACTTTTTTTGCTACCTGATTTGTATTATCATCTCTTGTTGGTTCTTCTTCGTCAGCTGCTTGTTCTACTGTATCGCCAAGTCTTTTTCGCTTTTTTTGTCGTACTGATTGACTTTCTTGAACATCTTCTAAATCATCATCATTAGAGTCGAAAATTCCTGCAAACTGTTCCTGTATTTATAAAGGTAAAGAAGGCGCAGGACGGGACCCTTCTGAATCTAAAAATGTTATTATTTTGTAATAGTTTTAGAATATAACAGGTTAAAGCTGAAACTTACTTGGATTCCTTTGCATATTTCTATCTATGCAAGGTTTTGATGTACTTTGTTCCGAATTATTACCAGAAGATAAACTTTTGTCACAGCTTTTACTTTCTAAACCTGTAATATGATCTTGTTATTTTATCTATTTTTATAGTGTTTTAAGCTTTTATTATTTGGGGAGTGGGTCAGGTTATTAAACAACTCGTATCACTTTGAAAAAGAATGTTAGACGCCACTATATTTAAACTTTCTAAACTTGACAAACGATTAATGATGAAAATATAGAAAATCAGTAACCTTTATGATACTATAATTAAATAAGGTAGCGACAAATTCTAATTCACAGAGACTTAATTATTCAAATTTAAATGTTTTATTATAACTGATCTGTGGTATCAGAGGTAACACTTAAGGAGTGACTGTAGAGGCCTTCTTGTTACATTTTCAAAGGTAAAGTGAAATCTCGTTAACTTCTTTTGGTGGTTGAACTAAACTTCTTGATGTATTCTAAACAGGCAGCTTGTACGTTCTTCCAGATTACTAAACATGCAGCTGGTACGTTCTTCTAAAATTCATCTAGATACAGCTTATATTGAACCATATATATAGTTTCTATTGAACCATCTATATAACTTCTATAGGACCATCTATATATAGCAAGGCTACAAGGAAAAAGGTAAAAATATAAAGAAAGGAATCAGGAAGAGTATATAGGAAACAGATAAGATGCTTTTTACTATCAAATGAACAAATTAAACTATTATTTGAATAGATTCACAGAGACTAGAATTAATATGAATAGGAAAAATCTTATTTAACATATTTAAATATATTAAAGCATATTATCTCTTATTAACAAAATAATAGATAAAATTATATAAAACGGATTATCATGTGCCATTCAATGTTGAGGTTATGTTTCAGATTTGACATTTTAATAAAGAAATTCTTGTACTAAATATATATTTTCAACAAAATATCGGTACGAAACTTACCTTTATAAAATCAGACGGTCATTAAAAATATTTAAGATAATTAGTACATCGGATGTACACGATAAAAGATAATTAAAATTCAATAATTAACTTCTTCGATGACAGAGGTAAATCGAAATGACAACCCGAGTTTTGACACAAGGCATAAACGACAAATGACGTTTGTGTAGAGATGGTGGTTTCAAAATAACGAAAACGGTTATAACCGTTACAATGTCTGGGACTAAATAACTAAAACGGTTACAACCGTTACAAACCATAAAAAATAAAAACATGTTTAACTATTATTGCTTTAAAAATCGACTTATAAAATTCTTCTTACCTGCAATCTGCTGCCCGACACTACTATTCGTTACTTCTAATTCTAAATTTCGAGAATCTGGAACATAAAGATTAACATATTGAACTTTTCTATGAACAACTTAAACAAAACGTAAAAACAAAGAAAGTAATAAAATTAATATTACCTGATAAACTTTGATTGTCGTTTGATTCTGTTTAAAGCATTTGCAAAATTTTTAGAGATCTAGAAGACATGTTCAGCACTATTTTATTAACCTGCTGTTACACTGCATACTAAAAATATAAACAATACATTCTGGAGGTTATATCGTTACTAATACAGGTAGGTATAAATAAATAAAATAAATCGAATATACAACGGTGTAAAAGGAGACAAATCAACTTATCTCCATGTAGTTTTTCCGTGGTTCGTCTACAAGGAGCTAACATGACTTATCCCGTTTTACACAAAATAAAGGATACAATATTATGACTTACCTCTTTCTAATATTGTAAATATCTTGTGGTACATACAGATATGACTTATCTCGTTTTCCCCGAGCATTGACATTGGTTTTTTGGTTTGAAATATGACCTAACCCCGATTTAAAGAAAATGTGACTTATCGCCTTTTTCACGCGCATCAGCGAATTGTCGATGTTTAAAGACAGCAGTTAGTGGCGACTTTATATTTTTCGGGTGCGCTAACCAACATTCGTATCAGTTCGAAGTTTTTTAATATTAAATATTTAATAGGTATTATCGTCGTGTAAACCTTCTAAAATGCTAATTTCCGATGCCTCTTCTAAACATTATTATTAATATTATTTAAACCCACAGAGACATCTTTATTTAACTTCCCACGTTGGACGGTAGAAAGAGGTTCATTATTTTTCTATACTTTTTCGTGCTAACTTTGGTTAGGTATTTGTAAAGATTTGTTATCAAACTACAAAACCTAAATCATTATTCTTATACCAAGCTCGCACGGATGTTTTCCTCAATATTTATGGAACATACGTTGCTATTATTATTTTATTCTGTTCTTCTAGACCCATTGATTTATACCAAGATATTTCAGACGCGTACGCTAAACCAGTGAACCTTTTGTGGACACTCTCCGTGTGTACAAGTGCATGTGCGCGGCAAAAGGCAAACAAGCCAGGTAGCAGCGACGTATCTTGTAATGCGTGTATAATAGGGTCGGTTCTATTTGAAGAACACTACAAATAATATCAAGATTGTCCTCAACAGTACCCCGTTTCCCATAGCTGTGGCTCTATCTCATCTTGAGACGAGTTATGCTCGGTTTGTCAACATGTAATTGGTTTTTGTTTAAGATTAAACATCGAAGTCAGCATTAATTATAGTTAAGTGGTCATCAGAATCGATAATTGCATTTTCTGTTAATTAAAACAGGATTTTATTAGTTAATTATCGATAAAATGTTTGGGAGTTGTTAGAATTTCGGAAATAATTTTTTTGTTGAATAACTTACAAGTTTAATAAAATAGTTTGCTAATACTTGTTGTATGAAAGAATCTTGTATTTTGGTTTTCATCAACAATAACAGATCGATTCTTCAAATTAAAAAAAGAAAGTTAATACTTTGAACTAAAAGAAATAAAAGAAGGAGTCCCACAAGAAAGTCTACTTAGTACAGTCCTATATTTACTCGATACATATGCAAAGATGAGTTGAGAGAAACGTGCGAGGAAGAAAAAGACAGAACTATCACAAATTACAGATTTATAATTTATATAACGTTTATTGAAGATCATAAAATATGCATGCTTTAAAATTTACAATAAGTCTTATAATAAAACCCAGTTTGGATCAATAGATAATGTAATTGTATGCATATTACCATTGATATTAGTAACCAACCTACTGAATCAACTATACTTCTTTTGATTCATTTATATCATCGTCTTTATTTATTGTGATGTTTTAATTATTATTTTGTTTATTTATTTTACTTTTAAATGTTCTATAAACTTTATTATTATTGTTTCAATTTCTTCAACATCTCCCGTTCTATTAAGGCCAATCCCATCCCTTAAGATTAAATTATTGGTTGGTAGCCCGAAGAGGTGCTAGTATCTATTGCATACCCCCACGCTCAAGACCGCCCGTTGTCTACCGACCATACCCACACCCATACCTTCTTTATTTCGTACAGACGAGAATTCCTACTTTATTTGAAATGTCCTCACAAAAAACAACAAAATTATCAGGATATTGTATAGAAGCATAAGCAAATGTGAATGGGGAAGTGAATTTATTAACGTTAAGTATTTCTAGTATACAGGATGAATAATAGGTTTATACTTTTTTTTTAACCATAATATAGAAGTCATCAAAATATACAACCTTATTAAAATAAATTTTTCAAAAAAAAATCGAAAATAAGAAACTTGCTATATTTATTTCCAAAATGTGTTCAATACTGTTTTGTATAAGGTTATAACTTTCGTGCGAAAATGTTGATGATATTCACAAAAATTAACTCTGCTGGGGAAATGTTCAAGTTAAACATAAAAGGAATAGGTACAATTGATTTTCCAATTGCTGTATACACTTTTCTTTAACTTATTGCTCCTGATATATGCAATTACCTGCACACTTATCTAACAACAAGTCCTTAACCACATTAATATTTAAAATGTTTTGTTTTATACAGACCTTATCCTTTAACCACCTTCCTCTATAACGGAGGATAAAAGTAAGGTGACGTCTTTATTTGAAATATATATTCGTACCTTCCTGCTCTTAACCTATGAAGGTTCCTTCATTTAAAATTAGTTCTCTCAACATAGGAATCGGCAGTAACCGGATGATAACTTAATAAAATTTCGTGGATATTTATACCTAATCCTATTTAATTTTTCAACTTTTATTTTAAAATTAATTTTGTTTTGTTTTTTTTTGTAATTTTTTTTTGGACCCTTGGTTTTGGCGCTCCTAAAGGATGGCGCCCGTGTGCATTGTACACTTTGCACATATGGTAGCGGGGGCCCTGATACTTATATCTAGATTTGACTGGGAGTGGATTTTCAATTTTTTTAACAGATTTCTAGAAAAAAATTCCTAAAATTTCTAATTTTATGGGTTTTTCGATTTATCTTTTTGTTTAGAAAAAATTAAATTTCAGAAAATTACTACCAGAGGAACATAGTTTTAACCTTCCTTTGTGATAACGTAATTTTTATTGTATTGCATATTTTGTAAAAAATTCGTAAGATCGAAATTCGTCGAATGCACTGTTCCCATTGCCCCCTAGAACTATTGTTCTACAATTTTGTTTTACCTTGTATATTAAATTAGCAAATAAAAGAAACATAGTTTACTGTAGGTATCTACAATTGTGTTTTAACTTGTATATTAAATTAAATGAAATGAACAAAATTTTTCCTATCTTTTTAATTTTAGTTACAAAGTACAAACGACAAGACTGGTGATTAAAACATAAAAATTACCACGTATGGATAGCATTAATCATTAAACCATTCAAATTTAAATCAAAAAAATGTTATTATATTTATAAATATAAATTGGACATCCTGTATAAACGTTGTTCTATGAACCTTACCCCCATCCCATTCAATTATGATTACCTATCAATTTTGAACATGCGCAAATAATTCCCACTAACCAAACCAGAGAAAAAAGTGTTAACAGTTTTTTGTCAAGTTGCCTTTGGAGAAATTTATTTTGACAAATGTCTACTAAATTGTGAATTTTGCAATGATACTTGTGAATATTTTTAAGTATTATCCTCTTTTATGTTAGAAAATGAAAAATCAATAACTTGAAATTTGATAAGGTAAGACTTTTGTTGATTTTCTTTAATGAACTGCCGATTAATGTTGTAAGATTTGCTCGTTTTCGTCCGAGATAGTACGTTTGTATTACGTTTGACATTACAGACACGAATTTTAAAATATTTTTTGCACTCTTTGATAGTAATAGTTAAATATTACGAAAATGAATATAACACTATGGATTATCCATGTAAAAGGGGAAATTTAATGATAAAATAGCCAAAATTGCTCATTTTGAAGCAAATATTTAGACGTAGCTGTGCAGGGTTGCCAAGCGTTTTGATATGTAAGAAGATATCTAGTTTTTAAATTCTTAGTAAATTATTATACATTTAGTTACATAAATAAAATTTTATTTTTTTATTTTGATTAGTTAAAATTATTTAATATACAGGGTATCTCAAAAAGCTGTATACTAATGGAAAATAGTTTATTTTGTATTTCACAAAAAAGTTATTACTGATAAAAAATACTATATCACTTGAAAATCTATAATCATGTATCAATTTTTTTAAAATATGCTATAAATATATTTTTTATTTTGATTAGTTAAAATAATAATCTACAGGGTATCCTAAGAAGTTGTATACAAGTGGAAAAAAGTTTTTTAAATTTTATAAAAAAATATTCTAGATAAATGTAGGTACTATATCATTTAAAAATGCATTATCAATTCTTTTAAAATATAGATAATATACAGGGGAATTTAAAAAATTATGATTTATAATGAAGAGTAAATACTTTTAAATTTTTGCATAAAGCAAAATATTAAGTGTTGATAGGAATAATTAAAAAATATAGATACTATGAATATTTTTTTATTTTTATTAGTTAAAATAAAAATCTACAGGGTATCCTAAAAAGTTATATAGAAGTGGTAAAAAGGTTTTTAAATTTTACAAAAAAAAATATTCTAGATAAATGTATTAGTTGTATCACTTAAAAATCATTATCAAGCATAAATTCTTTTAAAATATAGATAATATACAAGGGAATATAAAAATTATGATTTATAATGAAGAGTAAATAATTTTAAATTTCTGTATAAAGCAAAATATTAAGTGTTGATAGGAATAATTAAAAAATATGCTATGAAAATATTTTTTTATTTTGATTAGTTAAAATAACAATTTACAGTGTATCCTAAAAAGTTGTATACAAGTGGTAAAAAGTTTCTTAAATTTTACAAAAAAATATTCTAGATAAATGTACTATATCACTTAAAAATCCATAATCAAGCATAATTTTTTTATAATATAGATAATATACAGGAGAAGTAGAAAATAATTATTTACAATGAAGAGTATATACTTTTAAATTGCTGCATAAAGCAAAATATTAAGAGTTGATAGGAATAATTAAAAAATATAGATACTATGATTTTTTTTAATTTTTATTAGTTAAAATAAAAATCTACAGGGTATCCTAAAAAGTTATATAAAAGTGGTAAAAAGATTTTTAAATTTTACAAAAAAATATTCTAGATAAATGTATTAGGTATATCACTTAAAAATCCATAATCAAGCATCCATTTTTTTAAAATATAGATAATATACAGGGGAAATAAAAAAAAGATTATAATGAAGAGTAAATACTTATAAATTTATGCTAAAGCAAAATATTAATTTCCACATTTTTAAATAAATTCGTTATTAAATTGAAATTTTTTGTAATATAATTTCTATTAGATATTTTATAGTTTTTGCGGTGAAACTCAAAAACCATTATGATTTTTTTTACTATTTATATTAATAACAGAAAATTTGCATAAAGTCGAAAAAAAAGAGGCATGTACGAGGAAATCAAATTATATCAGATTGTGCAACAAGTGCTCAAAGCAAAACCTTTTTCACTAGCACAAAGTGGGAAAAGTGCCTTGTGCATATGTTTCACATTATAATTTCTCTACGAACACAATTTTTATAGCTTATATGATGTATAGATATTTTATTTTTTTTTTTCATATTTCTAATAGTACGAGTAATTATAGTCAGGACTTTTTATCCGTGTGTTCCGGGTTCGAATACCACCAGATCTAAGATATTTTTCAAATAATTAATTTACATAAATTCTACCAATCGTCCATTTACTGTTGGGTGAGGGAATTTTTTGTATTATAATTTCTATTAGATATTTTATATTTTTTGCGGTGAAACTCAAAAACCATCATGTTTTTTTTACTTTTTATATTTATAACAGTTGGAAAACTTGCATAAAATAGAAAAAAAAAAGAAGCATATACGAGGAAGTCAAATTATATCAGATTGTGCAACGAGTGCTCAAAGCAAAACCTTTTTCACTAGCACAGAGTGGGAAAAGTGCCTTGTGCACATGTTTTACACTATAATTTCTCTACAAACACAATTTTAATAGTTTAGATTTTTTTGTTAGTTTGCATTGCACCTAGTTATATTTCAGCCAATCAGCAATTTGTCTTTATTATAAACTTAAGTAAACTTAAGAGGTTTAAAACTAAGAGTTCTCCAATGGTATCTTCTCCTTTCTGTTCTGATAACTATACACACACACACACTTTCACATCACTAATTTAAATGGTTTGGTCCTTCTGAGCCTTCTCCTCATTAAGTATCGGTTGTCCAGGAACTGTAGAACTTCGATGTTGACATGATTATGCAGTCTTTTTTCATGTTTTTTGCGATGGGTTTTCTCTCTTTTTCTAGTGTAGGCATTCTCAGATCTCTGTGTCGGTCTGAGTTTCTAACATACCAAGGGGCGTTTACTATTGCCCTTAATATTTTGTTCTGGAAACGCTGTATTATATTTATGTTAGTTTTACTGGCACACCTCCTGAGCTGTATGCCGTAAGTCCATACTGGCTTCAGTACTTGCTTATATATTAAAAGTTTATTTTCGATTGAAAGTTTTGATTTTCTATTCATCAACCAGTATAATTTTTTATATTTAATACCCGTTTTTTCTTTATGTGTTCTTTTTACTTTAATTTAATATCTAGGTTCATTCCCAAGTATTTCGCCGAATTGGAATATGGTATTCTAGTATTATTTATTGTCACTGGTAGGTATTCTACTGATCTTTTATTAGTGAAGTTAACCTGAATTGTTTTAGTTTCGTTGAGTTTAATGCGCCATATTTTTGTCCACTCATAGATTTTATTAGTTGCATTGATTGAAGTTTTCTGGTTGATTCTTCTATGGTTTTACCGATGGCAAGTATGGCCGTGTAGTCGGCAAATGTGGCTACTTTCACATTTTGCGTTTGTGGTATGTCGGAGGTAAACAACAGGTAAAGAACTGGTCCTACAACACTCCCTTGAGGTACCCCTGCTTTAGTTTTTTTAAGCTTGGAATATTCTTCTTATTTAACTCTGAAAATTCTATCAGTCAAGTAAGATTTTAAGATGTCACAATATTGTCTAGGTGGAAGTTTATTTATTTTATATTCAAGGCCCTCTAACCATACTTTTCTTCTAGTGTTTTCTCTATTTCATTCGTTATTTTGTGGATTTAGTCAATAGTGGAATGCATGTTCCTAAATTCAAATGGGTGGTTAGGTATTATATTTTTACTATCTATCAGTGGTTTCAATTTTTTTAGTAACAATTTATCGAAAAGTTTAGATATAGGTCTATAGGTCTTAACTTTATTTGATGGTTTTTCAGGTTTGGGTATCATTATAATTTCAGCGACTTTCCTGATGCTAGGTACATGCTCTAGTCGAAATACAGTCTTTATAATATTGGTAAGTTTAACCACAGCTTTTCTTGGCAGTCGTTTTAGTATTTCACCTGTAATCAGATCGTACCCGGGTGCTTTCTTAGAATTGATATTTTCTTTGATTTCCTTAGCTACCTCTTTAGGCGTTACCCTAGGAATTTCTACTATGTTTGGGTTCTCTTGTTTTAATAAATCGAGTCCTCGTTCTTATTCGGTTGAAATTTTTTTCCAAATGATCTGCAAAGATGTCAGCTTTTTGTTTATTTGATCTTGCCCAGTTTCCGTTGTCTTCTTTTATTGGTGGCATATGATGACATATAGATATTTTTTTTTTTTTTCATATTGTTACAATATTCTAATAGTACGAGTAGTTATAGTCAGGATTTTTTTATCCGTGTGTTCCGGGTTCAAATCTCACCATATTTGGGATTTTTTCAATAAAGTCGCACAGGAAAACAGTAAAAGTCTGAAAATGGAAAATTTATTTATTATTAATTTAAAAAAAAAATATATTTTTCTTCAAAGTTCTCAATTATATAGAAATCAATAATAAATTATCTGGTTTTTGTCCCCTGAAAGAGCTAGAAAAAATTGGGTTTCGCAGTAATTTAGAATCATCTTATATACAGGGTGTACCAATAAAAACTCCCAGGCAGGATATTTTGGTAAATAATAGAGATATCTTAATTCTGTAAAAGCCAGTTCATAGAGCGTCAAGAGAGCTTCAGGTTTAGATATAAATTAATTTTAAATAGTTCAATATGTAGATGGCGCTACGCTCAATATTTCTTTCTTTCGATGGGAGGATCTTTCTTATATAGCGTATCTTGTAAAAAAATAATTTTAAAGCAGATTTTGTGCTATAAACTAATTCGATAAATCTAGCCATTTTTGATATATAGAGTGAGTCACTCAAAACAGTTTCATTCTGTTTTTCGGCATTATTAATTGGATTTTTAGAAAATGCTAAAACAGGTCGATTTTTATTCCAAATTGAACACATTTTTACAACAGAGACATCTGTCATATGTCAACCTTTTTAATAATAAATAAGGAATGTACCATGTACCACACATCATTGAAGAGGTAATTTTATGGAAAAGTCGGAAATATGGCTGTTTATTGCGATGCTTTTAATTTTAGCGCCTTCTATCGGAATAAAAAACCTGTAACGTATTATAAAGTGTGACACTTCATTTGAAAGCTAATTTCATTTCTAATTCAATGCACCACATAACATTAATATGAATATTTCCATATTTCACTTGCAACAAAATAAAGTTAGGAATAATTTTTAAAATATTGCATGATTCATTTTCAAACTATTGCAAGTGTAATATAGAGGATATTTATATTAGTGTTATGTGGTGCATTAAATTAATAATTAAATTTGCTTTCAAATAAGGTGTCACACTTCATAATATTTATAGTTTTTTTATCCCGATGGAGGGCGGTACAATTAAAAATATGGCAATACACAGTCATATTTCTAAATTCTCCATAAAATTACCTTTTTAATGATGTACTACACATTGTAGTGTCACATTACGTAGTAGTTTTTTATCCCGCTAGAGGGCGATAAAATTTAAGTAACGCAATTTACAAGAAATATTTCTGAATCCCCCATTAAATTAGGTACCTTTTCAATGATGTAGCATACATGGTACATTACCTATTTAACATTAAGGTGTTGGAGAAGTGCGAGGGAGGGGGTTGACACATGACAGATTTCTGTAATGTTTTTAATTTGGAATAAAAATCGACCTGTTTTATCATTTCCCTAAAATTCAATGATTAATGCTGAAGAACAGGATAAAACTGTTTTGAGTGACCCACTTTGTATATCAAAAATGGCTAGATTTATCTAATTAGTTTGTACAACAAAATTTGCTTTAAAATGCATTTTTTACAAGATGCACTAAACAAGAAAGATCCTCCCATCAAAAAGAAAATAATTGAGCGCAACGCCATCTACATATTGACTTATTTAAAATAAATTTATATCTAAAACTGAAGCTCTCTTAGTAATCTGTGAAATGGTTTTTACAGAATTAAAATATCTCTATTACTTACCAAAATATCCGGCCTGGGAGATTTTATTGGTACACTCTGTATATGTAGCCTTGCACCGGGCATGTGAACCCATCAATTTGTTTCGTTTGATTATTATGAACATCTAACAAGTCACAAAATAACATTTATTTTTAAATATGTACACGCAAATTTTAAATATAAATAAAAATAGAAGAAGTATCCCATAATTTTTAAAATATGGTACAGCACTTGCTTTGTCGTCGAGTATTATATTTTACGTAATTTCCTTTTAGGTCCATTTAATGAATATCCTCTTTTTTGACATATTTAAAGTTCTCCATTTCTAGTTTTTGTTTTTCTTTTCAGCGAATATCCGAAAATTAAAAATTTGAATCGCCGCAAATTTTTCGAGTTAATCGGAAGTACGATGTCGATGGTCTGAGCTCATGTTCATTTCACTTCTAACAATAAAGACGTTTGATCTCAGAAAGTATGTCCTCTGATGTCAATGAAGAACTTTAATTTTCATTATAGTGTCTTGGGATATACGTTCTAGGATCAAATGGACAAGGCTGCAGATATATCGCCCAGAGATACATTTAAGTATCAAAGGGTTGATATTGAATTGAACATGATACGATGATTATTAATTTCGTCGGGTTAGAAAATTTTTCGGACGCGTTTTAAACGGGAACATTTACTGGAAATAATGGATATTACGGATAAGTGGAAAGAAATACTTGGAATGTTAAATTGGATAGAGAATGAAGGTGGAATGAGGGACTTCAAATGGTGAGTGTATAATGTTTTCTGTAAATAAATTAATAAACCATCTAATATTATTAATATTATTTTCAATTATATATAAAACAAATATAAATTACAACAAATTATACAATTTTTAAAAATAAAGGACACAGTTCATTTTAAATTTTGTTTCTATAGGAATATTTTTCATTTTCCTATCTATAAAAATTCATGTAATTTTCCTGTACATATAAAAATGTCAAAAATTCCTACAGAAATGAATTCCTGCAAGTAGAGAATTGACCCCCAGGACACAATCAAAAATATTTTTCACTTAACCTTCGATTGTTTATTGAATTTATAAAAATTTTTAATATATATTAAAATTTCTTGTATGTTGTTTTAGGAGGAATAAGTGGCTTCAAATGGTGAGTTTTTTTATTTCAATTTAACTTTTTTTATATTGTTTAAACACTAAGAATGAATAGCAATAAATATCTTTAATGATATAGGAATCCCAACTAGCATACTTCTCTTATAACCTTTGAATTATAGAACATTCAATTATTATAAAGGTTTTATAGTCGTTTCAGAAATTCAATAATGACTCATAAATATAGCAAATGATGCAATTTAGCTGTCGAAAACAAAATAGCACTATAATATTGTTATATAAATATTCTTATAAATTTTTCTCATAAGATATGCTCACTATTTCTTAAGAACAGCTATAAGTCGTATCTATAACACAAATTTCTGTTTTAAGACTTTTTGATTTATAACGGTTTTATATTTGTCTTTAGTAACATTTTAAAGGTAAGTATAAATATGAAAACTTCCAAATTTATAAATCATGCCGTTTGATATAACAATTAGATACATTGGTTATATATTCAACATTTATAAGGGAAGTCGCCTCATTTTCTTGTTAAGGCAACTTGTGCGACATGTTTAAAGCAAAATTGTTTCAACAAATGTAAAATACTTTCATTGCAGCTACAAAAAACTAGATTTAAGAGAGCAAACATAGCAATTACAAAGTATCCTTTAAATGTCTTTATTACTGCTATATTAGTAACATCAATGAGGTAAAATGCTCTCAAAAAACACAAAAATATTCCTGCCGCTGGTTTAATAGAGCCAATTTGAAACATTTCATCATTTCTATTTTAACACGTTATTGGGTTGTTGATGTTTGAGTTAACAACATGGACATCTCACGCTGGATCTTGTCCCTATCAATCGTTTCCACAATTTTAAACATTTCAACGCACCACAAATAAGAACGAGAATAAAAATGCTCGATTAAATCTAACCTTTAAGCTCGTAAAAGTAAATATATATATATATATATATATATATATATTGGTTAATCGACAAATTATAGTTCTCGGGAGAGCAAAATGACTTTATTGTGGTTTTATTGCGAACAATTATAAAACCATTTGGCATTTACAAGAACTATTAGCACTAGTACAGAACAAAATAACTTTATTGTTGTGTTATTGTGAACAATTAGAAGACCATTTGGCATTTACAAGAATTATTAGCACTGGTTTAGAGCAATGTCTGCTGTCTAATAGTTTCAAGAGAGCAAAATAGATATATAGTGATGTTATTGCGGAAAACTATAAATCCTTTTGCCATTTTTGACGACTATTATAGACAAAATTGCTTTTCTCAAGTAATAAGGTTTTTATTATGTAGGCAATTTATTATGTCAGCATCCTCTAGTTAAACATTTATACAAGGTGTTGGTAAAAAGTACCATAATTGCAAATGAAAAAAATTACCTGAAATGAGCCCTCAGAAAATAAACTTGAGACCAAAAGGCATATATTATTGATAGACGTAGTAGTGCAGTAAAATAAAAAAAAAAACAAAGTGAAATATTTAGATATCTATTATTATATAAATTAATTTGTATTCATTTATATTAATTTAATAATGTTATTATTATTAATTATTAACGGATAATATCAAAATAATATTTGTCGAACAGCAAATTTTGACTGTAATAGAAACTATTAGTTCTTTAAAGTCTGTTAATTATATTAAATTATGTTAAATAGTACAGGATTAGGGATACCACATTTGAAAGTACCCTCGTAGACAATTGGCAATAAATTTTTGTAAATTATGGAAAAGTTAGGCAAATTGCTTTGTTGTTGCTGTTTATAAAGCAAAAATGTTTTATAAATGCTTTTTGTATAACTAAAACCTTCGCCATATTTGAAATGTAAAATTTTTGATGAAATAATGTGATAATGGTCTGTAAATACCAGATACTAAATTATTGCTTATTAGTAAGAATAATTTAATCTAATGTTTCTTTTATTAATACATTTTTACTGTCTTACATAAAAATTTATTTTAATTTTTAATTTCAATTAAATGTTTAGGGTTGGGGCGTAAAAAAATCGCCATAAAAGAATATAGAGTTTTAGGGCCGCCGAGAGCCAGGTCAGGCCTCGTGACAATTTTATAAAAAATTAGGGCCCCTTTTAATATCACATTTCTAAAAATAATGTCTTCCAGCAAAACCTTCTCCTCTTCTTTACTTGAATTTCTCTAAAAAAAGGTCTTCAAGCAACAACTTCTCCTCCTCTTTACTTTAATTTCTCTCTAAAAACAAGGTATTCAAGCAAAAACTTCTCCATCTCTTTACTTGAATTTCTCTCTAAAAAAAAGGTATTCAAGCAAAAACTTCTCCTCTGCCGAGTTGCTGAAGAAGTTGCCGGCCCCCCTTATGCCACTGCCGGGCAAAATTAAAGAAAAACCTAATAAAAAGTCATATCTCCATAAAATTATCTTTTGAATGATATGTCATTCTTTATACATTTCCTATTTAAATTATATTGGTAAGTGTGACGGAGGGGAAGGGAATGATGTATGGCATTTGAGAATATGATGAAAAGGTGTCCCTCTTGGAATAAAAATCTGTTTCAGGCAATTTTTGATATTATTTTTTAATAGGAGATACTTCTAATAGACATTTTTTTAAATTGACACCCACTTCGTATAATATTTATAAATTCTAAAAAATGTTTTAACAATAACACTTCCACAACGACAAAAATATCGTATATAACAGAAAGGAACGTTAAAGGTAGCTTACCTAAATTTATAAGATGAGGACCTTACTTTATATATTCCTTTGAGAAAAAGGACCGTTTGTAAAATAATAAACAGTTCGAATAACATGCGTTTAAGGTAAATCTATATTTAAACGAACCTTCCTTACTTTAAAAGAGAAAGGAGCATTTCTTAAATAATAATACTATTTTAAGGGAGGTTAAAGTAAAGAAAGCTTTTGAAGCGTGTTTAACAATTTGATCATAATTTTTACCATTCTGAACAAATAAATACACTACTTATCTACTAATTGAAATGATGCCCACTATAATACAATATTTGTAATTCAAATTCGTAAGAAAAACCGAAAAAATAGGTAAACATAGATAGACTTAATAATTCGTTTAACTTTTCGTCCACAAGTTCAGGCCCTGATTGAGAAATATTACTTTTTTATCCTTTCATCCCATCTTTCAATTTTACCAATATTTTTCGAGTTTGGTAATGCTTTGTAAATAATTTTAGCCTCGATAGCTTAAAAGCTGTATTTAATCTGTTACTTGGTATAAAAAACTATTTATAAAAATTTACTACTTGTGCGTTCCGAGAAGATTTAAAACGTAATATATAGTAAAAAATCTATTATTCTAACGCTTCTTCACGACACGTATCTTTTTATACATCCTTTTATGTATTAATAAATAGGATCGCATGTTACACGTAAAAGAAATGTAAAAAATATTTTCTAAATGATAGAACTCCAGAAGTTAAACATCTTTAATGTACGTGTATGTGTATGTGGTGCGTTGTCTGTTGCTTTGTTATGTTGACAGCGTTCCTTTGTTTATCTATTTTAATTAACAGTTACCATAAAAAGAAGTAGCATGGCTCTGCAATTAGTGATATTCCTTCTTCGTGAATAATCTTGCTTTTTCTATACATTTCTGAATTAACGTTTAGTTATCCTGCTGAGGTTGTAATGAAAGAACGCAAAGATTTTTTGTACATGGCTGGGGTACAAATTAGAAAATGCATATTCATTTTAAATTTTTTACTGTATGATCGGTTTCTGAAATATATCTAAGTTGTCAGCATATGTTAAGAAAAATGTCGATAAAATGTCCTGCATCACTTTTAACAAAAATAATAATAAAGAATAGAATTAGTAAAACATTTAGAAGTACATAGTTAAAAGAGATAATAATGATTTTTCAATATAGAAAATTATTTTTAAAAAAAATTTCAACCATAATAGGGTCAAAATGATTATTATCACCAAATGTATTATTAAATAATATTTCAGTAAAGTAATAAATATTTATTGTTAATTAAATCAGGGCCAATATTTTCACACCTGAATAAAGTTGAAAGTAACTACTTGCTGATTAGACTATAGGGCTACTGTTCGTTAAACTGCCAAGTAAATCTGCATATAACTTTACTCAGAGGTGAAAAGATCGACCCTAAATAAACTTGTACTATTTATAATGTGACCAAATATTGGTCAAGACAGTCCCGATAGTAGAAGAAGCTACACTTCAGCACAAATTTTCGATTTTTCCCAAGATTTGGGGAAATTTGTAAATGTGGCAACGTCACAATACATGGAGTAGATGGTAGGTATTTTTACATTTTCCTAGACATTGAGCGTGGTTGTAGCCAGAAAAGCCACAGAAAAAGGCAACATCGAATTTTGGTACGACGCTTCGATCGAGAGATCCCTTAGACAGATAAGAGCAACATCAAGATGGATGTTGGACATACGTCAATAGGTCGAAAAGGGGGCGAAAGTGAGCATAAGGACCCAAGCCGATTTGCACCACCACCTGTCACAGCAAGGTACACTAGCATTTTCCTAAGGACGGGTAAAGTCATAGAAATTGGCATCGAGGAGAGTGTTGCGAACTGTCAACTGTCAAAATGATATAAAGGGTAGGTTGAGACAGACAGACATAAACGCTATGTTAAAACGACAAAGTCATTCATAACTTTAGAGAAAAATTTAACAAAGCATCTCATGAGAAGAGACGATGACATCACAAAATCATTATCAACGTATCAGCTGCGTTTATTCTTAGCTATTGCAGACATTCGGGGGTACTGAGTGAATAACAGCCTTATTACCAAATAAATTACAAAAACATAGTACTCACATTATTTGATGTATCCAAATAAAAATCACTTAACATTATACATCTTCATGTTTTTGAACACTGAATCACGTGTTGAGATGATGATAAGAACAATATATAATTGCAAGTACCCAACTATTGAAACCGATTTAATATAACATTTCAAAAGATGATACTTTTAATTAATATCATTTAGCTACATGCAATCACCAAATATTAAACTATATAAATTAATACATTTTATAAAAACATATATTAATACGGAATTCGTTAACAGTTCTGTTTCCTGGCACTGAAAAGACTGTAAACATATTTTAAAAAATAGTTGCAATACATACTGTCCCAAAAAGTACATGAGGTAATAGAATGATATAATAAAAAATATAAAAATGCGCCATTAGTTAAAATAAGTGCATCTGAGCCTGGACAGAAAGTTGCAGATCTGTAGTATGGACGCGAAGTAATAAAAATACCTTTAAAACAAGAAATACAACATATTATAGCCAAATACGATCAAATCAAATAAAACTTTTAATCATTAAAAACAAAAAAATTAATATATCTAATCAAAGCACTAAAGTAGGTTAAAATCATTTACTTTTGCCAATCATAACTATCAATGAGCCGTAAGTAAAAACATAAAAAATTAATATAGGTAATCAAAGCGTTAATAAAATAGGTTAAAATCATTTATTTTACTATTGCCAAGAATAACTATCAATTAGACGTTGTTGTAGCCAAATAAAAGTAGAGCAATAATATCATCATCAAGTATAATTAAATATAAAAATTATTAAAAACATGATAAAATGAGAGCAGTTCGAAAACAGGATCCTGCAAAATAATAAAAATTATAGTAAAACATAAGTAACAACGTTTTGCCTCATATCATACAATAAATGTACTTATGACCAATGCTAATAAAGTTTTCATTCAGCAAATATATTACTATTTGTACGACTATTTCTAATAAACGCAAGTTCTAAATCATTAAAATCTACTTGGATATTATATTTTTCTAAATGCCAATGCTAATAAGTTTTCAATCGACAAAACTCGGATTTCAATAGTTTTTCTACGACTAATTTTACTATTAGAGTTCATTTAAAATACACCAATAAGTATATTTTTCTACGGTCGATCCTGATGTATGTTTTAATTTAACAAAATCTATCAACTGTAAACACCCAAAACTATATAGTACCAGTAAATCAGTTACTGCCACCCACCAGTGCCACTAATTTGCATAAATGAAGTAACTGGGTACGTAAACAGGCAAAATGTTCCCAGAATAGTCAAAGTAGTATTAAGGTAGTTCTGAAACTGGGAACTATTATTTTATTGTTACTCTATAGTGGCAAAAACTATATAGTATATGTAAATCAGTAAATACCACTAACCAGTGCCTCTAATATGCCTAAATAAAGTAAGTGGGTACAAAGAAATGCAAAAGGGCCCCACAATAGTTTCAGTGACCATCACTTGGAACTTTAAGATATTTTAGTGGCAAAATAGGTAGCGAAATAGTCCCTGTTGGTACTTTATAGATTTTGTCTTAAGGCCACTATAGAGTTTCAGAAACTATGATTTTGCAACTTTATAGTGACAAATACCTTATATGCCAATCTTTGTCGTTGTGTTTTAAACCAATAATATTTTCCATTCTAGTTTGGCTTGTTTAGTAATACAGTTGATATCCACGAATATTACTAGTGACAGCTCTTTGTATATTGTCCATTTTATTTAATCCAAACAGCTTACAAATTAAAAAGATCTTTTTTATGACTTATTTAGCCTGATTAAGTAGATATGAAAAAGCTGATACCCCAAATTCGTAAAAGCTACGCCTCCACGCCACAATATGCCACCGTGACGTAGTATTAATCGGAGTAATATCATACCTTCTTTTTATAGTATCATGAATATTACATATTGGCAAAATGTATTTGAAGTTAGGTGGAAGAGGCCACCATACAGTAGCGATTGGGCCTAAATTAATAGTATTTGCCTGACTATTGGATATATATGGCGTTAGAGTAACATCTCAGTTGAGTTGAGTACACATTCGAAAAAAAATACAAAATCCTTAGTTCCAACATAGAATCTGATACTATACAGTCATATCAGTATGGTAGATGTTGGGTCAACAAAGTTACAGATCCTCTAGAATTAAAATGGGGTAGTCTCCTATACTTTATAGTATCTTTGTTAAAATTGGAAGCCATTATCAGATGCAAAAATTAAAAAAAAAAAAATTGGTTTTATTCGAAAAAAATAATAATTTCTTATCGCACGAAAAATGATTTTAAAAGTATTCCAAATGTTTCCCTAATAATTATTAAAAATGCGTTAAAATGTGTTATAATTTAGTTTGTCAACTTAGATCAGAAAAGTAAATTGCGTTTGAAAAAATGGCTGAAGAAGTACTTTAAACACGAGTCTAAAGTACAAATCTTTTGGGTACAATATATATCACTGCGCTAATATTATAAAAAAAACAAAGAGGTCGCTCAAAGATATTGTAAATAATTAAAAAGTGATAGTGACAGTTACTAGGGAGCCACGTAGCGATTACTAGGCCGCCGAGTCGTGGCATAGTACCCGCTACTAACCTGATCCTTTATAGTAACTAAAACATAGTCACATTTATTTATAGAAGCAGGGACTATCCTACTACCTGGCTATTCCCCATTTTACTGGCAGCTACGTAACTGTTATATATTAGGGACGTGACCACTTTATCGTGGTGTTCATAGTTGCCGATACGTTACTGTGACTTTAGGTGTTGCTTGGGATATATTGTGCACCATGTAATCTATTTAATATTTAATAGTTCATAATTAAGTAAATATTTAAAGAGAAAATTTGGAAGTAAACAGTAAAGAAATGTACATAGTTGTGCCTAGTTTTAAAAGGGAGATGCCAATTTGCCTTCCAATTACCGCCTAATTTCCTTAATCACTAACTAGCGTGTCAAAGGGCCTTCAAAAAAATAACGGAAATACTTTTTTTAATAAAATATAAATTACTTTCATCAAATCATTATGAATTTAGAAAAGTGTGCAGAAGAATAGTTGAAAATACAAATAAAATCCAATTGTCGGGAAAAAATTAGTAGTAAATCTTGTCTGTGTGTGTTACTGGATCTTTCAAAGGCTGCTGAGACAGTTAACAATAGCTGACTGTCTTAAATACTGGTGGAAAATGTAAAAAGGAACAATGCAATACAACTACAATTTAAAAGTTACCAATCATAAAGAACACAAATTGTAAGACACTGAGACACAGTGAATTCATTGTGGTAAAATATGGTGTGTCTCAGAACCCACTTTATTGAAAGTTTTATTAAGTTAAAATACTATACTCCATCAAATCTCAAGACGATATATTACAGTTTGTTGATAATATATAGTACATTTTTATTCTGCAAAATCTGAAAACAAATGAATAATTATTAGGCTTTCTCGACATCAAAGCTTGTTTACCATAGATTACTTGCAATAAATATAGACAAAACATTCTACATATTTTTTATTGTAACTTACCTTTAGCAATAAATTTTAATATGCTAAATTTATCCAGCAACAGTAAGCATATCAATATTAACGCAGTCACATTTAAAAAGTATTTCCGTTAAAATTTAGAGGCCTTTAAAAATTTAACTTTTAACGGTTCGTTAATAAAAATGGTATTCTGTATACACAAATTTTAAAGACCTGTTAAAAATTATTTATTTTAACGGATCCCCTTAGAAATGACAGGAGAACACTTGAAAACATAGAATTTAAGATTCATTTGAACTAATTTTGAAGGATTAGAAGAGTAAATTTAAAAACCTAACCATACAAACCCTCAATTTTCAATTCAAAACCCTAACATACCTACATACATTAAAAATAAAAAATGTCTCGCACACCAATAACTGCTAAAAACCAAAAAGAGTTGATAATAAACTTCTTAGAACAGCAAAATTTGCGTCACGATGAGAAAATTAATTCAATAGATACAATGAAATTGGTTCTATAATATTAAGTATACTTACATCTTTAAAAACCGAAAAATATTTTTAAAATCTACTTTTGGGAACTGTAATGGATCGCTCATGTTCCTAGTTGAAGACATGAATGGATGAAGGCCTATCTACTTGAATGTTGTTTTCAATAAAAACCAGTTTAAAACACCTTTTTTTCTATAAATGTGTATTTATTGAAAACATATTTATAATATAAAATCTAACCTAAAAAACGTTTAGTTTTTTTTTTACAAAAAATAAATAATATACATTAGCCCTTTATCCACCAATTCGTTTAACTGAATAAGGGGCTCATATTTTTATAGGTACTAAATACTGTTAAAACAGAGGCGTATGAACATTTATTAGTATATGTGCCCTTTATCCAATGAATAAATTAATTGTAATTTTTGTTGCCTAATAAAAATGAGGCATATAAACCATCCTAAGTTACATAGATCCTTTATCCATAAAACTTTATCCATTTTTTTTTACATAGATCCTTTATCTTCCGAATACTCTTATGAGTATTATCAGATTCTACTGAAACATTGTAGGAAAATTATTTACCATTTTTTAACCTCTAGCACACAAAAAGTCTTTTTTTTTTAAATGCAACATAGGCCTTTTATCCATTCATGTCTTCAATTGACCTTTGATGCAATCGAAATTCGGTTCTGAAATATTAAATATAATAGATGTACCTACATTATAAATGTGATGTATTTTATTATACCTTTCTTCATTTTCCAGTAACTCTTTGATCAAAATTTCTTCAATTATGTCATAAAACGCCATTATCTGTTCCGTTAAAAATTAAAGGTGAATTTTAACATCCCTCAAATGATAATTATTAGAGGACTATTTTAAAGGAATCCTTTTAAATAATGACAGAAGAAAGTTAGTAAATACGAAAAGGGCCGCCAATATTTTAACGGCTGTTAAGATATAAAGGAATTGTTACAGAATAGACCCCAGTATATCTTTAAAAAAATTAAGATCTATCTTATCTTTATACCGATATTTACCAACTTAACTTACTTATCCAATAGTAAAAATAATCTAGTCGAAATTCACATGAGATATGGGTAACTAGGATGAGATGGTACATTCCACATACATTTTGTAGGTTTGTACTGGTCTACGTCTTTATTATATATGTTGTAAATCAAGGATTGTCTGCGATTTGTTGGTTATTTCTTTTTTTTTTTAGTCTATTATTGTCCAAAGTTCTAGATTACAAATAGTAATTATTCAAAATTTTTATATAGACATGGCCACTATTGATATCTGTAACGCATCCACCTTCATTTACTTCGATTTAGATCAGGTACAATACAAAATTAAGTAGTATTAATTTTTTTACGAACATTATTTTCTACGTTTTTCGTCCTCAAAGTATCTATTCTCCCAAGTAGTTAAAATCTTCCAATTGTTTTTAGGTTAATACCATAAAAACTGCGAAATCAAAAATACAAATTGCCATAGTCTGAGATTTTCTGCAAATCAATAAATTGCGAAAGTTATTGAATATATTCCCTGTTTTTACTGCACACTGTATACCAGTAATCGTTAATGATTTCTAAACAGGTCCTAGTATCATCGCTTCAAGTATCTACATCATCGATAAATAAATAACCTGCCTCAATCGCTTTATAAAAAATCAACCTATTGTGTGTGTGTACCCCAACGTAACCATTTGAATAGAAATGATTGTTTTTTTCAGTCAGGTGAAGATCCATCGGAGCATAAATTCGTTCTTCCTGCCAATCAGTCTAGTCACCACACCGCACGGTGCGATTTTCGGGTGCACCGTAACAATACCTTAATTCTACGGACAATAATCAATTAATAATGTTATAGGTAGGGCTGAATCGGGGGATTAAAATACAAACAATAACTTGCGCTACTGGGTTTTTATATGAATTTTGATTATGTTAACTGGTAATGTACGGTGAATGCTAATAAGCCGACAGGAAACTTTTGAGGAGCGGTAAATTTGGAAATAAAAGTGGACAGGGTCGGGTTCATTACAATAAAAAGGATACTGATAGTGATGACTAAATTATACAGGGTGTTTTACTGAAATATATTAATATGGAAAACTCTAGTGGTATCATTCAATTACGTAAGATCGCGTTTAGACTGGATTTTGATTTAAGAGCAAACACCTTGAAAATTTTTAGTTCTTTCTGAGCCTTTATTTTTAGTCCGATCTTTGTAAAATTTTTAGGAAATACCAATAATAACAAAAGTTAAGGTGGATAATTTTTGATTTCTTTGTAAGCCTTCGGAAAGTATTTATTATCAAAATGTTTAAGAGGAAATTAAAAACAAAAAAACATTAAAACATTTACGAGCCATTCTTTAATATATTTATGAAAATTTATTGCTTTTTTAAATAAATATCCAGTAATTTTTAAACGTGAGGGTTTGAATGTCTGTAGTGTGCTGCCTTATCCTTGCAAAAATTTAAAGATTTTAATATTTTCGAGACACATCAGTTTTGATTTTCCGGTTTGCTCTAATCTAGAATAGAGAAAAACCTAATATTATGATTTCTCCTTCTGCTTCTTTCATTTTGGATGTCCTCTGTCTACTACGTGCTATCCTCTTTCTTTCTCTCTCTTTCTTTACTCTTTTGCTCACGCTGCACTGTATTTTCTCTTTTCACTCTATCCTAGATTATCAATAAGTTTTTTTACCTGTTTCTTATGTCTTCTTTTTTACTTCTTATATATCAACAATAATATTACACAACTTATCCTAAAATTCTCCATGTGCCAATTCTACCTTCTATTTGACAACATTTTTCTTAGTCACCCAATTTTTCCCTAAGCTGAAGTCTGAACCGACAAGTATGCAGGACTATCCCATAAATTAGGCATATCCATTTTATTTTTATATCTTTTCTTCCACTTGTGTTCTCATTTTCTCCTTTCAGTCAATCTCCGATTCTTATTTTTTCTCAAACAGTCATCTAGCCTACCTATTATATTTTTTCTTTCCTAATCACTCGTATTGGTTTTAATTTTATGTCCTTTTTAAGCTCAATTTTATTTAGTTTATTTTTTATCCTGTTATCTAAATTTAATTAATATTATATTTATAAATACTTCTTCCTGATCATATATGTGTTCTTTCCAGTTTCCCTTGTTATCTATTTTTCTTTTAAATTTGTTTTATTTTTAATTTTCTTTATAATTTTCTTCTTTAGTTCTCCATTTTTTCTTTTATCGTATTGTTACGCAGCACCCTACAGTAGCCAGCGGCTATTATAGGAAACGTACAGATAGAAAAAGAAGTAGAATGTTACTCATTGCCCTACAGTGTGCTGCGGTCGTCATAAAAGTAAAAAAAGATGGAACAGTCCAGAAATGTCATTACCCGTTAAGAATGTTCTAGACAGGTCAAGCAAGGTATATAAGGATGATAGACGTTATACGTTAATGTTATCAGCTATATTGTTATTGTTAAAGTTGAGTTGCAATAAATTGAGATACCAAAAACCTGCGTAACAGTATTAATTTTTTTTACTGCATTATGAATCTGTTTTTCTTCATTACCTTCTTCTTTTAAATTTCTATTTTAATATCTTTTACTTTTTCTTTTTTATTTTTCTTATGTGTCTTAATTTCTTCTTTATTTATTAACAACTTCTTTGTGTTCTTTTCTATCTATTCACGCTCTCTATCTTGCTACCTAACTCATCTCTCACTAACCCAACTTTCTTACTCCAAACTAATACTATCTTTTATCATATCCTCTTTTAGCTCAACTGATTTATCATCTTCTTAATCACTTTTATGAATTTATCATATTTCTTTCTTTTCTCTCCCATGTGTTCCTCTACACTCTGGATCAACAGTTTAAAAATTAGAGAACTTAACAGATTCTAATTTCTAAATTACTGCCAAACGTTTAGCGCCATTTGACATGGAAAACACCAGTGGCGTTCTCGAATTACTTAGGATCTCCTTCGGGCTAGGTTTAACTCTAGAGATTTTGATATACCTAATTTAGAAAAGCGATAAACTTATAATTTTGATTTTTTCTTCCTTAACTCTCCTCGGCTGTCCTCTGCCTACTACGTGCTCTCCTGTCAGTAGTCGCACTCTTTGTCCACAACCCTCTACTTGGGAATTAGCGCAGTCTAGTGCAGGCATAACTCTGTGATTTTTTGTGAGTAAAGTAGAACTAGAAATATTATAAAAAACCAACCAATTGAGTTATCAGCAGAGACGTAGGTACCTACTCTAGCCATTAAGTCCTTTTATGTAGGTATAATAATAAAATATCCATTGTGCCCCCTTCTGTCGCTAATGCACCAAGGAAGTATCTCAATGTCTATAACGACCCTTCCAATCCTATCTTCTCAAGGAAGTGTAGGATTTGGAGTGGCTTCAAGTTAGGTAAATCACCCTCTTCTATTTGATATCCTCCTAGTTATAGTGCCCTTTGATTCTGGAATGCTACACATTCAGTTAGAATGTGAATGGAGGTTTCGTCCTTCTCCTCACAGAATATGCACTCACTATTCTCTTCTACTCTCAGTTTACTAAGATGTCCTTTTAGTCGGAAATGTCCGGTAAGGATCCCTGTTACAATACGTAGTCTGTTCTTGCTCAGGCAGATGCAGGCTTCCGACTTTTTCTGGTTATATTCACCCAGAAGTGTCTTAACCTGTCTCAGCCCCAAGATATTGTTCCAATTATCGGTTCTTTTACTGCCCAATTCTTTTCTAGTCTCTTCTAATATTATGTTACTGCTGATACCGCAGAACGGCTTAGGTCCTACAAAGGGTGTTTGAGCCCCTTTCCTTACAAGACTATCTGCAATCTCGTTACCCTGTACCCCGTTATGTCCCGGAACCCAAGTGAGAGTAACTCTATTTTTCTCGTCTAGCTCATTCAATATAAATTGGGTTAAACCAATTATTAAAAAAAAAAGTCGCTTGAATATAATTTAAAATTATGATATACAGCATAAAATCTGCATCATATGGGTTTTTTTTATTTGCTGTAAATAAATTTTGACTGCCCTCATTTTTAGCTTTAAAAATAATAACGACTGACATGTAAATGGTCAATCACGTAGTGTCAAATTTGACAATTTTTCTTTAATATTGCAGAAAATTATATTATTTTTCTAAATAGCGAGAAATGCATAAGGATACGCAACTTTTTCTTCTGGCCTTTTTGTGAAATTTTGAAAAATATAACTACTTTTTGCAATTTTTTGAGAAAATGTCAAATTTGAAAGGAACTTGGAAGTTGGTATGTGAGCAAAAAATTAAATCAAAGCAACTTTTTCCTCAGGTCTTTTTTGAAATTTTTAAAAACAATACTACTTTTTGCAACTTTTTGAAAAATATCTAATTTAGGCACAATTTACTCTTTATACAAGGCATATATTGTTCTTTGAATTATATCTGCATTACAGCCATCTAGTTTCCTTGAACCACCAGTCTTTTCGTTCCTTTCTTCCTAAAATAGGGTTACTTACTATTTTAAGTACGGTGGAATACGGTGTTTTTGTTAAAGAGGCAGTTTCTTGCACAGCTTGAACATTTCACGTTCCCTAAAAGTGGTATAAACATTTAATACAAATTTTTTCCCATCAGGATGTGAAAATTGTCGACAAGGGGTACCATTACCAGTTAAAGAACTGGCTGGAATAGACAAATCTGACACACACAACGGAATGTTCAATATTGAGATAATTTTGTAAATTTATCCCCCTTCAGGTAAAGCGGTCAATTATCAAAACAGATACCTAGATACCCTTAGTTCCCCCATTATTTATTTAACTTTTTCCAATCTGTCTGGAGTTATAGGACCCATTTTAAACAAAATTGTACTCTTGCCTTTCAAATCTGGTAACTTAATTTGGAACCCTAAATAATGAAAGTAGTGAAAGTCTGGTGGTCAGGTAAGTAAATTTTGTATATTGATAATTATTATCGGTTTGTGTCTGTAAATTTCTACTTGACATGCACAAAAACAATCTGGTTACCATTTCTGAACCTCCTAGAATTTTTTTTGACGTTTCTGTCTATAAAATTCTACTAATAGAGAAATTAGAAAAAAAAAAAAAACAAGTGTATCAAATCCAAATCAATGCAATAAAATGGGGATCGTGTTCTTTTGTTTTCAAAAGTGATGGCTCCCCCAACGGCTGAGTGAACTAAAATAGTATATCAACCTGTGATAAAAGCATACTGATATCTATCATTTGGAGATCAATATAATTAGATAAGATATGAGTAATGACCATTTTAAATAGTTTACCAAAGTTATATAGTACAATGAGAGGTCAATAATTTTCTGTTATATTTATAAACATTTTTAAAAAACTTGTGTCACCTTAGAATTTTTCTATATTATGGGAAAGATGGCGTTTTGAATTACAAAATTATTAGTATTAGCTAAATTTTTTGCAATTTTTATCGGTCCGTAATAATTTTATTACTTGTTTGTGACTAAAAATTCATCTATAAAGTCGACAGGATTAAACAATGGTTCATTCTCTGATATTTTTACGTGATGGTAAACAACGTATAACAAAAGGCGATTCCCAGAAATGGCGCATCCTGTTTGTCGCGAACGAGAAAATCGTATGACGCAAAAAATGTGTTATTACTAATGTCATTTCAATTATTCTTAATGGGTTTCCTTCAAGCCTAAATTATGGTGCATTGCTTCTTCATTTTGCCCTCGTGGCGGCAGGGAATTACATAAATTCTCACTGCGTTAAATAGAACAGCAAAAACAAATTTTAATATAGTTTATATGTAAAAAAATGTAAAAATTTAAAGAAAAATACATATTACATATATATCATGCAAATTTAAGGAAAAACTTTATTATTTTGTAACATGTTGAGTTTGTTAAAAATCATAGGCTGACTTTCACGGTGACACTATATTAAGGCTGTTCTACCGCTTTCTGTTCGGTCAAAGTTGAGAGGTACCTCATCCATTTTATAGAATATCTCTGTACGCAACTCTCTCATTGTTTATGTAAAGACAATTATTGTACGTGTAATAATTCTATATTTCTCCGTTTAGTCTAACGAGGCGCCTATCTTTCTCGGTATTCAAATCCACCAGAAATTGCGGGCTGGCCCAATTTGTCTGTATATTGTAACAACTACCTATTGTGGTTCATATTAATTTCTTTGCAGATAATATTTTTATTAATTACTTAGACGCCAGATACGAAAGTTATTTTTCTTATTCATTGATTAACGTTTTTTGAGAGTCACATAGTGGAATTATTTTTTAAATAAATGATTAACTACATTTAAATTGATATTATTCATATTCTAAGGTGAAATAGTAAAAGATTTTTATACATATAATTATTGATCGTATTTTTTTGTAAATAAACATTATTGTTTAATATTCGATAATATACACTTGGTATCCGCGCGAAAGCTTTGGATGGCTTTTTTTATGGTATATTTGAAGTAAAAAACTGATTTTTGGAAACTGCTTTAATATACAGTTGTATATACTATAAAATATTTGTTTTTTAAACAAAATTGCATCAATGTCACAATTAATTTGTAGTGTAGACGGAAACTTTTTTGAAAACTATTTTATCGTATGTATATTTTATTGTACATAATATATATGCTTTGTTCTAATTTCGTAAAAAAATATAATGTATTGGTTTTATCTTTTTTCGTTTACTGTAAGTAAAAATAGGTCATAATAAATTAAATACTTAAATAAAAAAAACTTTAATTACCTACCATTTTTAATTAAACATTTTGTTTCACATAACAAAATACAATCACAAAAAAAATAAATAACATCAATATCTTCTTACAATTTCTTTCATTAAATATTTTAATTAAACATCAACTAACTCTGGTTCAGCACATAACCAAAAATTGTCATCTCTCTCAATTTTCTCAACGAATATTCCTAGTGGGGTCCAAACTATAAAATAACAATATTTGGCTTTCGTTATAGTCAATTGCCCTTGTACTTGATAATAATAATCATCATTTTTTTCTAATTTAATTTGGCCTTCTTTATTGGCTAGATATTTAATTTTTTTTTCTTGAATTCCCATTTCTGGTGTCAATTTGAAACAAGAATATGGACATTTAATTTAAATTATTTCATTATTATAAATAATGCTGTCTGGACTTGCTCCCAAATATGGATGTTTCTCATAAATAAATAATCCACATTCTTGTACCGTTTTTCCATATTTATTTTTAAATTCTTCTATCATAATAGATTCATGATCTTGTCCCCATTTAGTAGCGACTGATCTGTAAAAAGATGAAAATAATATATTATTACCAGTCTTTTTTGGATCTGTTGTTTTGCGTATTTCCAAAGGTTTCAAAATTTGAAGCTTTGGGCATATTACTACGATGTTCTTTCCACAGATCATTACTGGCCTGACCTCTAGTAGATACTTTAATTACAAATATCATCTATTGATTTTGGTAAACTATCCAAAAATTGCAGTTTTTGTTTCCAAAACATCATCATCATCATCATCATCGCATTGTTGTCTGTAGTCCCTATCTTTAGATGCACCACTTTTGCGTTTTTTCAACTGAGGGCCCCTTACTTTTCTACTACATCTACGGTTGCTTATTTGAGTAACCAATCTTTGTGTGAATCCCAGGAACACTCTTTGACAGCTTTTTATAAAGAGTGGGAATATAGTTCTTTTTTTTATTAAAAGAAATGGCTGCAGCTGTACACCGAACATTATGTCCTCATTTAACTTCAAAATTAATTCTCTTTCCTCCAACAAATTTGGCTACGAATGAAATATATGTTTCTGCAGCATTATTAGTCATGTTTAATAATAAACTGTGGCTATTTTGAACCAGCCTATTACCAGCAGATACAATGTCATCCATAAGTCCGCATTCTTCCATTTCTGTCACATAATCTCTAATGTTTTGTTCTCTTTTACAAAAATATTGTGCACAGTTTAAATGATTTCCAAATGTGTGGTAAGGAGAGTTTTTAATGTCTGTAGTTGCTTCACGTTGTCAACAATATCACTGGTATATTTTCTGTGGTAATTTACAGCCGATTTATTTCCCACTCGTAACTTTAAAATTCTATAACTCAAAACTTTTTTTAGTCCTGGACTTACTATTTTGTTTTTTGAACTGTATTTTTTTTTCTCAATATCACGCAAATTTGTGCCATAATTCCTGAGAAGATGGTTTATGCATTCTACTTTATGGGCCATCGTTCTTCCGTAGGGTCTCTCTTAGCAAATTTAAAGCGTTATAATTCACTTTATATGATCGCTTAGACTATGCACCGTCAAAAATCACTGCAATTAGACCATTTTTTTGTTCATCTACTTCTCCAATATATTTTGCTAATTGCAATTCTTCCTGTCCTGCCTGTTCCATGGCTTCCCAAGCTGCTTCAAAAATACTTTTACTTACCAACTCATTAAGAGCTGAGTATTGTCGAAAAAACATTTGTGGTATATTCATTATGGCATACTGCTTGACCATTTGTGTATGCCCACATCTAGTTGATAGAGCCGCCAATACTGCAGCTGAGTTTAAATTCATTTCAGTAGTCAGTTTTGGATTTTCAGTGTTCAAATCTGTACTGAGATTACACATTTTGCATTGAAGTCTAAAGCAGCTTATTAGACCAATTCTGTGGTCTCCTATAAATTCCATATCGTCAAAGCCACAATCGAATGGCTCATGTTTATTTAGAGAAATAATAGATTGAATAAAATAGGGAATGTCTACAATTCTTCTACCGATATTATTTGTAACAAAAGATGTCGATGGTTTGTTTTCTTTTTGAATTTCAACACATATCTTAGCTGCTTCTACTTGTCCAGGTTCAGACATAAGCAACCTAAAATATTTACTAATTCAGTAAAATATCAAAAATATAGCTATGACATACTTACTGTTTATTATTCTGTCGAACAGGCATCTTTGTCCGAGCATATTTTAATTTTTTGCATGGAAGATTCCTGTAAATAAAATATTATTATAATGATAAACAAGAGCAATTATTACAATTATTTAATTGGCAGCAAATATATTTAGAAATACTATTTACGTTATTATGAAAATCCATTACTAGGAGAAAAACCAAAATTTTGTAGATTTTCACATAAATAATTTTATTAAGAGCAACATTACATATGTTTCTAATTACGAATTATTCTTCAGGTGTGACTAATTTCCTCTAATTACAAAAATAACAAGGGCTACAGTAATTTAATAGATAATGAGTTAAAATTGTAATAATTACTTTTTACCATTAGTTACTTTGATTAAATCATAGGATACTAAGAATCAAATCAATAATCCACCTTTACCTACTTAATCTTAGTCTTAATACTTATTCTGTAATCCCGGTAATTATAAAACCTTTATTATTACACCAATTTATAACCAATAATCACTTAAATACTTTAACCCTTATTGTTTATAAACACCCTAATTTAAAATGATATACAGTTGAAGATGATTCATCTTACATTAATTAAATTATTCATATATGCAGTTTTTCTTTTTTAAAGCCATTTAGTATATTATTATATGGAATGGGATATATTTTAACCATAGATTCAGGACCACAAAATAATAATATCTTGCTAAATAACAATAAGTCAAATGTTTACCTATTAGTGAGATACAGAGTGTTAAAAATAAAATTTATTTATTGTTTTTTTTTTGTAATATTCTGGTTAATATTTATATTAGATAAAAATAAATACGTCAAGAATTAAATAATACGGATAAATTTGTACATTAATTAGTTTTTGATTTTATCAAAAACTTGTAAATAGAAAAAAAAAATAGAAAAAAATCAGCTGCAAACTCGTTTTCTAAAAATTTATATCTGCAAATTGATAAAATTTAATATTCATCTTTAATTTTTATTTAAAAAATAAAAAATTAAAAGACTGGAGATTATTAGGGTGTTTCTTTTGAATACTTCAGCAAAAAATTAAATAATACTGATGATAAATAATTAAGATACCTGGACAATACTAAAATAGTAAACCGCGAAAACAGCCTTAATGTAATATTTAATTAATATTTCCTATCAATAACCCTTAATAGCCCAGTCAATGAAGACATCCTATTTTAAATATTTTACATTAATTACAAAAGTTTTCAAACTTTGTAATAATATTTGGCTAGTTTAAATTTGCAACCATTTCCAAGGTCCGGAACTAGTTAATTTATATATAGCAAAAAGGCGCTGTTCTTTATAATGTTGAGTTTTTGGAACAGCTATTCTAATTTGCAACCTTTTATTTTTCACTGAAATATTTTTTTTTGTAAAAATAGCAAAATAATTTTTATTTTCCTCTAATTTTGACAAAAAATGTTTTCCACATATTTCTGATAACCGATAACTGCAAATTAACTATATAACAACAATATACAAGGTATTTTCTTATTTTAACCTCGAAAATACCTCTTAAAATGCGAATGTTATTTTAACACTTTGTAAATCTGAACCATTTATCACGATATCTGCATTAAATATGTAAAAATACTAGATAAACATTTCGTACTAAAGTTACGTTAAGATATTATATTTTATTAAACTCGGATTACATAATGCGTCATTTATAAAAGTATTTAAAATACCTATATCATTAAGACATAAAAATATTTGGTCCATCTACATTGGCCTGATGTAACTGAACGTAGTAAAGTAGAAATTTTGCAACAGTTGGATAAGATAGAACTTTTCGTTAAACCTTTGGGACGTTTCTCTGACCGTGCAGGACTTATTTAAGTATAGATTTGCGCTTTTGTTAGTTGTTAGAAATCCCATTTTCAAGGTAATGCATGTTATCGTTAAAATAATGATTTATATTATTTTATTCTCGAAATAAGTTTTGTGTTTAGTTATAATTTTTATATAAAAATAATACAATATAAGTTGGCAACACTTTTGAAATTTATTTTAGAAAGTTATAATAAATTTTAAGTTTTTGCAATTAATAACATGTTCCGGACCTCAGAAAAAGTTTGCAAAATAAAATTTACAATTATTTTAATTTAATAAATATTCCAACAAAGTTTAAAAACTTTTGTAATTAATGTGAATTGATTATCTCAAATGACTGGCTTATAATAACCCGGTTTTATGCCTCTTATTCGGTTAATAAGATTTAATTATCCAACAATGTATCTACCTCTAAAGGCATTTGCTACAGTTCCATTGTATACTCCAACAAAATTTTAAATATTAGAATAAAATCAGTAATGTGACTATCGAAGCGATTATTCAGTTATTTGTTATATTATTATCTATTCAACCAGTTTTAAAAATGTATTACCTAGACAAATTTGATTTAAAACAACCTGTTCTTTATTTCACGGCCTTGCTCGAAGTGACACTATTCATAGAGAGTACAAGTAAAGAAGCCTTCAGAGAAACAACATCATTATCAAAGTCAAGGTACAAAAACAAAAGTTAAATATTTACTGGTTATTGTGTTTTCGGTTCTTTTCACACCATCTTCACAAGATAAACAAATAGTTCGGTCTGGTTTTTTTTAACACTGATGTGAAAAAACTTGTACCTTACCGTTTAACAGAAATACTTTTGGTGTAGAAGCTAGAAAATACAGGGTGAATCCTAAATTAATAATTTTTTCAACTATGTATAGTAGTCATTAAAATAAACAATTTTTTCAAAAAAAAATTCAAAAATGGGAAATTTACATCACACAAAAATGTAGGTATACATTACTTTCCTGTCTAACTTAAGTAATGTGCAGAACTTTTGTTGAAAATTGCTAATCATATCAGATGGAGTAGCACTATCAATTTCAAGTTTGTTATCTATCTTAAATGAGTCGATAAATTATCGGACATGGATAAATCTTCATAATAAGTAAATAAAAATTATGACTTTCCATATTTACGAAATATAAAATTAAAAAAATAGTCCTAAAATCTTTACAGTGTTTTACTCGATTAACAAACCATTTTAGGCATTTTATAAAAGATTATGCGAATTACGACTACTTTATAGATGAAAATGAAAAACACGAAAATAATTTGCACTGATGCAAGTGGACAATCATTTAAAACGTTGATAGAATTAATAACTAGAGCTCGAATAATAGAGAAATAGCATTTTTTGATCTATTTTGTCTATTCTGGGTGTTCTTTACCCATTTTGCCTCTTTTTCTAAATACCGCCTTTTTTGAAATTGTATGCTAGCTACTCATGGTATTATTTTTTTTTGGCATAGATTTTGTCATACAGCCAGTCTCAAAATGGAAGAGTCAAATTAACAAATAATGAATGAAAAAGAGAATACGTTAAATATTTAATTTCAAATAAAAAGAGGATTAAACTGGGACACTCGCTTCTCGCCTATAGGGACCCATCAAGGCATTAAAAAAACAGACATATACTAGTTCACGATAAAAGGGTAAAATAAAACAATATGAAAGAAAACAAAGGTAAATAGTCTAAGAGATGTAATAATCACAAGCGTATACCTGAGTCCATCAAAAATTTAAGGAGAAGGAGGAGGAGGAGTCCTTTTTTAATAAACAATTATCGATAATAATATTATCAGTTGTACAGATGGTTACTGCATCAGAGTTTAGTTTTGCTGCTTATGCCGAAAAGTAAATAACACACATTTTAAAAAGGTTTCGACGTTTTAGGACTTTGTTTGTCTTCTAAGTTAAGTGCATGAATAGTATTAAAATTCTAATTATTGTTATTTTTTTAATTCTTAGAGATCAACTACTTAGTTTTAAAAAGTACTTTATTTGTCAGTATTGTGGAACTCTACGTCCTAAACGACATTTGAAAACATTTAATTCCCCTGCAGGATAGTTTAAATCTAATGTTGTATCCATCAGTGCTCTGTATAAAATTAATCATCCTAGTTTTAAGTTATGTTTTGAAAAACATTGTTGTTTTGGTAGACGAAGAACCAGATTTTTGCGAGTTTACCTACCTTTCCAATTTTCGTCCCAAAAAGAAGGGTTTCCTTTCGTTCAGCTGGATGCAGTGAAGAGTAATGAAGTAGACTGAGTGTTTTTCCAGGAATTAAAAAAAACCGTTAGAATATTTTTAGTTTTGCTATGCGTCAGAGTCGGCTTCAAATATTTGTAGATTCGGTGATAATCTAACGAAATAAAACCCAATGAAAAAGTAAATATATTGTAGTTTTTTGCGAATCTTTTGCTATCGTGACTAGTAGCATTGTTTTCGTTTTAGTGCCCAATCGGACACCTCCGTAGACATTGAAAAAATGAGCAATTTCAGCGAAAACATTTAAAAGTTACAAGAGTTCATTAAAAAATTAGAATAGCTCATTCCAGAACAATATTATTTATGTTGATTATAAAAAATTATTTATACGAGGTGATTTATTGTCATTTTTGAACAAATGTTTTAACAAATCTCTACCGGATCAAAGTTCGTTCAGAGAACTATGGGCAAATGCTTTAAGACTAGACTTTTAGACTAGAGCTAGATGGTAAATATTTTTAAGCAGTATTGAAAACAACTAAAAGATAGTGTTTTATGAAGTCATGAGCAATATGTATTCTATCCGATAACATTAATAATAGCTAACTTAATAAAGATATTGACATTAGATAGAAAATATGGATGAAAGAAGATACATACAATAAAAAAATTAACTTATTCTTAACCAGAAACACGACATCCGAAAGGGAGCAAACGATCTTCAATTTTTTTACTATGTAAAAAATTAGTGTTTAATTAACTAAACGAGCTGTTATCAAATTCTCCTGCGTAGGTTCATTCTAAACTACTATGCATTGAATTATCGATAGTGTCAAAAGATTTTCGATGACAAATCGTTCCTTTGGCTTCTCTAATTAATTTCAATGTTACCAACTTCAAAGGAATTGTTTAATTTAAATTGTTGAATTTATTTTGTCTTATGCATATTTATATAGCGGAGGTAATTACTCGTTGTTGGTACTTCAAATATATTATTATATTTAATTGTACGGTATAATCTGTCATCAAGTACTTATTTTACCAACGACGTGAAGCAACAAAATGAAGCAGATAAAAAGTGGTACGTAATTGTGTTTGCTATACAGTAACCGATAATTTAGCAAACTAACTATATACGAAAATTGTCTCACTACCAGAGGCGTAACCGTAAAACATGGGGGATCAAACTGTTTGCATAAAAGGTCGGATGGCTTTGGTACGTTTCAGTAAAAAAGAGAAATGTAGGAATACCGCAAAGAGAAACAGACAACAAAATAAATACTAGAAGAAAAAGAAGCGAAAGCAATGACATAATTGCTATAGTAGTTCTTGTCAATAATTGGTGAAGAAAAAATATTGTCTGGCTGCGTTTAAATATACACATTTGATGCAAATTTACCTCTGGAACGTTTATTCGCATCGGATACATCTATATTAGTGTTTGTTTATTCGAGATGTAGCTCTCCAGTTTACATTTTTTACATCTCGATTTGAAATGAGATGTAATGGGGATTGTCAAACTTGTCATTTATTATAATCTTCACACAGCAGTCTGTGAAGAGTAATATGCGTTTAGTTCCATCCGTCCGTCCATCCGTCCGATGTCACGTTTTTTGTCCGCACGTTGAGTCCATAAACGAAAAACCATATTTTTTAGCAAAAATTAAGCTCCATAAAAAATTCTAATTACAAATGTGAGGGTGTAAATTTAAAAAAAATAATTTAAAACCGAAAATCGAGCTCTGAAAAAAAAATTTGAATAAAAATGGGGTTAAGTGGGGTTGAAATATTTAAAAAAATCCTAACTTAAAGACAAACAATAATATCAATTTTTGGTAAAAATCAATTGATATAAAAAAAATTGAATAAAATGAGGGTCAAGGGGAATTGGAATATAAAAAATAGAAATCAAAAACCAAAAGCGTTACCAACATGAAACGTTTAGTAAAAATGTATCAGGAAATGATAAAATAAATATGGGAAAATGAGAGGGAGATGAAATATTAAAAAAATCCTAATTTAGAAACAAAAAACGATATCAAATTGAAATCTTCAGAAAAATCAAGCTTTATAAGAGGATGAAGCATATTGATCCTAAAAAAAATCTGATTTAAAATGGTTTGTTAATCTGTGAATATAGAACGCCAAGCATTAATAACCTTTATTCTAGTTTTTTGTTTCATTCGTTCTATGCCAGGTTCAGTTACACGTTCCTAGCCTGTTACTGTACCGGTATTGTCGTTCTATACATGCTCGCTGGAGAGAATGTCTGCGTTTCTATGGAAACTGCTTCTTCGGTAATCTACTTCCTGGTTTTTGTTAAAAAGCCGGCTAAGGTTGGGTGATCGGCTTCTCCTGGACGCGTAGCTGCTGTAATAATTTCTTGTTGGACTCCCTGACGGGCTTTTAAAGATTCATCTATGTGACTTTCTGGTCTTATCCCTTGATTCTCGATTTATAAAACGAGCTCTGCTTCTACAGGTTCTTTGACGGTGCCCGATTCTTCCGCAATTAAAGCAACTCCTGCTTTCATTTTGGGTGTTTTGTTGCATATTTTACAGGATATTTAAGAATTGTGAAAGAGCAGGTTGGGGAATAGTATTAGTATTGGCCTCTTTACTTTCCTGGAATCTAATTTCTCTCACTTTTGCGAGAAGATCTGGGTATGAGTTTTACTGCTTCATATTCCTGGGATGCAATTAATTTCTCCCTCAGCGTCTTGTGTTGTTTTGACACATTTTCAGATCTTGTAGTCCATCAATGAATGCCTGTAATCCATTTTTGGAAATCTTTAGGCACCTGTGGATAGGCCAGATGAATCAATATTTCTATATCGACTTCAAATTCCTGTAGACTCTCAATATGTTTCTGACTACGAATCTTTAGCTGGCTTTGGAATACCCATTTCAAATCCTGCTGGCCATACCTTGTCTCCGAGGCTTGGACGAGAGATGAATAACTTGGTTCCCCTTGAAGGAGTAACAGTAAGACGGTTGCTGCCTGTCCTCACAACGACACTACCAATAAAGCCGTCATTTTTTTTTTCAACGATAATAAAATATATTTTATTATCGTTTACAAATTGCCCGCCTGGTCTTTTTGGTTCCACCTAGTTTTCAAACTGGGTACCATAGCGCATTTTGATTTTGCTTACTAAGAACAGATGGCGACACCATTTTCACTACTTGAATTTTATTCTCTCCGTAACCAACTTTATGGTATACTGGTGAAATGTGTAGCATTTGTTAATTCCATTAGAGACTGGAATTGAGAACCTATCTATTTCTTGCTGAGGAGTCCTAATAAGGACGAAACCGGTCCAAGAATGATGTTCTCCTTGGTGAGCAAAATCAAAGTAGAGAGTGTTGAAAATTAATTTCTATCTCTGCTGTTTTTCCTTCGGGTGTAATTCAATGCCTGTTGTGGTATTAGCCAAAGGAGTAGTTGTTTTTCTGAAGGGGAAACGGTTGTTGTATTTTATGTGATATTCGGCTTTAAGCTAAATTCATTTTATTTCATTTTTTTTTTCAGCCCAGCCATTTGCTCTAGCTGCAGCTTTAAATTGGAGTTGATACGTTTCCCATGTTGTCTGACTATCAAACGTGGGTGGCTTAATGATCTTGCTAGTATGGTTTTGTGAAACTGGGTTTTGGATATAACTTGATTTGGTTATAGATGAGGACCAGCTGTGTTTTAAGTTTCTTTATTGCTTACCGAAGCTAGACTACGATTTTGTTTTCTTACTCAACTAGTTCAGTTCTAATTTGCCTTTCCAACTCTACTCTAGCCAATTCTTGTTGTTTTAAATTAGTTTTTATATTCTTTTTCTGTTGTGCTAAGAGATCTTTTCGACTGTTAAGCTGACCAATCTCTTGCTTAAGGGTTTCCTGGAGTCATGGCAAATTATTTATATATTCAACCGCTTCTTTTCTATGCTTCTTCTCCTTCCCTCTTATTAGTCCTTCCTCTGCCTTTCTTTTTTCTTTTTCCTTTTGCTCTTCTCGCCTTTTCGTTTCCTTTTCTCGCCTTTTTCTCTCCTCTTCTATCTTCAAAAAACCATGCTGGTGGGCCTGAAGAATCCATATCTCTTTCGTGCGCAGTGGATCTAATATTTACTACAAACATAATGCTTGAGTAGCTCTGATTTTATATCCCACCGCTGTCACCAATGTTACGCTGGTTTTTGGTAACCCAGTTTATTTCAAACTCAACATTACAATTCAACTATACAACTGATCACATGAACGTAAAACGTATGTTATAAAACTGAAACTCTGACGTCAGGATCACCGACTTACATATTTCGCTTTAACCTTCTAGAACATTCTCGAAATGTCCAGATGTTTCTTGACATGAAATTACATTTCTAGACAATTCTCTAAAATTCTTTCTTCTTCTTTTACTCGCACCTTTACTTATGACGACCATAGCACACTGTAGAGTGATGGGTAACACATTACATACGTTTCAAATTATTATCTAGGCTGGAATTATTAACACTTGTTATTGGACCTGTCGTAATACCAAATCGTTTAAATGGTGAAAATTATCTAAATTTCTTGCAACAAACTTTACCTGTTGTACTTGAAAATTGAAAATGTGCCACTATTAATTCGTCACAACATGTGGCTACTGCACGATGATGCACCACCTCATCTTACAGCAAATATTTGACAATATTTAATAAATGCATTTTCTGAACGATGGATAGGAAGCGGAAATAATGTTTTAAGAAACAAGCCAGACACAAATGCAAATATTGCATATTAACTTTTTACGAAAAATGAACATTCAAGAAAATGGTGGTGATTTTTAAATATATTTCCTATGATTTAGTTAAGGTTACTTTGATAATGGGCTGTTTACTGTGATCACAACTACACTTTTGCCTGTTATCCTCCTCAATCATTTAAATTTGTAATGTCTACCGGTATAACCACGAAATACTGATAAGACTAAATGTGGTTATACCGGCAGACTTGAAAATAAAAATGTTAGAGGTGGATAACTCTAAAGGTGATGATGTGATCAAAATAATCTGCCGGTTTTAAAGTATCGCCACTACACGGTACTACTGTATAAAGATTATATTATTATTCACTGAATGTATGCCTGCAGCAATTATTGCGACAAATTAATTTGTATTATAACAAGTTCAATTTTTTTTTTTCTTGGCGACACCGTTCAAGAGTAATCTTTTTGAATAAAAACTCCATAGGTTCCTATTTTTGACAATTTTAATGCCAGTAATGTCACTTATGTTTTCAATAGCAAAATTGTTTCTGTTGCTTTTAATTGGCTATAAAACACCTAGTATTCGTATAATGTTTGATATTTTAAAATAGCTGAATTCTAAAAATTAAAGAAAAAACAAACAAATATTTGTTAATTAATTTTGTTGACGAACCAAGTTTGGCATGTAGGTAAGTTTGGTTAAATCAACTTAATCTGTGGTATAGCTCCATGTACATGCAATTTCCTAACACCCTGTATACCTAAATATTTTAACACATTGTGACATAAATAACTTAAAAATATAAATATCTGTATAATAAATAGTTAACACTTGAGCAATTTATTTAAAAATTAAATTTTTTCTTCTTTCACAATACTATAATCTCATTATCGTTCAGCTATACGGCAGTAATATTATCCGCCATAAATACATTTGGATTTGCGAGATGAAATTAATTTTAAAAGAGTTTTAAAACTTTAATGCTGCCTCTCTTGCTGTTTATGGGTATGAGAAATGAGCTTGCTGAAATAATCAGATTTCGCTTTGCAGATATGGAAATCAAGGAGACATAATTGAATATGTTAATTTTTAATAGGTAATGCGTTCTTACAAAAGATAATACGCAGGATATTGAAATTTTATGCAAGTTTTACGGTGAACATTTCCATTATTAGTTTTTTTTAAAAACGTTAAAGATGTGAGCAGTATAATAAAATATAATATAATAAACTAAAAAATTAGGAAGGCATTATTATTTTATGCATATTTTTTATTATTATTTCTATTATATTCTAATAATAATAAGAAACAACTGAACACGATTTAAGGCAACTGAAAGAAGAATATATTTTTGATTGATTATTATTTATACTAACTGTAAATAAATCTTTGTACCAATGACTTAGTTTTGAAACATTTATAATATTTCTAGAATTGAATATTTTATTATAAAGAAATACCAGTTTATACTGTAATAAAACTAATTTGAATAAACTTTAAAATATTATATTATTTTTTTTTTTTTTTCAGAAAGATAACATTGGTAACTTTAAATTGTTTGGTGTTTAGTTAAAAAATTAAAATAATATGCATATGAATTTGAGTAAACCTATAAGATTATATTTATCAAAATTGTAAGATAAATAATAGTTAGTTAATTAAGTGAACAAAATGTCTGACATTACATAAAAAATGTAATAAAACTTGTATCTAGAATAATGTCATCAAAATTAGGAAAGATCATTGGAAATTTTGGTTTTCAAGGAATTCTTATGTTTTTTTTGGAAATTAACATAATTTAAAGTATTGATATTGAATTATTTTATTTTAAATTGTAATAAATTTGTTTTAACAAGTATAAATAATAATAGTATGTTCTTTATAAAAAAATAAAGAGTTTGTAAGCAAGTGCGATAAAAGGTGCGTATAACTAGAAGCAGTCCTGATACTGTAAAATCTACAAAAAGTGAAAACATGAGTGGAAAGCTTTTAAGAGTGGATACGATTTGTTTATATTGAATATGTGTAAATTTTATACCCATTTATTTATGTATAATCAATATACTTAAGTGGAATAGTGAAGAATTATTCCGGCTTAATCTAGAATTGCACGTCTGTTTCTATTCAAATATCGTTTTGATTCGCTGTAGATTTAGATTAATATTCGTCTTTAGAAAAAACTTACAAAATGGTTCCTAAATGTTATCTGTATTTGTATATGTAACGTGTGGAGGGTGGATTATCTCCAAAAATAATTGGCACCTCCTAGTTCTTAAACAGCCTACAGATTTAGGTTCAATGCTCACGAACTTTTTTTTGCAGTAGCGTTAACATCACTTTAACGCAAATGCAAACGCAATTTTTATCTCACAGGTAGCGCTTCTTGTCTTCTGTATTGAAAAAGGCAATGCAAATTGGTCTTAAGAATAAAAAAAAGGATATGTTCATTTGGTGAGCTGCATATAATGTCTAAATTAAACAAGATAATTTCGGGATGTTCCTTTATTTCTCGTATGAATAATTCTGTATCGAATTGGTCATCGGCTATAGCTACAACGTTTTTCTACTATCTTTCGTGTGAACTTCTTTATACAAACAAATTTATCATTTTGACGCCGACGTACCGCTTAGACGTGGCATCGAGATGATTCCATACTTGGCAATGACTGATCAGAATTCCTGTGATCAGGCGCGGATTCTGATAGTCCCATGATATTAAGATGCTTCCGTAGTTGGGGCAATGACAAGTCAGAATTTCTGTAATCAGATGCAGATTACATCTAGTCATAGTCAAGTATTTGTTTGCTGTAGTCTTGTCAGGATAACATAAAAGCTCACTGGCAACTCTGCAGTTTCTTCATGCCACCTTGAATTTTACAAGGGAATGTTTTTTAATCAGATCTGTCACTACCATCACCACCAATGTTGTCAGTCCAATAGAAGGGCCAGGTCCAAAAAGTATTTATTTGGCTGCCTCCTTGGTTAATGAATAAGCTAGACGGTTTCTTTTCGATGTGGCGTGGCCTTTGATCCATCTTAAGGTGACCATATTGTTAATGGGTACTTTGGCCAAACTTTCGTGACACCCTAAGTAATTACGTAATCTATTCAGGATGAGGGGTACTTGTCTGCTGTTTCTATAGATGAGCATGTTTATTTCAGTGATATTGTTTTTGGTGATTTCTTTTGCTGCTATGAGAATCCGAGCCAGCTCGTTTTGAACAACACTGGCACTTATGCTAACATTTGCACATTTTATGTTTAGGTTTAAGGATCTAGAGTATATTTTACATCCTGTGCCTTGGTTTTTTTTAGAACCGTCGGCGTAGATATAAATCGTACCTGTCACTTCCGGCTCTTCTATTTGTTTTGTTCCAAATTTATATGGCTTATGGAAGATATATCTTGGTGTTCGATTAAAGCAGTGGAAGCGTATCGAGCGCCGCCTGCCAAAAGCGACGTCTTGCCTCACCAAATCCTACATTAGGTTTTATTCCAACCGTACCGATGGGTGTGATCAGAGTAACCTCCTTAAAGTAACTATCAAGAGGAGTGGGACTAAAAATGGCTTCTATGGTTCTGGTTGGTGTGGTTTTTATGGCTCCTGTTACGTTGAGATATGCTGTCCTTTAAATTTTTTCTAGTTTGCGGATAGCTGTTAACTTTTGGGTTTTCGTTACCCAGACAACTGCACCGTAAGTCAGCATAGGTCTTATGATAGTCGTGTAAGTCCATGCTACGACTCTGAGAAATAAACTCTAGGAACGTCTCAGAGTTCGATAGCTTTGTTCATAAGCAATGTACGCACGTTTTATAAGTATGAGTTCCATGTTAACTTCCTATCAAAGGTGAGACCTAGATACTTCACCTATGTTGCAAAGTTGAGTTTTTGTATTTCGGAGCTCTGGAGGTTTTAGTTTAATTTTCATCCTTTTTCATATGAAAAAAACTATTTCTGTCTTCTTGGGATGGAGAGACGTCTGTTTCTAAATCAAATATCGCTTTGGTTCGGTATGGATTTTTTAAACATTTATTTTATTTTCGTCTTTAAAAACTTTTAAATTGTTGCCATATATCTAATTGTCATTGTTAACTTTTTCCTATTTCTTTAAACTGAGCTAAAATACAATTGACATGCCTAAGATTTTCTGGTTTTGCAATTTCAATAGAAAATCAACATTATCATCGCTGTTTTCAAATCTCCCCATTTTCCTTTAAAATTTGTTTCTACTAGTACGGCTTGAATGGTTTATTTTTTTAGTTTTCTGTATTGGATTTTCTTTATTGGTTTTGTTTTTACTTTTTGTTTCTTAAACTGCATGGTTTTCTCATTTTTTTTTATTTTGTGCTCCTTCTGCATTTTATTTTTTTCGTTGTCTTCTTGTATATTCACCTAGTTTTCTAATGTTATTACATTGCAAGGTTCTTGTTGTTTTTTATCGAGTTTAAATTTTCTTTGGTTTCCTTTCACCTGGGTATGGAAGAAAGCTTTTTAGAACCATGGATATGTCAAAGTTTGGTGAAATGTATAAGGTTTGGCAAACTTAATTTATTTCAATTGAGTACCTTTTCGTAAGTCCGTGCTAGTACTTAGCTAGACATTTTAATTTTCTTTGTTTTTGTTGATATTTGATTCTATATTTTGGTTTTTCTCTACTGTTCTTCTATGGAATGAGTCAGGTTATTTTCATTGTTGAAGACAGCAGGAGAATTCACCATTATTACTGTGTTATAAAAATATATTATATTACTCTCCCTGATTCACCATCTGATGAGTGAATTTTAACCTCTGACGCCGTCTAAGTTTGTGTAAGTAAAGTACGACTATTATTATTATTATTATTATTATTATTATCTGCCCTGGTGCTCTAGGGCAAATGTTGTTACCCTTATTTTTAAATATTATTACCAAATAACCACAATGTGCCTGGAATACAATTTCTGTTAAAAATTTTAAAACCTTCCGGTTTACTAAACATATCCCACTTAACATTCTTATTCTAATAGTGAAATTTGCACGATTTCTCCCCTATATTTGGTAGATGCGCGTCAAATCTGTAATGGCATTAATGATCCCTAGTTGACCTACACGTTTATTATATCTTCAGTATTTTCTTTCGGAACCATATCTCTTGCCATTTTTGTATTTAGTTTAACTATGATAGGAGTAAAAAAATTAATAAGCACATCTATTTTCGTTATGTAATAATATAGTTATTAAGTAGAATAAAACTTGTTTGGTTTCACCGCGTTTAGCTTTTTCAACTTCATTACTGTTTACATTACCGATGGCCGTGGTACGTTCCAAAACGCAACCTCGACATACGATTAAGTGGATACTGGCGGGAGGGCGAAGTTGGTTTTGGAACCCCCGCGGCCGTCGATAACTCACCACCGTCTGACAATTATATTCGAATTATCATTCGGACAAGTGTCGGACGGCCATTTGCATTTTATTAAGCGGCCCTTGCGGGAGGCTGCACTTAATTAGTTGTACCTCGTTGCTCCGACACTTCTCTAACTGGCTGCCCAAAAAATGCCTAACGCGAAATTTATTTATGGGGAGACTTTCGACGTATAACAGCTGTTTTGTCGGAGGTTGTATTTTTTTATTTTGAGCTCGGCTCATTGTTAGTCCAAGTTATTTATTAGCTTTTTAATAAAAGGGTACATACGTTCTTCAAGTTCTTGGCCTTGAATGCCACTAATGTACGCAAAAAATTCTTACTTTAATGAATGTTTAAGCTCGGTGTAATAGCTTTTAACAACATAAATCTATCGTGAACCTGGACTTAATTTTAAACTCCATGAAACCAAATAAATACGAAGAAAACTTTGATTTAATTACAGGAAAAGTTCTAATAGAATTTTCAGGGAAAAATAAGAAGTTCAGGAATTACTATTAAAACTGGTGCAGATAGTTAAATATTTACATTTTTATATTGTAGTCTTTTTCACACCCTGTATAACACTGAAAAGTGACTTTTTACTGACGATTAAATCAAGCCATTAATACAGGAAATAATGAAATTTTAGAATTTTCCTCATTTTTAAAAATCGGCTAAGGCGTTTCCGAGATACAGTCTCCTACAAATTAGGTGTATCTACTAATTTTGTGAGTAGTTTATTTTAATATGTTTTAAAATAACATTCCTTTGGAACTTTTATGAAAACCTATAAACCAAAACTTTTTTTTTACATATTTTTTTTACTTTCATAATAGGTTTGTTCGGTTTTTTTTTAAATTTATTGCAAACTGTCCGATATCCAGTGAAACAGATTATTTGTCGCGTATAACGTAAGGTCTATCCACATTAGCCGGTCAAGGCACGGTCAAGTCACAGTCTGGTCACGATTAAATCTTTTTGAAAGCATTCACACTATCGGGTCATGTCATCGTCATATTGGACCAGTTTTTTCAACGTGCAGCAGGCAATCGCGTATGAGTGTTTTTTTCAGAATATTTTTGCTTGTATCATCGCGATACGCAATCTTAAAAAATGTCTTAAACAGTAAAAAATATAAAAAATAAATGAAAAAGAAGATTTTGGGTACATCCAATGCTAAAAAGAAGAAAAATCAAAACATTTTTTACGTTATTATAGAATGAAACTTGAAGAATTTCAAAATATATTTTTTCTAATTTTGACATATAAAGTAACATATTTTGTAATCGTAGCAAGTATCAAAACGATCTAGAGCATTATGCAACTGAAAAGTTGATTATGTCACCAGGTACAAAATGAAAATAAATAAAAATGCCTCCTTTTTGGTTTTTAAATCAAAAAATCGAAAAGTCAAAAAATAAAAACTCAAAAAATCTAAAAATCCAAAAACAAAAATTCAAAAATACCAAAAATGGAAAATCTAAAAAACCAAAAATCAAGAAATCAAAAAAAAAGGCAATGAATAGTGATATTTTACATTACGTTTAACAACAAAAAAGGAAACAAAAAATAAAAGCTGTAAATTGCGTTTTATTTTTTAAATAATTAAACACTGGTATTGAAAACTGCCCAAAACTGTTTGATTGGAAGAACTTACAATAGAATGATGGTAAATCATTTTTTAGCCAAACACAATTTTATAAATAATCAAGTCAAAATTAGAAAAAAATCTTGAATGTAACACGTTACGAAATACCGTTTTGTGTAACTCGTTCATTTTACGAGACCTCGCTTTGCTTGTCCCGCATATATTTACTCGTTACACAAAATAAGGCATTTCGTAACTATTTACATAAATGGCTATTTGCCAATTATAGATGAACTTCAAAAAAATGGTACCACATTTTTCACTCTTTTCTTTTGGATACTGCCGACAGCCCGCTTTTTTGTCTGACTGGTTGACCGTTGAGCATCCACACTAGACGGTCTGCACGTCAACGAACAGTCACGGTCCGGTCAAATATTGTTGGAACTGATCGGACCGTGACTTGACCGTGGCTTGCTTGTTCGATGACCGGCATGTGTGAACATTTAAAAGCATTAAAATTATGACAAATCATTTTTGATCGGACCACGACTGGACCGTGACTGCACCGTGACTTGACCTATAGTGAGAATAGACCTTTAAACTTTCTAATCGTCAAATAATAACCCGCAACGTATTTTAGACGAACCCGAACAAACCAAATGATAAGGTATAAGTAAATAAAATTATACGGGGACTGCTAAAAAACTATTTTCCATGAGAGATAACAGCGTTTCTTCTAAAATTAACAAATATTTTTCTGTATTCACAATTTCTTGATTAAAATACCTATCTGTGTGTGGGCAAAGGAGTATAAATCAAAATTTTGGGGTAAATTAGTTTCAGTCATCATACTTTGTGTAAAACGTGATTACTTTCTATTAGGGTAGCTATTTAACTTGGACTTCATAACACAAATTACAAAAATACCTTTTGTTGTTGGGAAAATCACTATAAGTCGACTTATAAGATATATAACTCAGCTTCTAAATTTTTGACTTATACTCCCTTGCCTACCCACGATCGATATGTTCCTACCATTTTGAATGACATGCTGCTCCAGGTCATGACTGATACAGGAAATTTTACTTTTATTTTCACACAGTTCTGATAGAATGCTTCATATTTTTGCAAATAACTCGACTTCTAGTGTTGTCAAGACACATTTCAACTCGGGCCTCATCGTTCCATTGTACTTCATGCCATTGTCGAGATGTCCAAGCTTTATGTTCTTTTGCCCATCCTAATCTATTTATCTTGTGACGTGGCGTTAAAAGTGGCTATTACTTGGCCTATAACAAAATTGTCAATTATAAACAATTTTTAGAAAGTGGGTTTCGTGTATGATAATATAATGCATCAGCTTCTTATGATACCATTTTTTACTTAACTAAAACAATGTGAATTGTTTGAAAGTTAATTTAGTGAGTAATAATTTAAAACGTACATAATTAAATATTGAAAATTTAAAAATTATTTGAAAAATAATACAAGCTTTCAATTACAATATAAATTACAAGTTTTAATCAAAATATGATTAAATTCAAATAAAATAAGTATGACCTTATACATTTAACAAATACAAAAGTTGCTTAAAATGTAGTCCTTTCTGTTAATCTTGACCTTAAAATTAGCACCAACTAGAGACTTAAAACCATCTGTGAGTATCAATTTCATAATCATATTTACTTTTATACGAGGATGGATTGAAAAGTTCGTAGCCAGACTAGGAAGGAAGCTATTAGTTTTAATTTTTATACATTAGTTGCATAGCTATGTCCTTTGGTAGTCACTGTGTAAAATTTCATTTCTCTATTGTTTAAGGTGATGAGTTTATGAGGCGTTAAGTTTTTGGAAATCACAAACATTTTTGACATGAAGAAAATAGAGCATCGTGGTGTCATTAAGTACTTACATAAAAAGGGCTTAACACCACAGAAAATTGATACGGATATGGTAGAGACGCTTGGAGACTTTGTTTTCTCGTAATCCACTGTGAAAAAGTGGGTAGCTGAATTTAAGCGCGGCAGAGAGTGCATTGAAGATGACCCCCGCAGTGGCAGGCCTTTAACGTCGACCACAACAGAAAATGTCAATAAAATTTGTGATCTAATTTTGAATGACCGCAGAATCAAAATCCATGAGATAGCTAAGACTCTGGGTATTTCTTTTAAGCGGAGACAAAACGTTATCGTGAACGAATTAGGGTTTTCTAAGGTGTCCGCATGATGGGTACCCAAGTTGCTTTTAGCTGAACATAAACGCACTCGATTCACCCTTTCTCGTGATTGTTTAGAACTGTTTGAAAGTGGTCCGGAGGAGTTATTGGCAGATTTCTCTCTATGGACTAGACATGGATACACCATCATACACCAGAATCAAAACAACAATCAAAGCAATGGAAAAGACCTGGATCTCCTACCCCAAAGAAATCCAAACAAGTTTTATCGGCAAACAAGGTTATGGCAATAATTTTCTGGCATGCTAAGGGTATAATCTTGATTGGTTTCTTGGAAAAGGGAAAGACTATTAATTCTGAATACTACTGCACCATACTATGACGTTTGCGCGAAGAAATTAAAATTAAAAGGCCCGGATTGCTGCGTAGAAAGGTACAATACCTTCAATACCCTCATCAGGATAATGTCCACGTTCACACATCTCTTGCATCTATGGCTGAAACTCAATCGGGTGGGTTCGAACTGTTGCCGCACCCACCCTATTCGCCTGATGTGACTCCCTCGGACTTTCGCCTGTTTAGAAACCTGAAAATCTTTTTGAGGGATCAGAGATTTTCGTCGGATGAAGACGTAAAAAGCACTGTACTGGGATATTTTGCAGAACTTGAAGAATCATTTTTTAAAATTGGTATTGAAGCGTAACCAGAGAGGTAGCATAAATATATCTCGCTCAAGGGGAATTACGTAGAAAAATAAAACATAAGTTATCCAAATATTTTTATTTTGTAGGTTACACCACGAACTTTTTAATACATTCTTGTATTTACTTGCTTCATTCTAACACATAATTGTTTAATTCAAAAATACAATTTTAATTTAAATTACAAATTTCTTTACTTTTACTGCACTCATCACAAATGCAATCGAAATGTGTAAAATTTGAGTATTTGGTTTTAATTCTAGACAGCCAAATAATTAATATATTTTGTTGATTTTTTTGGTCCATCATCCTACAGAAGTTTTTAATAAAAATATAAAAGGTTCAGTCAGAAAAAAATCCAAAGTTTAATAAAATTGTTAAAAATGATCTAAATTTACCTCACAAATTTCGTGTTTAAGTCTGAATCAGTGGCGACTAGTGGCCTAGTCTACAAAAGAGCTACTTTTAAAAGGCACTAAGACGTCCAAATTAATTTTGTCACAGTCTGTACACGAAGAGAATATTTTACGTCTTTCAAAAGCATATGAAAGATTTTAATGCGAATCAATTCTTGCTAATCCAGGATGGCACAAGGATTTGTGAAGTTGATAAAACTTACTTAGACTTACTATTAGCTACTATATTACTTATAGATAAAATTAACGAAAGTTTAAAAAACGAGTTAATTGATAACATTTTATTTTTAAATAGATTTAATTTTTGATCTTTTAAGATAAAAAGTCAACTTTATCGCTCATCAACCATTTGGTAATTAGGTTCAAGACATGCCACTAGATACCTGGTTTTTCTTACGTATCTGTATCTGTAATGTGTGGAGGGTGGGTTAAGACACGGTACTTAGGCCTCACTAACAGTGAGGTGCTTCTCTTAAATCGGCCGGTGTTGGCCAATTCTCGCTAAATATCTTCTAATAAATAAAAGCATTGGGCAATTGTAGAGGATATGTTCGATGGTCTCATCTTCTTGTTCGCGCCCTTTGCAAAGTGCAGATTCTGACAACCCCATGATATGGAGATGCCTCCGTAATTGGCAATGTCCAGTCAGAATGCATCTTCCTTACGTGGGTAACACCATTTAAGATAATTTCTATATTTTGTAATGAATGAATGAATGAATGTTTATTACTATGAATCAATAAATTTACAATTATAATTTAAAAATATACATACATAAAAAACATATAATAAACAATAAGTCACAGAAGCCATATTGACATGTCTTGTACGTGACTATGAGTAGTATAATTGTATTAATATTGGTATTGTAAGTTAAAATTTAAAAACGTTAAAAATATAAAATTATTTAAAATGCAAATAAATTAAAAATATAAAAAACATATTACCTAATGTTACAAAATATCTTATAAGAACATAAAATCGAACCATAAAATTATAAAAATCTAATGTACAAGTGGGTAAATATTTGTATAAATGGTCGGATAAGCTATTAAATAATTTGGTTCCCAAGTACAGATAACTCTTTTGTCCTTTATGCTTGGTATTAAGGGTATCACATATTTATGTCTATATTTTGTCTCATAACTATATTCGTATTTCTTTAGTCGATCTCTATTTAAATACTGTCTTGTGTTTAATTGGACGTAGTACAATTGTCTTAAATCGAGGATATTTGTTTTAGCATAGAGAGATTCAGTGGAATATCTTGTGTTTTTGTTAAGTATTATTTTAAGAAAACGATTTTGACATATTTGCAATGCTTTTTGGTACACTTTTAAGACACCTCCCTATCCTACTATTCCATACTTCAGATGAGACTCTACCAAACTCTGATATACCATTTTTTTCCTTAATATTTAAAAATTCAGTTTTTAAATCCATACAATATACATCTTATTTTTTTAGCAGATAATTAATATGTATATCCCATCTAAAGTAGCAGTCTAACATGATGCCCAAATATTTTATTTCTTTCGCAGGTCGTATTTTAAATTCATCTTGTATGGATAAATCAAAAGTAGGTGTGAGGTAGATTGGCTGCTGAAAGGTAGGTACACTATCTTCTGGATATTTAACGATAATAACCTGTTATCTAGAATTTTTTTAATTTTTAAAAAGTTGGTTTCTATTTTTATTTTTTAGTCATAATAATTATTTCCTTTATAAATGATCACAGTGTCATCAGCAAAACTTATTATTTTTTGGCCCTCGTTTTCTAGTAAAAATAAATCATTTATGTAAATTGTAAATAGCAAAGGGCCCAACACCGTCTCTTGTGGTACTCCACACGTTATGTCTTTTGTTTAAATAAACATATTATTTACTTTTACTTGTTGTTGTCTGTTCTGCAAATAGCTCTTGAAAAAAATCGTGTGCTTTACCCCTTATTTCTATATTTTCAATAACATCTAATAATATAGTATGATCAACGGTGTCGAATGCCTTTGTTAGGTCAATAAAAACACCAATTACATAAACATTTTAACTTTGACTGTGCTCTTACTCACAGACTGGGAGCACATTCATCTACATCCTGGTTGGCTCCACAAGAAGTATGATTTTGTTAAGTCAACTCTGATTTATTTTCTCAAAGTTTTTCTGGGTGAATTAATAACTCCTGGGATCTACTCGCCACTGGAAGAGCTCATTGACTGTCCCTTCTCTCTGGATAATCATTTGAGCACACTGTTAATTCTAATACTAGTACTTCATATTGCAGGAGTGTTAGTATTTTAATACACGCCTAGAAGAAGGCCGTGTTACTGTTTCCAAGCACCACTTTAGGATCAGCAATGTAATTAGAACCCATACAGTGAATGGTTGGAGTGAAGAATCCTTTATGTATTTAAATTATTTAAAAATAAAATAAATAAAAAACCCTGCCAACGGTGGAGTTCGAACCGCGAACCCTTGGATTTGCACGTCTAGAAATATTTAATGACATACTGGGACAGAAGATGGATAACTTAAAATTTACTGAATTGTTTATAATGTCCGGCAAAACTAGTGCTTAAGAGTTATTACTCAGCCACGAAACTAAACAAACTGTTTGTATTATTATTTTTGAAAAAAAAAAACAGTATTTACTTTAATAGTACATACATGTTTTATTTTTAAAAGTATTTATCTGTTTGTCCTATTTAAACTAAAGCATAGCTTTTTTAAAATAACAATCCTTTTTTCTTCCCATGTTTTTAATCTCAAACACCACCTCATGCAGTATTTAAAAGTCCGCATAAAAACAATACATGTCTGCCGATTGCTAGTTATGAATGCAATGGTTTCTATATTTTGAGGTGGGGGCATTAGAGAAGATACCTGCTGTGAATTTCTCCAAAACTAAACTTGAGCGCCGAGGGCAATAACAAACTCATTCGATTTAAATCATTTTCTATATTATTTTTACTGTAGGAAATGTTAGTTAGATATGGCTATTCAAGAATTTACCCCAAAATTCAAATTCGCAATGTTAAAAGCCATTTGCCAGGATTAAAATTAATAATTACCTACATCATATTATAAATTTATTTACTTTCCCATTTACGGTGAATGACCCTTCATCGTGTGACACCTTGTATTTACTAACTGTATTCTTCAGCTATTATTGCTTCTGTTGTACACAAGCACTTTCTTTCCAGTCTAGTACGCCAATGTTACGACTTATAATTTTCTAACATGATGTACTATAACATAACAACAACGCTAGACGAACTAATTGGTACAATACAGACACGACTTCCTTGTTCATTTAAATATTTCTTGAGTAGGCGCAAACATGTTAATCGCCCTTAGAGAGTATCTTTATTAATGAAGTTAGTTACTTAAGGTTACAAAGGATTTTTTACTTAAGTAAATGATCCCACTTTATTACACTACGAAAAAAATGTTTATCATAGTCTTTAACTTTCAGTTTTGTGAATTGACCTCACAAAACACACTTGAGATCGATTTTCTCTTAAAAACATATTATGATGCGTGTTTCATAGTATCTCTCACTTTGATTTAATTTCAGTCGATCAAATTTAACTCAAACCGTGTCTGCTAGTACATCTCTCAGATCGCTATATCCTCCTGAGACCCAAGCATGTAAATATTCATTTTTTTTATTAATTTTATTAATATACTCGTTAAGGCATTAGGAAAACATAATTTTTAAATATTTTAATTTTTTTGGTAACCACAAAAAAATGTCCACTTAGTTGGACATTGGGTCTAACTTATTACAAATTTCGCCCATAGTAATCTTTAAAACAATTATTCGTTTCAGTTAAACACAAAAATATATTGCAAGACTCAACACTAAACTTTGTTTTTAGCTTGCACGAAACTTTTTAAATCAGATGCGATTACAGGAAAATAACCGAATTTTTATTTTTTCTAAGCAAACGGAGAGTTTAAGGCTCTTCGCAATTCAGAACTTCTAGTAACTAATGATAACATACTATTAATGCCATTATTAGATTCTTCTGTGTCATAGCTCCCTCTCCCAATTTTTTTTGTCGTCTCTGTACAATATGCAGGAATTTGCAATACCAAGATCAAACAAATGAAAAATTGTCTTCACGGCCCGTTTTTTCTTCTGGCTCCAATTCGGTAATAGCTTATCATCCGGTCAATAAGGTCTATCCCACTCATGAATGCATTTTTTGTATATTCTGACAATATTTGGTCGCGGAACTTAAATACAATTTTAGTCTCTCTTTGAACATCGTTCAGGACAGATTGAAATCTGCACAATATTTATAAGTCCATGATATCGTACATCCTGCTCCAAAGTACCACGGCCTAGTCGAGCCATGGTCTTGTAATATGTTAGTTGTTCCTGTTACAAATACATTTTTTCCCAGCAATGTATTCAAGTAATGGAATAGTAGTCAAATATCGATCTAGTACATAAGTTTGTGTTCCTTCTAAAAGGTTGCAAAAATTCGAAATCCAAATCTATTTGGAGTAACATAGACGAAGTTTTTCAATTCCTCTGGATTTGGTTTACCTCGCACAAATTGTTTCATAAGACAAATGCCGGTAAAAAGATTCATTTGTTCAGCAGTTGCAACCTTACAGTACCTAGGGAGCGACAGACATGCTTTTTTGATTCCTTCATGTAAAGGGCAAATTTTAAAAAGTTTATCTTTTTTCTCGAATATTTCAGGCATATCAGCATCAATTATCACTTTGAAATTTCTTATCTGCAAGTTTTTATGGCCACATTGCTCTGGCGATGGTGTTAACCTTAGCCCTTTTGGCCCAGTATATTAGTACATCTTAATTTGAAAGTATTTAAGGCAAGACATTAAAATTGAGTTATAAGAAATTTCTTGACTTCAGTTGTAGATATATTTATGGGTTTTTCTTTTTTTAATAAATATTTAACATTTGTTCAATTGCAACGAGTTTCGAAGTATAAATCGTCAAAATAAACTCGAATATAATCTTCCTTTTCCCACTGTTCCCTCTCTTAAAACATTGGATCTGTAAATTCGAAATTTAGTGTAACAACTATACCCATCTTCTTCCACGTTTGGTACTTATCGCTTACAGCAGACTTTTTTTGATCAATGAGTTTCTTTTTAATTTTTCTTATCTGAATTTTCTTCGGTTTGTTTATCTTCTGGCTCAGGTATCTGCTACTCAGGCTGCTCAAATCCATTATCATCCTCTACATCAATTATATCTAATTCGTTTTCAGATAAAATTCATGCGTCAAAGTTTTCTTAATCAAAGTTCTCCAAGCATTTCAGTAACTTATTGTTATCCTTTCTAGATTCTAGATAATGTTCGTTATTAAATATTGCTACAGAAAAAAAATATCAGTTACCTACTGTTTTTTGTAGGCATAGCGGCCCAAAGTCCAACAAGATGAACGTGACTGTTTTTGCTCAAAAAATATACCAAAAGCTAGTCTATAGGCCCATAAGTGTGTTGGTAAATATAAGTACGGGTCTAGAATACCAAAATAACTAAAAATACACAACAATAACCTAGTAAAACTCAATATTTATCAGATGTAGCCTTGCTGAATGCCACCATATTTACACTATAATTATCACCATGTAGCCTTCATTAAAATCGAATGTTTAGCACTGCGCCGGTGCAGGCACGTGTAACGACTAAAATGTACATACAGTTGTTATAGATTTTTTATATGGAGACTTTGATGTCGGAATGAAATGTTTCTTTTTGGTCATTATCATATATTATTTAAGACGAATGACAATAAACTTTTTAAAATATCCCTACTAATTTTATAAAAACACCCGAAACCGGCATTTCCAACAAATCAGAAGTGGTTAACCGAGCCAGTGGAATAGAAATATATATATTTTGGGTACAGTCCTCGTACTTTGAAAAATTGTATCATGGCCGAAGGAGATGATGCTGACAATCCATTGGAAGGCATCAGATGTACCCAAGATATGATGGAGATGTTTATGAAAATGATGATGACTATAGAGAAGAATCGAGTAACTTCCGAAGATTTTTAGAATTATTGTAGCAAGCAAATACTAAAGAATCATCAAGGGTCTCTCATATTATGCCAAATTCTACAAAGTGTCGAAGATTTTGATAATGAAAATCTTTGAAAACCGGCAATGGATTAGCTTGGTAATCTGGAAGCAGCAGCAATTTTACATCGGTGGCCGGATGCATTCAGTTTAAAAACAGCTAAAATCCATATGGTTGGCACTGGTGATATTAAGAATTTTAATGATTTTAAGGCTAAATTTAAGAGAACTTTTGATATTAAGTTAAGTATGGATGATATATGGCAGAAAATGAAAAATAGGAAACAAGGTAAGACTGAGTCAGTTTATTCTTACTTTCAAGACAAGGTTACTCTATGAAGATCCTTGAATTATGATTTTGAAGATATTAAAGGACAAGTAATAATAGGATTATGTAAAAAAGACATTATTCCTGGACTATTAGCAACAAACCCTAAAGATAATGATGAGCTATTGCACGAAATTGTAAAATTTAATAAAATTGTTAAGAATGCAAAGTTTTATGGAAGTAATTCTGAATATTTTAAATCAAATTATAATTTTAATTACTCTTATTCTCCTTTGAATGCCACTTTTTATCAATTAAAGACTTGCTATTCTGTTTATTTAGATAAAGATAATAAAGAAAACACAAATATATTTGTTTCAAATGCAAGGCTAGGTGCAATTTAAGAAGAAATTGTCCAAAAAACTCTTCATATGAACAGCCTTCAACTTCATCAGCAGTAACCAATAATGTAACAGAATGTGTTAGTCATTAGTTTATGGACCTAAACATGATTTTGATTTTTTTCAGAAATTTATTAAAAAAGCCAAAGTTAATAAGCCAGATAGTACAGTTTGTACGATTAGGGAGCAGATATTTCGAAAATATGGATTTGATTGCAAGCCAAGTAGTCAGATTTTACACGGTTTTGGTGGACACAGCATTAAAAGTATTGAATCCACTAAGTTACTAATTCAAATTGATGAGGTTTTGGGAGAACTTGAATTTCTAATAGTACCTGACAGCAAAAAGTAAGCAAAAAGTTATGGTACGAGAATATATAGGTCTTCTATCGAATCGGATAAATTTCGTCAATGTAGAGATTGGTTTTGAAGTCACTTGTTTGCCTATTTTAACTGAATTGGCCACCGATTTGAAAGTAGGTGATTATATTGGAGAAGTACGAGGTAGTACAGATGACTTTAACACTAAAGAACCCAATGGTAAGCAACCTATTAAATTAGATATGTTAAATGTAGATGCTGATGAGACACTAGAAAATCACGAAAAACTTCTAGACCTAATAAATAAATAAACACTACACATGACATGTTTCGAAGTACAACTTCTTTTTCAAATGTGACTAATTTACAATTCGGTGTCCAATATATATGAGAAGTAATTTTACCAAACAAAGTAATTAAGAAAATACATCAATAACATAACAAAATAAACTGACTATTTAAAGTAAATAAGGGTACTTAAGTAATTATGATATCAATCAGATAACAATAAGATAGTAACATTACGGGGATTATCTCACAGAAAACTAGGAAAGAGATTTAATAAAGGTGAGTTATTAATATCTAATTGATCATTTAGTAAGTTGATCATTTATGGTAGTAAATTATTCACTACACTTGACTTAATGTCAGGATATTTACAAATACCGCTAGATGAAGAATCTAAGCTTAAAACCGCTTTTATTTATCCAGATGGCACTGCTGAGTTCGAAAGAATGTGCTTTGGCCAGAAATGTTAAATAAACTGGAACAAGTATTTTGTGCAATTAGAGATGCCAAATTAACGTTTAAGCTATCTAAATGTGAGTTCGAAAAAAATCTGTAAAATTTTTAGGATTAAAACCTGGAACAGGTAAATTGAAAGCGGTAAATGATTTTACGGTTCCTAAAAATAAGCATGAAGTCAGACGATTTTTGGGTCTAACTGGATTCTGTCGAAGATTTGTTAAAAATTACCCTGTTTTAACTAGATCATTAACAGATTTGACTAAAACCGATCGTAATTTTGTTTGGAAATCTGAACATCAAAATGTTTTTGAAAATTTAAAAACTTTGTTACAGGAAGCACCTATTTTGCGAATATACAATCCTAAAGCTAAAACTGAATTACACTGCGATGCTTCTTCACTTGGTGTTGCAGGAATGCTGTTACAGGAAGGACCGGAGAACATGATAAATCTAGTATACTGCGTGTCCAAAAAAACAAGTGATGTAGAAAGCATATATCATTCGTCAAAGTTAGAGTTAACGGACATAGTGTAGTGTGTGGAAAGATTAAGACCAATACTACTTGGAATAAAGTTCACCGTTGGAAGCGATTGTCAAGCTATGGTATATCTGAACGCTAAGAAAACTTTAATACCACAGATCTCCATATGGTATTCAACTCTAGCAGAATATGACTTTGAAATAAAGTATAGAGGTGAGAAAATGAGTCATGTTGACAGTTTAAGTAGAGCTCCAGTAGAAAATGCAACAAAAAAGGGAATGATAGAAGCGTTTGAAAGACGTATTAATACGTTTATAATAATTACCGAAGAAGATAGAATTTTAACGATTCAAATGGGGGATGATAGATTAAGAAGTATAATCGAAAAAATAAACAAAATGAAGAGGATCGAACAAAAGAGAAGAAAAATAAGACTGTCTAGTTAGAAACGCAAAATGTTTTAATCAAATTGTGGTAAATAAGGCAAACAGGTTACTTTACGTAATTCCAGATTCGATGAGGAAGGCAAACGTAGTTAGAGGACATTGGTAATTTGATTGTACTGTAGCAGCAAGTTTAGAGAAGTGTTATTTTAAAAGTATGAGGAGATATGTAAAAAAGCATATTCATGGATGTTTTGAATGTTTGTTATCCAAAGTTCCAGGTGGTAAAAAAGCAAGAATGTTAGGTCCACCAAAAATGCCAGAAAGACCGATGATGAGGATTCATATTGATCACCTAGGACCTTTTGAAAAGAGTATTTCCGGCAAAATGTACATTTTTGTCGTCGTTGATACGTTTTCAAAATTTTTAAGATTATTTTCGTTGCAAAATACAAGAGCAGATGAGACCATTAAGAAATTGGAAATGTTTGTAAATGGAATTTGGGGCACCTAAAGAAATTGTAAGTGATCAAGGTAGTGCATTTACAAGCGGCGCATTTATGGATTTTTGTAAGAAGTTCAATATTATTCATGAACTTATTTCTGCACATTTTCCACAAGCAAATGGTATGGCTGAAATTAGAATGGAATCGATAGTACCATGTATTTTAACATCAATTAATTTTGAGAGTAGAAAATGGGATAAAACTTTAAAGCTAGTGGAAAAACAAATGAATAATGCTGTTAATAAGACAACTAAATTCACACCATTTGAATGTTTATATGGTTTTAGGCCCTTTGAAGGTGCTGCAATGATAAACTTGATAGAAGATGATATCAAACCAGCTAATTCAGAGAAAATTCGTAACCAAATAAAAAAAAATTTTGAAAATAATGTGAAAAGGTATAAAATGTATTATGATAAGAAAAGATACGTAGGCGTAGTTTATAAAGATAAAGATATTGTAGCAGTAAGAAATTTTCTAAAATCAACAGACGGTCAACCCACAAAAACTGAAACAAAATATCGAGACCCCTTTGTAGTAGTAGAAGCATTAACCGGTAAAACGTATAAATTAGAAAAATTGAACCGAGAAGGAACAAATAAAATCATAATATGTCACGTATCACAAATGAAAATTTATCAAAATCATGATGAATATTGAAAATAAAGAAATTAGTTTTGATAAAGTAGTAAACTATAAAGATTTTATTGAGTCAAATTCAAATGTTTCAGATCTCACAGAATCAGACAATTCAGAAGATTTAAAATATAGAGATTGAGTTCCTAATCCTGATGAAAGTGAAGAAAAAGTCGCTCATAATGTAGACTACAAAATAACATACCAAGGAGAACCCGTAGGCAACCAAAAAGGTTCGGGAACTGTTTTTGAGGACAAACAGTACCAGGATGGTCGAATGCTATAGCTTTCATGTCGGAATGAAATGTTTCTTTTTGGTCATTGTCATATATTATTTGAGAAGATTGTCAATAAACTTTTTAAAAATATCTCTACTAATTTTATAAAAACACCCAAAACCGGCATTTCTAACACAGTATATTTCGATATAATACATTTGACTAAATTAAACGGGATTTATGCCAGGAAACTTGGTGAAACATACATATTCATTATGGTGAAAAAATCCAAAATATTGGATTTTTCTTAATTTCAGTCCTTGTCATCCTACAATTTAAAATAGAAATATGATAGCCGTTTTAATCTTTTGTAGGCACTTCCTCTAAGGATTCCCAGTTACCTATCTTAGCGGTGTTTAACGCTTTAAACTAACCCAATAAAAAATGTCACCTGTACTCCACCCACTTTCAATCCTTTTCGGTGTCTTTGTAAACGAATCCTATTGCAAAGTTATAATAACCGATAAGAATCCTTTTTATAGATTCTTTATTTTCGTTGCGTTCATTCTAATGTCGGACTTCCTTTATATTATCCTTTGACATATGATACGAGTGCGTCGTAACCTTTGTAAACGAACCTCACTGCAATACGTGTAGACTGTGGACCCATAGAAACGGGAGCTGCATTTGTGCCGTTTTCAAAAAGGCGGCGTTATTCAATGGTATTATTTTCAATGTAGTGTTTAGTGTTAATGATATGTACAGAGAATAAAGTAAATATAAAGGAATATGTTGTAATATTTTATACAGTAATTTAACATTTCACTTTACCAAAAAGTAGAAAGAGCATATTAATTCGATTTCAATAATGGTGGAATTTTAAATCTGCAACAAAATTATTTTATGAACAAAAAGCTTCTCTTGATTTCAAATGCGTTCTTTATAAAAACTATGTATTTGAACATACATTTTATTAAAAATAAAGGAAGATGATTTTTTTAAATATCTTTGTTGGCACAGAGGTGTAAATAATATACATCCACGCAACGCTAGATTATCTACATCTGTGGAAATAATATTTTTGACAGTAGTTGTCAGGCAAGGGTATGGAATGGGGATGATTTTTAACCGACTTCAAAAAAGGAGGAAGTTTTCAATTAGTCGCAATATTTTTTTTTATTTATTTATTTTTTTATGTATGTATGTTCAGCGATAATTCTTTAGCACGATATCCGATTTCAATGGTTCTTCTTTTGTTAGTAAGGGGGTACTTTACGGGTGGTTCCATATAAATTTGGTCAAAATCTAATAATTGGGCCCATGAGAAAATCCTCAAAATCTTCATTTTTTATGTATGTTTAGCGATAATGCTTTACCACCTTGTCCGATTTATATGATTATTTTTTTGTTAGTAAGGGGGTACCTCAGGGGCGGTCTGATATAAAGGACCCCGCAATAATCTTATGGAAATTGGGTTTCTGTCAAATTGTCTGAATTTTTGATATGTTGTAGATTTTTTCATCTTGAACAAAAGTCTCCATGGGTACAAAGTGCTAAAATTAATATTTTAGCAGCTACGGAGCTGCCAAAGCTCCCCTGACCTGTTGCAAAACCATTCATTTTTAATACTATTTACAGATGTCAAAAGCATATTTTCATTATTCTAATATATAGGGTAATGTTTTTGAGGTCACTTGATTCAACCCTCATGTCTGATTGGACAAATTGACCGTTGACATCTGTCAATTCATGGTCAACGAGGAATATAAAAGTAAATATCCTCTTTTCACATTGAGAGTTTGGGTTTTTGAGGTCGTTGACAGTTGTCAACTGTCAATTTGTCCAATCTGACATGAGAATTGAATTCAGCGACCTCAAAAACTCAAACTCTCAATGTGAGAAGAGGATATTTACTTTTATATTCCTCGTTGACCGTGAATTGACAGCTGTCAACGGTCAATTTGTCCAATCTGACATAAGGGTTGAATCTAGTGACCTCAAAAACATTACCCTATATATTAGAATAATTAAAATATGCCTTTGACATCTGTAAATTGTATTGAAAATGAATAGTTTTGCAACGGGTCAGGGGAGCTTTGGCAGCTCCGTAGCTGCCAAAATATTTATTTTGGCACTTTGTGCCCATGGAGACTTTTGTTCAGGATGACAAAATCTACAACATATCAAAAATTCAGACAATTTTGAAGTCGGTTTTTTTAAATTTCTAATACTTGTTTAAAGTTTATTTCATGAGCAATATTGTAAAAAATAGTTACCTAACATATAATAAACTATAATGAAGATAATGCTTGGCGTTCTATATTATAGGGGAGAGGGGGACACCTTTCAACACTTTTTTAGTTTGAATTTTTTTATCTCAAAATAATAGATAGTAAAAGGGCGATTTAGTGACAAGATATTGCTGTTATATTTTGTATATCATTTGATATTAGAAAATTTTTATAAAATCTATTCTTGATCGATTACATAGAATTATCAATATTTTTGGGCAGATTGTTGAATGGTGCCCCACTGAGGGGCACAATTCAAAATTAAGTGTGGTGCAATTCAACACAACTTTTTACAAAAATAAAGTTATTAATTCTTACAGAAAAGTGTCTTAGAACATAAGTAACTTAAAATACGTTAAATATTTTTTGAAAATTAAACGAAGACAAGGACAATTTAAACGAAATTAAGGATTGTGTTCTTTCCGTGCCCTTTAACTGTGAAGGAGATGGCAATTTGCCGACCACATCTTCGATTTCTACAGTAGAAATTTTTTTTTTTTTGTGTCATCGGCGTATCGTCAGTTTCAGGAAAATTAAATTTTAAAACTTTCTTTCTTATGTACTTGACTTCTAAGTCACAAATGGTCTTTTTCGAAATTCGAGCAACATAGTGCACTTTAGTTTTTTTGGTACAAAATTTTACAACTATAAAATCACCTACTGACAAGTTTTCAAATACAACTTTATAATCAAGTTCATCTTCCGACCGTTCTTCTTCCAAATCCAGAACATTCATCATGGATGGAAAAAGATTAATCTGAACTGGATGTTTCTTTTGTGTTGAAGATTCTATTTGTAACTTTCGCTTTTTTCTGGTCTTTAGCTCTTAATACCTCTTCCAAGGCTTCTTTCTCTGGGGTTTCTGTAAGAATTTTAGATCGGCCTCTCTTTCTACCTCGTGGATTTTCACTTCTTGGAGGTGCACAGTTTCAACAGGCGGAGTAGGCAAGCTGTTCGATGGAAGGTCTTGTGGATTATCGATGCTATCTCTGCTGGTTGACGGCAATAAAGTACTCCCAGGTGCTAACGGTTGTGGCTGGGGCTGTGGCACATCCGTGTTGATCGAAGAATTTACATTAGACCGTAGCACAATCAAAGTCTTCGTCGGTAAATTCGTAACGATCAAATGGATATATGCCCAGTTTTTGAAATCCAGCAATAATATTTTTCTTAGTAAAGGAATTTTGGAATGCTTTTCCAGACAGCTCATCCATATTATGAATGGTTATTGTCTTGCCTGGATGCCAAAGCATCCAATCATTTTGTGCAACTTTATATTTTGCCTTAAAGGGTCCCACTACAGATACATCTAACGGTTGTAGCCGATATGTACAATGAAGTGGAAACGTTACCATCTCAATTCCATGATCTTTCGGATACACTACAGCTTCCAAAGAGCAGTGATTCTTGTGATTATCAAGAAGTAGCAATATGGGATCTTCCTTATTGCATTTTGTGCAGGTTACTTAGTGCTCAAGAGTTTTTAAGAACAAAGGCGCGGTCATTCATCCACTAGTTCGGCTATTAACTAATCCGAGACTTCGTGATGGCGCCCCAATCATAAATGTATCGTGAAACCATGCCTGCGAAAAATTTAAACAGATGGTACTGTATTTTCCGACGCACTGTCAATTCCAACCATTGTAACAAGTGTTTCTTGCTTCCCTGAAACCGCTTGTCCTACCTGTTTTACTCCTTTTTAAATATTATCTGACGAGAAAATGGATGTTTTTGAAGAGCTCTGCTATAATTTTCATAAAATTCCGTGACATTTGTTTTGTTTAAACTCGTATTCCTAGATAAACTCGTGTTTTCTGGCTTACACAATGACAGTTGTTCGTGTCTTTCCATAAAACCCTTTACCCAGTCCGTTCCTGCTAATCCATTCTCTTTCCATTTTTCAGGAAATTTTCTGTGTAATTTTAACGCATAATGGGGTCTATTCTGTAACAATTTCTTTATATTTAACGGCCTTTAAAAATATTGGCGGCCTATAAAAATATGTTCATATTCGTTAATTTACTTCTGTCATTTTTTAAACAGATTTCTTTAAGATAGTCCTCTAATGTATTTTAAAGATCCGTTTAAATAATGACAGAAGTAAAAAAGAAAATATTTTTAAAGGCCGTTAAATATAAAGGAATTGTTACAGAATAGACCTCAATGTAAGCCAATGTCTGCAATAGTTTGTACGTTAGTCCATAAAGGACATTTAAGAATACATAAGACCAATTGCTGTTCTTGTTTATTCGTAAACACCTATCTGAAGGTATGCTTCGAGGAAAAATGCTCGCGATTCGGTGTCTCTAATTCTTTTAGTCGATAATATAGTGCAGTGTGACCTACTCCGAAGAATTCAGCAGCTTTTCTTAGAGATAGTTCTTTCTTTCTCACACACTCTATTACTTTTTGCATATCTTCTTCACTAAATTCCGGTTTTGTTTGCTTTTTTACATAATTTTTGACCATTGTGTTAAGTATATACAAAGATCTGTAAACAAGAAAGATGGTGTTAGCTAAATCCCCGCATTTATTGTTTTCGTTAAACCTTAACTGAGTGTTGATACATAATATGGGGCACTTTTGAACACTGTTCAAATGTTCTCCAAGTATTTTGTTCAATTGTGCCCCATATACAGGGTGTCCCAAATTGTTTTACCCAGGCTATAACTTCTAAACCATGCAAGATAATCGAACCCGATAAAAGTCATCCATTTAGGTTTAGGTGCTAGGTAAGTATATGTTTATTGTGTAATTCTTTTCAACATTAAGGGTGCAACAAAAAAAATAAGGCCAATTTCACAGAAAATAAAAATAGAACAAAAGCAAACATCTATTAACTTAATGCTATTTTCTTGTTTGTAGGTCCCACCGATCACCATTTTTAAGGTCAAGTTGTTTGTAATGACAAATTTCAAATTACGTGTTTTTATTTAAAATAATTATTGTATCTGATGTTTAGAGCTTTTAGTGAAGGTAGTAGTAGTAGTAGTAGTAGTAGTAGTAGTAGTAGTAGTAGTAGTAGTAGTAGTAGTAGTTTTCAAAGTTTTAGCTTTTTCTGACAGGCTTAATCATGTCCTGCAAGAAATGTGTATTCTCTCAGATATACTAACAATCTATCTTTCCTTTAATAATAAGTTTTATTTCATTTGCGATTAAGGTATATAGTCTTTGATACTGCAAGAGGTAAATAAAACTAATAAAAATACAAATCATTATGCTCAATTTGTTTGAGATTGGATGGTTTAATAAAACTGTCTGACCGACCACCTTGCCAGGCTGTCGAAATATTTTAATATCCGTAGCAAATCGAGCTACTGTGGGCTTTAACAACAGGTAATTTGGTACAAAACGTTGCAATATTTAATATCGCATCGTTTTGTCATAATAAAAATCGTTTAGTCGCGGCGGTATGTGCCACAAATTAGCGAACAAAGATGAAGATTTACTGCTGCAAATAAACAAAAATTGATTTTAAAGTAGGTCTTGGAAAAAGCGCCCATGAGCGTACAAGTCTTCTTCTTTTTAAGTTTATAGTTAATTCAGAGCCGTAGGCTAACATGACTCGTATCTTCGCCTTTGATGGTCATGATGGGCTACTTTAAAAACTTTTTTTTTTGTATATCACTCTTTAAAATTATTATCTTGCAGCTTTCTAACAACTCACTAGCGAGACATTTTCTTAGCAACGGTTTAGCAACAAGTAATTTGCTCTGCTTTTAACAATATTTGGTAGAAGTCTTCTTTGATAGGGTAATAACAAAAATAATACTCTTTCTATATTTCTCCCCTTTGCTAGTGATTTTTAACCTCAAAAGCTGACCGAGCTTGTCTGGGGAAGGTAGGGATGTGAAATGACTTAAATATGATTGACTTACAGGTGAAGAAAACCCGGAAACCATCATCGAAACAGTCTGTGATCCGAAGCCGCGTGTCTTTTAACCACAAAATTGCCTGTTAGTGAATACAGGCGCTACCGAGACGATGATAGAGTAAAGCACGAATTACTATTACATTTAGTTTTGTCTCTTGGGCTGTTATAATATTGTTAATTGCCTGCATAACTGGTCATCATCAGAGAGTCAGAATTGGGAATTATGTTTCTAAGGAAATTGTTTATATCAAAGATCTCATTGTGGTCGCTTCTATTCAACTTCTAACGTTATAACAGTAGCTGAATTCTTGCTCTTTGTATACAGGGTGTCTCAGGTTTTATTAGACAGGCTGTAACTTTTATAATAATTATCAGAATTAAATGAAATTTACAAGAGTGCTACAATGACATGTTTGCTATCTAATGAGCGTTTTTTGGAATATCAAGAACTTCCGGTCATACCGGAAGTGACAATCAATTTTGTTATTTCAAATAGGTCACACTGTATATTTCAACAATTCTAAATTCTCCAATCAATTCTACATATTTTTCATGTACTATGTCCTATACCTATCTCTAACCGTTTCTGATAATTTGGAGGTTACATTTATTAAGTGTCTTGACTGAAAATGAAAATAGTACAATTTATAAATTTTACGGACATTTTATAACAAAAAATCTAACATTAGAAATTATATGAACATTTGAAGTGCCTTCTTACTGAGAAATATCAAAAATTTGTTTCTTACTGTTTTGAAAACTATCGTTTGTACGTTTGTAGTGCGTTTAAGTCACTACAATATTGTAATGATTCAGACGCACTATGTACGTTTCCGCTTATCTTATTTCATTACTTGCGTCATACATACACTGTCACACTTTAGATATACATGCGCTAGGTGGCATTTTTTTGGATATTGTATATATACCTGTTACTTGTCACAAGCATCGGGTTTACATCACATATATTTTATATACTTATTAACCAACTTTAAATATTTAAACTGGTGACCGCGAATGAACAACCTCAAATGGAGCCCTCAATGTAAACAAAAAAAGTACATGGAACTAAGATTTTGGATAGAAACCCCAACAAATCCTGGGATCGGCTTAAACAGCAACTGCAATGGTAGTACTGTAGCTCCTCGTACACTACATACACCACATTCCATGACAATGTCATTGAATTTAAAATTTTTATAGAATAGAAAACGCAGCTTCCTTTCGCCTTTGATTATCTTAATAGGAGGCGAGAAACCAGAAAAAAAATAGACAGAAACAAAAACCAAGGTTCAAGAAATACACATCAAAAGGGAGGATGTCAATACAAACTCAAAAAATTAATTTCATTTAAATATACAACCTTGTTAAGTTAATATTTTCAAACCAATAAAATTATGTTGCTGAGCAACTGAGGTTGTCAACAAGGTGAGTTTAATAAAAATGTTAAATAAAAAATATTAGATTATGACTAAAATAAATTTTTTTCTAATAGTAGAAGTCCTTATTTATCTAATAGTGAACTTTTAACTATACCTTACCGTGCAAATTTTTGAGATTTTTTTTTTTTAAATGTGTGTGTTTGTACAGTGTCTTATGAGAAAGTAAGACTTCAACAACAATTTTCGAATTATAATTAATTTTACTATTATTTATTAATTAGATGGAGTAGAAAAAAACTAAAAATAAGGTTTTTGAAATATTTACGTTTTGTTTTTTACAATAAAATATATAGGTTACCGTGAAATTTATCGAGAAATTAATATTAAAAAATCACAAAAAGGTTACTTCAAATTTTTTTTTAATATTAATTTCTCAATAAATTCCAAGGTAACCTATATATTTTATTGTAAAAAACAAAACCTAAATATTTCAAAAACCCTATTTTTAGTTTTTTTCTACTCCATCTAATCAATAAATAATAATATAATTCGAGAATTGTTGTTGGGGTCTTATTTTCTCATAAGACACTGTACAAATACATTTTTAAAAAAAAATTTTAAAAATTTGCACGGTAAGGTATAGTTAAAAGTTCAACATTAAATAAATAAGGACTATTAGAAAAAAAATAAATTTTAGTCATAATCTAATATTTTTATTTAACATTGGTGGCGAAAGGGGTGGCGAAAGGACCTCCTTAAGTCGTCAGCCAAGTTACAGATTTGATGTAGTTGATAACATCACTGAGAGGTGCCTCTCTTATATCGGCCAGTGTTAACTAAATATTCTAATAAATAAGAGCGTCTGGCAATCATAGAGAATATGCTTTATCTTTTTGTTTGCACCCCCTGCAGAGTGCGGATAATACGAATATGCTTCCGTACTTGGCAATGACCAGTCAAAATATCTGTGATCAGGCGCAGATTCTGTCAAGTCATAGTCAAGTATTAATTTGGTAAGATGTTGTCAAGGTAACTTAAAAGCTACCTGGCAACTCTGCAGCTTCTTGTTTCATATAACTTTTCTTGAGTTTCACAAAGGGATCATTGTTAATTAGGTTTGTCAATACCGATGTTGTTAGTCCAATGAGAGGGTCAGATCCAAATAATATTTGGTTGGCTGCCTTCTTGTATAGTGAACCAGCAATATGGTTTCCTTTCGATGTGGTGTGACCTTTGATCCATCTCAAGGTGACCAAATTATTGATGGATACTTCGGCAAAGCTTCGTGATATTCTAGTTCTATCCTTGAGTAAATTCATGTTATGTCCAGGATTAAGATTACTTGTCTGCTATCTGTAAAGGTAAGCAGGTTTTAATTTATACTGTTTCTGGCAATTTCTTTTGCTGCTATTAGAATCCCCCTGACTAGGTTTTAAACTATACTAATCAATTGCTCACAGCTTATTTTATGTTTAAGTTTAAGAATTTGGAATACAGTCCACATCATAAGCCTTGTTTTGTTTTGCAACCGTTTGTGTAGATATAAATCATACCTGCCACTTTCGGCTCGTCCATTTGTTTTGTTATAACTTTATATGGCTTATAGAAGATATATCTGGATAAGATGGAGCTCATGTTTGCTTGAAACAGTGAAAGCATATCGAGGGCCTGTCGCCAAAAGCGACGTCGCGATTCATCAGATCCTATATCAGATTCTATTCCAACCGTGCTGAGTTCTGCCATTTTCATCAAAAACCTCTTAAAGTAAATATCAAGAGGAGTGAGACTAAGAATGCTTCCATGATTCAGGTAGGTGTGGTTATTATGGCTTCTCTTATGTTGAGACATGCAGTTTTTACAATGTATTCTAGTTTGCGAATAGGTGTAAATTATTGGGTTTTCGGTACCCAGATAGCTGCACCGTATGTTGGTCTAAGTCTTATGATGGCCGTGTAAGTTCATGTGACGATTCTGGGAAAAAGACCTTAGATGCGCTCCATGATTCGGCGGCATTGTTTATAAACAATATGCCTTATTTTGACTAGTTGGTAGACGTTGGATGTACGACACATAGTGCGTCAATGTGACTACAATGTTCATCGTTACATTATGACTCAATACTTTAATCGCCAATCTTTACGAATGTGATATAGAACTAATTGAAAATATTCAGACTCGCTTTGCTTGATATGCGATTTTTAAAATAAACGACTATTATGAATTTATTTTCCAAATTATTTTAACAATTTAACAATTTTAATATTGAACCATATTTAATGTCTACAAAATCTTTCAAAACTTTAGTTGTAATTATGTGATTTGTATTATTAGTTTTGATTTATGATTGTATATTTTCAGTTATACTTGTTTTTTATGTTTCATATATTTTTCTTTTGTCTTTTGGCACTATCCATAAATTTGTTTTATTATTATCATTTATAAACTTTGAACATTTTAGTTATGCTCGTAACTACTTTAAGATCGTGGTTGTGTGATCCAATGATGTCATATGATTAGTCGATATTTGAATCAACCTATGATTATTTTATGAAACTAAAATCATAGAACCATACTTTAGTTTCCTACTTTTCGGAAAAAAATGTAAAATTCACCTACTTCAGAAATAAAAAATGGTAAATAACTCAAACACTCATAGAGTAACAATTTTCCTTCGTTTCATCGTTCCAATAGACGATATGTCAATAAAATAATATATAGCTGTTAAAGATTTAGTTAATGAGTAAAGTCTCAGAAGGTATTTGAAATATTAGGATATTTCCAACCCTTGAGACGATTATAAATTAAAAGGTGATAGCTTCAGGTAGAAGTGTGTTCCAATTCTATTAATTTCATTTCGTTTGATAATTTTTTTGTACCAAAAATTTAGTTCTACTGTACTGATATTTGTATCAGCACCTGAACTAAATCTATCATCATAATTATCAACTCTTCCCATTTTAAACTACTATTTTATATAAAAAAAAAAGTTATTTTTTTTAAATCAGGTTTATTAATACAATATTTTCTAAATTCTCAGCCTCTTTTTTAAAAAGAGTTTACCTGATGGTGTTTAATAAAAGACAAAACGAGTTGTATTTGGTAGTTTTATTTAAAAGCAACCAATTAAGTTGACCTCTGGTATTGAGAATTCTTCAAAATTAAAATCTATAATGGACCCATTTTAAGTTAAATAACGTTTATAATTAACGTATTTATTATTCTACAAACTTTTTTTCGTTTTACAGAATTTATAATACAAACAAGATGCACGTGTAAAACAGTCAGTTACCTACCTGAATATATTAATACAATAGCCGCAAGATTATAGTAATAATAAGGTGCCTACATTGTAATTATAATAAAGTTTACTTTATTCAACCTCTTCGACTTATTAATTTTAATTTATAACGTACTGATTTAAATTATAATTAGTACTTCTAATTTATTCGTCAGACATTTGAATCGGTTTCTCGAATATCTTTAATAAATTTTTAATGAACCGCTATAAAAATTTGTTTAAAAGAAGTTAATAAGAATGTAAATTATTCAATCACAATTTCAGATAAGTTTGTGTCCAATTATAATTTTATAATTTTGATAGATAAAATGATATTTTAAATGGATCTATTATGTAAACAATTAAAGCTGAATAAAAGACGAAACTGTCTTAATTATTTTTTTTTACTGTTTTCACAAACATATCCAATGACATTTTATGTATAAATATACCGCACTGATCAATATGAAATTGAACATTAAAATCAGAATATTGTACGTGATATATTATTTTAATGATGAAGGTAGTAATACTACGTTGGGTGTCATATTTGTAATAATGACGTTTATTTTAAAGTGATGTGTTTTAATCTCATGCTTTAGAATGAAAAACTCAAACAATTAGACAATTAGACAATTACTGTTTCATTTGTATATATCATATGTGAGATTATGAGCAATAAAGTCATTATTATTATTATTATTATTATTATTATACTTAATAATGTCTAATAATTAATTTCTTAATAAATTCCACGGTAACCTATATATTTTATTGTAAAAAAAAAACCTAAATATTTCACAAATCTTATTTTTAGTTTTTTTCTACTCTATCTAATCAATAAATAATAGTAAAATTAATTATAATTCGAAAATTGTTGTTGAAGTCTTACTTTCTCGTAAGACACTGTACAAACACACACATTTAAAAAAAAAAATTCTCAAAAATTTGCCCGGTAAGGTATAGTTAAAAGTTCACTATTAGATAAATAAGGACTTCTACTATTAGAAAAAAAATTAATTTTAGTCATAATCTAATATTTTTTATTTAACATTGGTGGCGAAAGGACCTCCTTAGAAAAACAAGCCAAGTTATGTAAATATACGGCAATCCGGGTACAATAACCAGTCAATCATTGTACTACGAATAAATTACCATACTCCTGTCTATTAGTAAGATAAATTAAATACTACATTCGAGAGACGCTAAAATGGTGGTACCCACCTTATCGAGACTGAGGCCCACAAAGGTAAACTCGTAGCGTAAAAAACCGAGAAATGATTTAACTTGGAATGAAAGACCGAAAGCCGATAGTAGTATTAGGATGTTGAATTTTTTTGGTTTGTGAAGCATTGGCATTACTTAGGTTAAACCATGTGATGATTTTTAAAACCATTCTATATCGCCTTTTGATTAGGGTTTACAAACTTGTTTGAGCATTTTATCCAATAATAATAAAATCTTTGGGCTCCTTACTTTGCCTATTTATATAATATTACCAAAGGACAGAAGGATGAGTATTGCAAAAGAAATAAATCGGCTTTCAGTTCAGAATAAAAATGACATAGTACCATTGCATCAGATCTATTAGAAAAAATTCAATATAATTCGCAATATCACAACTATAATACAAGTCAATCTGACTTTCATGTACGGCAAGTCATCACTAAAAGTTCCCAAAATACAATTTTTATTAAAGGTTCGCAAAAATTTAATAGACTGTCTACATAAATTTAAAAAAAAAACAATAAATGTATTCAAAAGTAACCTGAATTATTATTTGATAAATAAACAGAACAGATATACCTACTTTTTTTGTGATAATACTCTTTAAACCTGCCCTTTTTAAGTATTTCCCTTAATTTATTGTTATTTTACCCCTCGTTTTACCCGTATTTATTATAAATTATTTCTGTTTTGAGATCATGTACTTTATTTTAAAACATTACTTGATGTTATATTAATACTACCTAACATTATTAATAGTTTTGTGACTATAGGTTATGTTTTAGCCACAAAACTATTTTTGTGTTAAAGTAGATCCATAGAGATCAATATAATTTACAAAAGCCTTCTTTCAACATACAAATAAATGATAACTTTATAATTAAAATAAAAAACACAACAAAATACCTCGGTATTATAATGGATCACAATATGAAATGGGTTGATCACATTACGTTATTAACAACCAAAGTTAGAAGATTCATTTTTAAATTTTATGAATTGAGAATATTTATTACTAATTATTATTTACAATTCACTGGTTAAATCTATTTTGCAATATGTTATAATGTGGACTATATGATATTGCACTTCAACTCCTCAATGTAATCCAAAATCGTATAATTAAAACCAGCATTATATAAAAGAGTATAAGATCATTATATTATCTGTCTTGCTGTGTTTGCAATGTATGTAATTTAAAGAATGTTAGGAATGTTAGACGTTAGAAATAATTGGAATTCCTAAAATTAGTTATACAGGGTGGCTCACGCTCAACGGGACGGAGCTTTATGGGAAAACAACCAAAGATATTAAAAATTCGTTTGAGAGGAATACGTAGGTTAACGGCTACAATTTAAAATTTGTTAGATGTATACAGGATGTCCCACATAAGAGAAAATATACAAAGTTATATTATTTTTAATGGAACACCCTGTTTTTTATTTTAGAATTAAAAACTACATCAAAAATAATGTCAGTTAACTAAAGGTTCCCTATTACTATTATTATTAGTTTTCGATTTATTTGAATTTTTAAGGAAAAAAAGTCTCCCAGAAATTAATTGCTTACTCTTGTTTGAATAATTTTTAATGAACTAATTTTTTTTTTCTTATGTGGGACATCCTGTATACATCTAACAAATTTTAAATTGTAGCCGTCTGTAACCTACGTATTCCTCCCAAACGAATTTTTTATATCTTTGGTCGTTTTCCCATAAAGCTCCGTCCCGTTGAGCGTGAGCCACCCTGTATAAGAAATGCATAGGTGGATTTTAAGAAAATTGATATTAAAGTAGTTAGGATAAACCGAAAATTCTGAAAATTAATAGAGTTCTAAGTTAGAAGTAATTATTCAAGAAAATCAAAACCGCAAGTCAATCAAAGCTTTCATTCTAGAGTTATTGTGCCGGCATATATACACACAGACGACTAGGTGAAAAAATTTTTTTTTGCATTTTTGGAAACATTAAAAAAAGTTTTAAAAACTGGAGGTTAGAACATTTTTTCGTCTACACGAATGCAATACTGAGGCACCATAGAAAGGGCCTCAGTAAAATGACATCCGCATTCTGTCAATTTATACAGCTAGTTTCCAATAAAATATTAGCTTCAGAAGCAGCAATAGATAACGTTTTAACCTTTTGGTTGGTTAGACAAGGTAAGTCAAATTTAAAACCTTGAAAATGTGTTATCACTGATTTTTGGTTAAATCAGAACTGTATAATGTATTATCTGTGGTAAGTACAAAACTTTTATTTTATTGATTAGATCATTAGATGAAATGTTCACTAACTCCTGTTCCCTGTTCAATGTTCCTGTTTCATATTTTAGAAAAGAAAATTCTTCTATAAAAGATCTTGATTAGATTTATAAATAAACTAACACAGTGTCTAGGTACAGGCTAACTTGTATGCAATTCAAAAAGTTATATTCACGCGAAACGTCTTGACAGAGTAGGTGAGCTGTGTGCAGGCCGTTGGTGTTTACGCCGGTCGGCGTAGCTAGGTGTGGATTGAATTGTTTTCGTGGCGGCGAAGATGTCACCCTACGATAAGTCGTTGCTTCGTTTTCTTGTTGTTACGGCATTATTATTATTTGTTCATGTATGTGAAATTTGCTTCTATGGTTTATAAAATACTACTGCTAGTCATGGCGTAAATGAAAACAAACAAGACGCATTCACACAAACACCTCTCACCAGTAATATGACGTTTCGCGTGTATATAATTTTTTTTATTTGTGTACACTTTAGCGTGTACCTAGCAACAGCGATAAATTAAATGTTGTACAGGGCGTTTCCTAATTAATTAACAAAAATGGGCATATAATTAAATCAATTTTTTAAAAAAGCTCATATAAATGTGTTTTCAAATTTTTTAATTGATATAAATATGAATGTAATTTCGATATTAGTTGCAGTGATTTTTTCAATTTAAGTGTTTGTCCATTTAAAAATTAAAAAATGTTATGTTCTGACTATTGGTCGAAAACTGCGTTTCACTCTCATTTACTACAAATGTAATAATTTTACGCGGCTTTTTAAAATTATGAAATCTGTTCAATTTTGTTATTTCAGTAAAAACTAAAGTACAATTATCACTTAAAGAACTACAAACAAAACTTATTTGTACAAGAATAACCTAATACAAATACCATTTAATTTTCATAAAACACCTGTACAATTTCAAACAGTGGATGGTAGTAAAGTTAGAGATTTTTTTTGAAGCGCAATAAAATATTTACACCGAGGGACTGTCACTATCGCAATAAAAAAAGTAGTTTTATTATAGGGATATAATAAACTTGGGGATGTAATTAGTTGACATTATCCTCTCAATAATATAAACATTAGGGCACAATAAAATGCTATAAGCGGAGGGTCGCTTCAAAGAATTATATCGGTAAGCTTTTTACGAGCTTCTGCATGTAGGTATAGAGAACAAAAATGGGAATACTGTTTAGTATAATAGAAGGACCGTTAATAGAAAAAATATTCCGCTATTTATATATTATATTTAGTATAATCAAAAATATCCGGGATAATACAATTTGATTTTGTACATTTGTGTATTTCCCAGGAGGATTACTCATTGGGGGAATTCTTTAATACCGTAAAGATACAGGGTATTTATTAATTAATTGCCGATACTTAAGGTTGTGAATCCTTGGGTGATTTTAGAAAGAAAATTTACTATTAACATATGTCAAGAACCTCTTGTTTAGCTACAAGATGTTTTAAGAAAAAAATAACTTTTTTTATTCAATTTTGTACACACCTTCTAATCATTAAGGAACTTTTTAACGTAAGAGATTTTTTAAATATTTACGTCCGTACGGAGTTTGAACTAAATATTTTTTTAAAGCAAAAAAGATACGCAACTGCTTTTTCTAGACTAAAAATTGTTTTGAAACTCTCATTTATTTTGGAGCAAATTTGGTTCAAAAATTTACTTTCGTACTATCCACCGTTTTCGCGTAAAAAAAAACCTAAAACATGTTTTTTCTTAACTACATTGAAACTTCTTTTGATATTTTGTATAAATTTGGTAGACACCTACCACCTTTTTGGAGCAGCTCAAGAATTAAGAGGTTTACGACATATGCTGATATTAACTTTTCTTCTTAAAATCATACCAGGATTCACACCTCTAAGTATCGGCACTCAATTATTAAACACCCTGTATAGAGATTAGATTAATATTTTGTTCAAAATAATCAAAAAAGTTATTTGCTCATACCTGTTATTTATTATTCCAATGACTTTTTCTTGTACTATTGTATTTTCTCGATTGTTATTTAAAAAGAAAAAAATTACTTTTTTTCTTTAATATTATTAATTTTTATTCTATAATGATTCCTCAGATTCCTTGAATTAAATTTTTCCCTAAAATTGTTTTATTAAAGCATTTTCTTCTAGATCAACTAGAAGCAGAAGCAGGAAAATATGTGGTCAATATCTAACGATTTAACGTTGCACTTCGTAGAATACCCTTATCACCTATGTTTAATATCTTTTTTACGACTACCAGAGCTCCTCTGTAGCTATGTTGAGACTAGCCAACCAGTTCATAATGTAGAAAGATTTGGACATGACAGCGACTGTATAAAAATTGTGCTTTTTTATTTGATTAACTCCCAAAAATAGGATAAGATACAATAGACTCTCTCACCAACTAAAAGAATCAAAATTATTTTTTTAATTTATATATTTGTAAAGTAACTATAAAGATAACGACTAATCGCAAAAAATAAATTAGCAAGACCCATATTTTCCACATACGAACAGAATAATGAGGAAGGGATTTTTTGCAGATATTATTACAGGAGAATCGCTGAATACTCTTCCAAGAAAAGGCATTTTCAAACTTACAAATTTGACAAATGCAAAATCACTACGTTTGTTGATGACACTATCCATTTTAGCCATACAAACAAATACGTACATATTTGTGATTATGCTATGCCAACTAACGTGAATATCAATCAGATATTTTAAAATAAAATACTGTAAATTAATGTGTATGCTCCCCTGTACATTCAGAATACATATTTATTCAGAGATATAAAGATAGTGATCGTTAATAATAAATATGCTAAAAAATGCAAAGCAGCATTTCATACACATGATAGTCAACATCAAAATTCTTCAGATTAAAGGACAAATTAGCTATATAAAGAACTGGAAGGTGCAAATCCAGCAAATTGCATGGAGAACACATTGAAACTAAGAAGATTATAACCTGGAAAAAACTAGTAGAAAACTGGTAGCAGAAAAAATAAAACTAAGAAAGAAATGGCAGGTGGCAACATCACCAGAAGGTAAACATATATTAAATTGAGCTACCCAAAGAACACATATATCACAAAGAATAATCCTTTAACAGATATCTAGTAGGGCTAACAGATGATAAAGAAACTGATTATTTCCTCTGGAAGGCAACTAAAAAAGATAAAAAACTCGTGTAACCACTATTCTTCTATCAGAATAGCAGATAATAAATGAGCAAGAGATAATCAACAGAACGCGGATATTTTCGTTGACTACCTAAAAAATACGTTCCAATTGGATGAAAATCGATTCATAATATAGAACAACTTGAAATTAAGATTGTTACCCCTAAGGAAATTTCGAAAGAAATTCAAATAAACATCAACCCACAAAAAGCTCCAGGATATGACCTTATTACTAGATAAATAATGAAGAATCTATCGTTAAATTATTTTACCTCATAAATGCAGAATTTCGCCTTAACGTATTATACCAGTTGCGGGGAAAAGTGTTAAAGTTATCCTAATTCCTAAGAGAGAAAAACCTCCGAAAAGATTTATTTCATTGTTACCAATACTATCTCAGTTATTTGAGAAGCTACTACTAATATGACTAAAACCAATAATTGAAAATGGAAACCTGATCCCATCGCATCAATTTGGTTTTAAAAACAAACACTTCAATTATATAGGATAGCCGATATCATCGAAAATGCATATGAAGAAAAATATATATGCTCAGGTATATTTCTTGATGTAGCCTAAATATTTGACATGATTTGGTACGCTGCCATGACACAGAAACTAACAAAAAATGCTCCCTAGACCATATGTCGACATTTTTCAATCATAACTTCCAGGAAAAATGTTTAGAGTGAAGCAAGAGGAGGCAGTGTGCTAGGACCAGTTCTTTAGTTACTATACACTAACGATATCTATCCTCAAGAATTTGTTAAAATAACAATAGCTGTGGATGACACTGCAATATTGGTAGTTGGCCGAACTAATACTGTGGACAAAAAAGTGTAAAATAAAAAATAATTAAACTAAATCAATGCATGTTGATTTTATTCTTTGACCAAATCAACAAAAGCAAATAAGAATAAACAATGACGTTATTCCGCATCACGATTCGGTCAAATACCTAGGGATGAAGCTAGATGTAGATGGAAAGACCACATAAAAAAAGCGTGAAGAACTGGAAGTTAAATTACACAAAAAATGTATTTGCTCCTAGAAAGAAAATCCAAGTTTTCAGTCTACAACTAAGTGCTCATTTATGAAGAAATCCTAAAATCAATCTAAATTTATGGCAGCTAGCACGAGTAATATTAACATGGTACAAGTTTTCTAAAATTAAGTTCCAAGATGCATCGTTAATGCACCTTGGTTCTATCTAAATGATTATTTTCATAGAGACCTGAAGATGCCAACAGTTGCAGAAAAAATAAGTAGGTTTTCTACGAAATATGAAGGTCGACTCCATCCCCACGTCAATGGAGAAACGCTACAATTATTGAACAACCCTACACTCAACATAAAGCTCAAAATGAAGAAGCTATTTGAGCTAGTGCAGTGAACGTTAATGTTAGTGCTAGTGTAAAAAAGTGTAATAAATCTTCTCGCTAACTTGTGATGTTTTGCTATAGAAATAATTAAGACTAAGGTTTTTAGATTAAAATTGTAAGTTAGTCAATAACGCTCCACACTTCGCCTGAAGCACAAACAGGTTGACCCAAAATGCCAATGAAAACGAAAAACGGCGTTTTGTTGGCGGTTAATAGTATATTAAAATACCCCTTGAATGAAAATCCTAGCTGATCCTTTTTTCAAGATAAGTGGATTTTCACTTTTTCATAATTTTTCATCATAATTAACGTTTAAGCGATATTTTTTCCACACCATCTAACGAGATAAATATCATGGCGCGTTTTGTTTAAAGTGGTGTCCCTTGCAGGCCTAATCCACTGCGAAAATAAAAATGAAAACGAAAACGAAAATAAAAATAATAATGAAATGATAACTAACTATGGCATATTTTTATAAATGCTGTGAAGAAAAAGTAACTACCGCTTTTTTTAAACGGCTGGAGTATGAAATTTATTTTGAATCTTACCCAAAATTTCAAAAATTCTCTGTGGACAGATTCTCCGGCCTGTTCTGACCACAAACTCAAACCATGATTGTTTGATAATTCAAGTGATCAAGTATAATATGCATTTTGAGAGTTTGAGATGTCCCAGTACTTTCTAGATCTTTGCGGAGTTTTTCCAAGTTCTCATCTAAATTGGTCATATCTCCACGCTGCGTGAAGAAACAGTCATGTGCAATTTTATTCATTGTCTTAAAAGCAGCGACACATGGCTGTAACTTGAACGGACCAACATGTTCGTAAATTTCAGGATCAAGCAATTTATCCGATTCTTGCAGAAGTTTTCGGCAGGCATTACTCTCAAAACTTTCACCCTGATAATTTTTTGCTACCAACTTCAATTTTGATGGCCAAAGCAGAGCCTTCTCACGTCCTACAGCAGGAACTATGCCTTTCCAGAATAGGTGGTTTATAAATCCTTGTAACAGATGAAGTTCAGGCAAAACACATTTCTGAAGAACGTACGTGCTCATGTCATCTTCTGCTTTATCATTGACGACATCTTTATACTCCGATTCTTCTTCATAAAAAAAGAGAGGCATATTGACTGTATTGTGGCATTCCTTAGCATACTTTTTATCTTTGCCAAAACTTTCCCAAAAGTGTACAATTCGCTCAAAATGATGAAACAGTAAGGGCAAGGATACGTTGATGTTGCAGTTTGCTGTCCATTAATCATTAGTATAAGTTTCAAGTCAGAGCATAATTTGAAGGGTGTTTCTTTGACCTTTGTCAATTCAAATAAGGTCTTCACATTTTCATAAGTTTCCTTTATTTGAGGAAAAATTGATAATATAATTAATGTGTAAACGCTATTTAAATTCTGTTTCTTGGACATTCGCATTCTTCTTATTCTGTCATCAATTTTATTTTAGCATTCTGGGTTTCTTTAACATTCCGACTCTCAACTAATGAAATTGGTCATTTTATTCATCTGATCCGTGATTCGAATCACGGATCCTATGTCCTAATGCTTTTTGCAATAAAAAAGGATTCAAATCAAGTGATTCGAATCAATTTTTTTGGATCACGAATACGAATCACTGTCAGCGTCATACCATGGTATTATGCATGCTTCCGAATCTAATATCAATATGCAACTATGTGTCTATTACTGACTATGACTTGCATACAAATGGTTGATACAAGAACATGTTGAAAATAATAAACTTTTTTTTTTCTATAAATATGAACCATAAATAAATTAGAATCTACAAAAAATATATTTTATTTTAATACAAAAAATAAAATAAATAAACAAACAATGAAATAAAAATGTCTTTTGGTTGGCCTTACATAGCACCAACATTTCGAGGTGCGTCGATTATACCTGCAAACAAAAATAATCGTTAGACTGCACCAGACGAAGGAAGGCAAGTCTTAAATTTTAGGATTTTTTATGTTGGATATTCATTGCTAATTTGTGATGTCAAAGAAGGCAGCAGAGCACCTAGGCAATTTTGAGTTGATATCTATGCCATATTTTCAGGCTATTTTTATGCTACTGTTTTTCTGCAAAAATAAAGGTGCTCTTCTAGCTTCGAACGAAGTCAGCAGAGCACTTCAGTTTTTAAGTTTTTTTTTTCCAAAAACATCAACACAATATTTTTAGGCTATTTTTAGACTTTTAAAATATTATATTTAAAAAATACAGGGTAGGGTGCTTTGCTAGCCTTGAACGAAGCCAGCAAAGCACCTCTGTTTTAACAAAGCACCCTGTATTTTTTAAAAAACACTATTTTTTTCGAAAAGTTTTATATTTTAAAAGCCTAAAAATAGCTCAAACATGTGACATAAGTAGATGTTTATAGAAAAATCAATAAACTGAGGTGCTCTGCTAACTTTGTTCCAGCAAAGCACCCTGTGTTATTTATAAATAGCAATTTTTTTAGTAAAGTTTTATAATATTTCAGATGCCTAAAAATAGCCTAAAAATGCAATGTGGTTGTGTTTAGAAAAAGGCTTTAAAAAACTGAGGTGCTCTGCTTGCTTCGTTCGAAGCTAGTAGAGAACCTTCAGTTTTGTCAAAAACGAGGAGCATACATTTTTTTAATAGGGTATACAAAATAGCCTTAAAATAGCCTAAAAATATGGCATAGGTTTCAACTCAAAATTGTCTAGGTACTCTACTGCCTTCTTTTAATTCATTTGTAGATTCTTACGTTTATCTTCTAAATATTAACAATCGGTCTTCAATCTTCGGCGAATCCGGATCACGGATCCTTTTTTCCTGAATTATTCGAATACCGCTCGCGGATTCTCAAAAAGGATTCGAATCCCAGGATTCGAATCCTATATGATTCGAATCTGATCTGATCTCAAAATAATGTTTTCATCTTCTCTACTTTATTCTATCTCGAAGAAGCAAAAATTGGTATTTAGTTAAACGAAGTGTACTTTTTTAATAAATGTATATTATAAACTCAATATAATATTGTGGCCTTTAAATATTTAAGCCTTCTTTAATTTGTTTACGAATTCGTAACACTCCATATATGAATAAACTGAAAAATACACGTATACGTACCTGGTAAACTTTAACATAAAAGAAAAATGATCAGTAGCCCTTGCACTGACATTCCAGTAAACGTTTTTGCATCTGTACCTGATAAGTTTTACAGTCCTATTCAATTCTCTACAATAGGGCACAATTTACAATTTGTAAAGGCGTGCGGTTTATTGTATTCGCATTTCTGGAAAAGGACACGGTTAATCTAGAACGATAGATCGACTGTATTTAGTTAGGATTAACTATTAAGGGTGGTCGTGTTATTGTGGCTGTAATTGCGATTTGACACCTTTTCATGTTGAAATTCTTCTAAAGTGACCGGCTACCACCTGGAAGTTTTCCTAAATATTTGGTTATGGGTGAGGACGTTTTATTACCTTGTTTGTTATTGCCGAACGGGATACACCTTTTGAGAAATTTGTGATGGTTTGAGTGCAGTTATCTGTTCGTAATAAATCATGTAGGTATTTGTTAAAAAAAATTCCTAGAAGGAATTATATTATTTAATCAAAAAGATAATTAATGGGTACCTAATTATATTAATAATAATAATAATTTACTAATTCAAAAATTAATAGGTATAAAATTACAAATGGTAGCTTAAAATTATGAAAAATTGAATGAGTAACTTTACAACTCGATAAATGAGTAGTCATTTGTTTCGACGAAAATAAACGTACATATGAAATAATTATTTAAAAACGTTGATGTGATAAAGATAAAAAACATAATAAAAGACACTATACATAGAATTATTACATAAAATAAATTTTATTGATTCATATTTATAAATGAAAAATTATTGTTATTTTTAACAAAACAAATCCTTAGAACTTTTTAATGGGCGAAATTAAAAATATTTAGAATAAATTAATACTATTCAAGTATTTACATGAAAAATTGTTATCACTTTTTTACACTTTCAGACATCCCTCTGCTCCCCCCTCCACTCCGAGGGATTACAGCGGGTTTGGGTCCAGCCACTGGCCCCCCTGAATCAGGCTTGGAGTCCACCCTGTTCCTCTTGAGGTTCGCATGACGTCACTGAGACGCAGGTGGCCAATTATGCCACCATTTGGATGCCCTACTCCTTCTTATTTATCATACATTCATCAATATTCATTCCACATCTTCGATAGTAAACCGCTAGTCGGCCAAGTCCAGCGATAAACCATCCAAAAGATGACCGGAGACATAACTGCTTAACTGCCGCGAAAACGTGAATGCACACCAGTAGGGATTTGAAAAAGAGGCGTGTCGTCGCTGCGATTCGAACCCACACATCTTTGTTCTGTACACAAATGTGCTACTCTAGACCATCACGATATTAACAGTTGAGATTCCCAGACGACAGATTTATGTGCACGCCGAGGAAGAAAAAGTACTAGATTTTGCTTCGAGTGTCCTAGAGTACCAGATTCTTCGAGAATGTACTACATCTAGTACAATTTTAAATTGTACTAGACTGGCAACAATGGTTTGGCAAGGTTCGTATGCCTTGTCCTATTTTGTGACGTCATAACTTGTTTGTGAGCGGCGCGCAAATTAACGAGTTTCACAAATCTGTTGGCGTGTTGATATCTCCTTTTAGCTACATATATTCGCAAAATCCTCTTGTTCGTCTGGGCTCACTCATCATAGTACGCCAAAGACACAGTATACTTGGGTATACTGTGCCATAAAGACGCCCTCAGCCAGAGCGCAATGGTGTGCTAAGAATAGAGATTAAGACATGAAAATAAAAATATTAAAATTAAATTTATATTTTTGTTATTTATGTAATTTTAAAATAATGTGTTTTTAAGAAATTTAACTGGGTGTTCACTTCACAAATGAATAAATGGAGAAATTGCCCTTGACTAGGAGTTTGTACAAATGGCTTGAGTTTGGCATTACTACTGCAGATCTAAAACAATATTTAGATTTAGAGGCATCGTTGTAAAATTTGTAAATTTTATGTATAAAGATTTAATAGTAGAGGAATAGAGCAGTTTACAGAATATTTATCTAGAAATGTGAGATTGGTTACGAGAACTGTTATTTTTTTATCGGCCAGGAAGGGGTGGAAGGAGGTAGATTGGGAAATGAATCTGGAAATGGGAGGTTCAGTTTTGTTAGATAGTTTCTAACCATATCATAAAAAGGTTTTTATAGGTTAGGATGATTTATAAATACGTTGAGAAATTGTTGGATCATGCAGCTACTTCGAGTAGGATTGGAAATGTTGTAATATGTTTGATCTGCATAGGTGTAGCTAAGGTATATTCTTTTGTGTTTAAAAGAGAGCTCATTAACTCCACTACGTAGGCTCTCAATCGGAGATATACGAAAGGTTCCTGTTATTATACGTAGCGCTGTGGTGTCAATACTATTTAAAAGATTAAGTGTATAGTCAAGTTTCTGTACAATGCAAGAAGGATTCCTTGATTAGCGCCACAATCTTTATTTGTAAGAGATTTTAGAAGATTAAGTCTCTTTTGGCATGTTGTAAGAAGATAATTTATGTATTTTGAGTTTTGTCATAAATCATACCTAAGAACTTAACAGATTTTTCGGATATTAAGTGTTTACCATATAGTTTTTAGGACAGAATTGTTTATAAATTTCTTTTTCAAGAAAAGGATAGTAAACTTGGTTTTACTTGTGGAGAAGGTGAAATCTGGTTTTTCTGATCATTGTTGGAGAGGACACAGAAATTTTTGTGAGTGATACTGTAGGTTTTTTACATTTTTGCTTTTAGAGTAGATAACTAAATTATTAGAATATAGGCGGGTCTGTAATGGTCACTGTAAATATTGTAAGATGGATGACATTCATCCAATAAATAGTCTGGGGCTAATTACGGAGCATCGCGGAATACCATTTTTTGAGCCATTTACTTTTACATACTAACAATTTCCTTGTTAGTATGTTCCAGTTTTTTAACCTTCCTATTATGTAGTCGTACTAAGCGGTATCAAAAAATACAGCTAAGCATTTGCTTTTTAATGCAAAGGCTTCGTTAATTTCACTTTCAAGATCTATAATGTTATCTGGAGTGAATCTTTCAGGACTATAGCAACTTTGTTCTGGCATTATTAACTTATGCTTCTCTAACGACCGTACTAGTTTTTGTTGATAATTTTTTCTAATAAACTTGCACATAACACAGGTCGGAGATTGGTCAGTATGATTCAGAATTTGTTTTTTGATTTCGTTTTTTTATGGTAGGGATTATAAGGGATTCCAGCTACTCTTTTTTGAAATTTGTATTGTATCCAAATAATATTGTATTTTATTGTTTTAGGTAAGTGGTTATGTATTTTTGGAGTAAGATAGGCATTTGATCGTTAGCTGAGTGATTTATCTACTTATGGTACAAGATGGAAATTTTGATTACGAGTTTGATAGGAGTAAGAAGGTAAGTTAGCATGCTTAGTATTAAAGTAGTATTTTTGAGCCATGTAGAAGAAGTGCAACTGCCTAATATCCGTGATTTGACTGTCAACAATAGGTCGCTTGCGTATCGATATTCTATCAATATCATAAGATTTAAAAATCTTTTTTGTATAATCTCAAGCGTTTGCAAATGGCAACCTTAGTACTTATACATACGGGGTGGACTAATCTTGTGGAAAAGTTCGATATCTTCTTTGTTGAAAGATATATTAAAAATCTGATGTGTCCAACACATGACTTTCCTATCTAGTTAACCTATTGCAGCATCTCTAAAAATGTTTAAAAGGATAAACTAAATGTATACATTTTCCACATATATCTACTTCGAAACATTTTTCTATAGATATTCATTGAAAACGAAAATACTGAAAAATTTAAATTTAGCACTTTTCCTCCAATTTTTCCATTACGGTCCATTTTAGAAAAGTCATTTAAAAACAAAAATTATAGAGATCGATATCGCAAACAACTTTTAGTTTAACAATTTTTTTAAAAATCAGAATTTTACACATTTTGTCAAATTTCTCGAATACGGACCATTTCAGGAAAATTTGACATGTAACAAAAATTATAGACAATAATATTGTAAGTAACTTTTATTTGAAGAAATTTCTTCCCCAAACGTAAATAACGAATATATTCCATAAAATATAAAAATGACCACCAATAAAGTACCCCTCCAAATGTTCCGACTCTGTCCAAAATCTAATCTGTTCACCTCAGGTCGAAATAAAACTTAAGTTTAAAATTTAATGTTTTTTCCTTTATCCGTTTTTGAGTTTTCTTCAAAATTCGAAATTTACACATTTTCTCAAATATCTCAAATACGGTCCATTTTAGAGAAATTATGTATAGGATAAAAATGATAGAGAATTATATTACAAACAACTTTTATTTGAACAATTTTTATAAAAAATTATTTTTTTTACATTTTGTCAAATTTCTCGAATACGGACCATTTTAGGAAAATTTTGCATAAAACAAAAATTATAGATAATGATATTAGAAGTAACTTTTATTTGAAGAAATTTCTTCTCCAAACGTAAATAACAGATATATTCCATAAAATATAAAAATGACCACCTATAAAGTACCCCCCCAGATGTTCCGACTCTGCCCAAAATCTAATCAGCTTATTGGACGCTGAAACAAAGCTTAAGTTTAAAATTTGGTGTTTTTCTGTTTATCGGTTCATGAGTTATGCGACCTACAGACACACACACACACACAGACACACACACACACACAGACATCATCGCGAAAATAGTCAAAACGGATTCAGGGGACCTCAAAACGTAAAAATCCGTCGAAAACTCGAGGTCGAAAAAAATCATGATTCCTATACTTTCCTTATATCTGTATACAGATAGGAAAGTAAAAAAGTGTATTAAGAAAATTATGGACATGTTTGAGGTTAACATTTTAAAATTATTGGGAGGTATACAGGGTTTTGCATAGCTCGTGTACGAACCAAACATATGTTTTTTTAATGATAACCCTAGTATATTATTTTAGATTCTGTTTACTCTTTTTTTTCCATTCTTCTAATATATGGTTTGTCTATGTCATATAGGGTACTTTTCAAGGAATTGACATTTTTGTAAGAGAATCGTACATAATTCAACGTCCAGCAGCCAATTACACACTGTAGAAAATATTTTTTTTTTACCCACACGAATTTTATAATATAATGTATTATACTTTTTTTTTAGTTATATTTTTATTATCTGTTTATTTGTATACAGGGAGACTCAATACTCAGTCCCTTTATTTTCTTGTTTTATTTAAATGGGACACCCTATATTTTATATCACCAGTAAAATCATCTGTTCCAAGTCTTTAATTTTTATAAAGCATTCCCTATACCTAAAGTTAATATTTATCGATATTTTTTAACAATGAATGAAAATTATGGTTATTTCGATAAATTAAACTAGTTTTTCATAAAAAAAAATCTTTATCAACAGTCATAAATAATATGTGTGAATACAAAAAACAAACAAAACATTTAAAACATAATTATAAAAGTTGTTCAAAGTGACCTCGCATAACGTCAATACAGTTTTGTAATCGAATTTCGAATGACTGACTCACATTTCTCAGCATTTGAACATCAACACTTTGAAATACATTTCTGATTCGAGTTGTCATGTCCTCTTTTGTCTTTGCCGCACATTTTATACTTTGTTTTTTACATAACCCCTTAGAAAAAAATCAATTTTTGTCAAATCCGGTGATCGCGATGGCCACCCTATCGGTCCCCCTCTTCCGATCCACCGTCTTGGAAAGTGATTATTTAAATAATTATGAATTACTACAGTGTAATGGACTGGTGCACCATCGTGCAAAAACCACATTTGTTGGCGAATGTGAAGGGGAACGTCTTCGAGTAACGTAGGAAAATGATTTTCAAGGAAATCCAAATATACTGCACTATTTACTCGTCCTTTAAAAAAGTGTGGCCCTATCACATAATCACCCACAATGCCACTCCAAACATATGACCACATCATTTGGCTATGGTGACTATAATGTGTGGGTTTATTGTAGAATAATAGTGAAAATTATGCCTATTTAAACCTCCATTTTTATGAAAAGTCGATTCATCACCAAAGAGCTCAAAATCAAATAAATTTCTTTGTTTTGTAATTTTTTGTTGGGACCATTCACAAAATATCACTCCATTTTCAAAATCCCGTTCAAGAAGTTCTTGATGTAACTGGGTATGGAAAGGATGCATTTTAAGTTTTGATAGGATTCTTTGAACAGTTCCGTAACTGACTTGTTGTCTTGAAATATTTCGTTTACTAATATGCAGATCATCATAAATACTCAACAATACTTTAATTTTATTCTCTTCCGTGATAGTAGTTTTTGTTCCTTGTTTTTGCTCGTATGATACAGTACCAGTACGATTAAAACGGTCCATTACTTTTTCAAACGCCTTTTTATTTAGTTTTCGGCATTCCGGATATCATTGGTGGTACACTCTGGAGACAAGTAAAGAATTCTTGTTGCACTCACCTAGTATATAAATCATATCCACCATTTCTGGAATAGAAAAATTCGTATTGTTCATCTTATTATTAGTAATTTACTTAAAACATTAACACACAGGCAGTTGCTCTTGATTTTTAAAATGTCAAAATTGTCAACTGGAGGGTGACAGGTATATTAAATGCATTGGCGACTAGATAAAAAATAACATATTATTTATTATTGTTTATAAAGAGTATTTTATGAAAAACTAGTTTAATTTATCGAAATAACCATAATTTTCATTTATTGTTAAAAAATATCGATAAATATTAACTTTAGGTATAGGGAATGCTTTATAAAAATTGGAACAGATGATTTTACTGGTGATATAAAATATAGGGTATCCCTTTTAAATAAAACAAGAAAATCAAGGGTCTGAGTATTGAGTCTATCTGTATACAAATAAACAGATAATAAAAATATAACTAAAATAAAGTATAGTACATCATATTATAAAATTCGTGTGGGTAATTCTACAGTGTATAATTGGCTGCTGGACGTTGAATTATGTACGATTCTCTTACAAAAATGTCAATTCCTTGAAAAGTACCCTATATAACATAGACAAACCATATATTAGAAGAATGGAAAAAAGATGAGTAAACAGAATCTAAAATAATATACTGGGGTTATCATTAAAAAAAACATATGTTTGGTTCATACACGAGCTATGCAACACTCTGTATACCTCCCAATAATTTTAAAATATTAACCTCAAACCTGTCCATAATTTTCTTAATACACGTTTTTAATATCTCTTTCAACAAGGAAGATATCGAACTTTTCCACAAGATTGGTCCATCCTGATAAAATTTAGCAGATTTGACTAAAAGCCATTTGCCATAGGGAAACTAGTACTTTATACGCAGGAGAGCCTGTTTAGCTATAATATTGGATACATTTTCGGATTTAACAATATAATTTTGACACTTCAGAATCTAGTACTAATTTATCTTAGCTATTATTAGCACGTAGATATTTCTATCTACTTGAAGATGGGCATCCCAACTAATTATCCTTAACTTGAATGAAAAAAATTATTAAAGTTTCTTTTCTATGATGACTTCTATTTATTTTGTTTAATTTTATTCAACACAGCGGGTTAAAATAATAAATTGTTGATTCTGCTGTTTAAATAAACAATATATCTCCGTTGAATTATTCTCAATGTTTACCCAACATTACTATGAGAAAATCCATGTAAGTACAAAGAAAATAAGTTATTTTAACGGTGTAAATCAACGTGTAAGACATTTTATGAAAATGCGTAAAACAGTATGTAGTTCACATCATCGGGTTCCATAAAAAAGGCCACAAATAATTTTTATGTAGTTTAGAATTTACATTAAAACTTAAAATGAGTTGGGCAAACACACCGAAAACGTATTGTTGTAAACATATTTGTTTTTGTGGTGAGAATGTATCTGGGAATACAATACCAAAGGAAAAAATATAAATTTGGATTCAGTGGCGTAGGCGTGATTAAAAATTTGCTCAGTTTGAATGGTTTAGAGTCATATATATTTTATTGAGGTTTGTAAACCTCTAGATTCCTTAACTTTGGTTTTATTTTTTCAATTTTCCACTAATATTACAAAACGATGTGTTAGGTTATGTTATGTTATGTTGTAAGGCTTAAAATGGACGTTAGGTTTCGAACGAAACATAGTTACGTCAGTATGGACACACCCTAGTAGATTCGCGATTATGTCAATCAACATGTCTTTCTCTATTTGTGAAGATACTTTAAACTTATGTTAAAAGAACATTACCTTTATAATAAGTAGATTTATTTATCTTCGTTATAATATCATAATTATAGTTTTATATCTCCATGAAAGCTATCAAAAGTGAATTTTGTTATTAACGGTTTTGGCAAGTTTTCTTTTTGTTGTAAACTCAAACGACCTTTGTTTCTTTTCGATAATTCGGACATTTTGATAATACGGACAGGGTTTGGTCAAAATTAATCTGGATTATTGACGCTCTACTGTAGTATTAATTTTATTTAATTTTGTAGGATTTTTGTGGTATCCAGTTTATGGAAAGTCTCGGAAATACCCCAAGTATATTCGTTTTCTTTATTGTTTATATGTAAAATGGATGAAAAAAAAATATTATTACATTATGGCAAATCGTAGATTAATTACATCATGTTATTATGTAAGGTGGCAGTTATCAAAATAATTTTGAATTTGCCAATTTGTTAAAAATTTTATTATTTAAAAAAAGTTTTTATAAGTATTCGGGAAAAATGTAGTTTAGCGTGAATACACATTTTAACAAAAAAAAAATGTTTTTTTTATAAGAAAACAAGCCTTCCAAATACAAAAATGAAAAAAAAAATCCCGGCGGTCTCGTGAAATTTTTTTTTATATTTGCAAAATAAAACATCACTAATTAAAAAATTATGTGTTGATTCATCAAAAAATGTAAAAATAAGGAAGAAACCGCCATTAGTCGAAAGGCTAAATGCTAAATTAAAAAAAAACTTTGTTAATGTACCTAACCTATACGGCCTGGAGACATCGGGGTTACCTCGCAAAAACAATATACATAAAATGATAAAAAACATAACTTATTTACGTAACCTCTGAGGCCAGGGGCCATCGCGATTTGTTTCTTCAAAAAATTATACATGAATTGAAAAAAAATTAAATAACTTAACTAATTTGCCTAACCTGTAGGCCCTAGAGCTATCGCAGGTTATTTCGCAAAAATTATACAAAAACCTAACTAATTTACCTAACCTGTACGGCCTGGAACCATTCTGGATTGTTTCGTAAAAAAGTGCACATAAAATGCAAAAAATTAGAAAAAAAACTTAATTAATTTACCTAACTTATACGGCCTGAAGACATCATGAATATCTCGCAAAAAAATATACATAAAATGGGAAAACCTTACTAATTAATCTAGCCTGTGAGATCAAATTTGAAAAAGTTCCTCAGTGCGGGATAGTGGATATTTATCTATTAGTAAAACTGGGTTAAGATTAATTTTATAGTCACCACATAAGCGTACTCCTCCTCCTTTTCTTACCACTGACACAATGGGAGTACTCCACTCGCTGAATTATAATTCTGGACAAAATATATTCTCGTTTATAAGTCTCTCGAGTTCTGCTTCAACTCCTTCTCTCAATGCAAACGATTTTTGAAAAAACGTGGTATTGTTCATTCTTTAACCCGAAGTTTCATGGTGCCTCCAATAAATTTACCTAATGTAGAAGAAAAGACTTTAGTAAAACTATTTTCTAAATCTCTTTACTTTCCTATCTGTATACAGATAAGGAAAGTATAGGAATCATGATTTTTTTCTACCTCGAGTTTTCGACGGATTTTCACGTTTTGAGGTCCCCTGAATCCGCTTTGACTATTTTCGCGATGACGTCTCTGTGTGTGTCTGTGTGTATGTGTCTGTGTGTATGTGTCTGTGTGTATGTGTCTGTGTGTATGTGTCTGTGTGTATGTGTCTGTGTGTATGTGTCTGTATGTGTGTCTGTATATGTGTCTGTATGTGTGTCTGTATGTGTGTCTGTATCCACCATAACTTATGAACAGATACAAAGAAAAACACCAAATTTTAAACTTAAGCTTTATTCCGGCTTCCAATGAACTGATTATATTTCGGGCAGAGTCGAAACATCTGGGAGGGTACTTTATGGGTAGTCATTTTTATATTTTATGGAATATATCGGTTATTTACGTTTGGAGAAGAAAATTATTTAAATAAAAGTTACTTGCAATATTTTTTGTCCTATACAAAATTTTCTTAAAATGGTCCGAATGCAAGAAATTTGACAAATTGTAAAAAAATCATTTTTTATAAGAAATTGTTTAAATAGAAGTTGTTTGTAATATAATTCTCTATAATTTTTATCCAATACACAATTTCTTTAAAATAGACCGTATTCGATATATTTAAGAAAATGTGTAAATTTTGAATTTTGAAGAAAACTCAAAAATGGATAAAGAAAAAAACATAAAATTTTAAACTTAAGTTTTATTTCGGCCTGACGTGAATTGATTAGATTTTGGAAAAAGTCGAAACATCTGGCGGGGGGTACTTTATGGGAGGCCGTTTTTATATTTTATGGAATATATCTGTTATTTATGTTTGTAGAAGAAAATTGTTTAAATAAAAGTTACTTCTAATATTATTATCTATAATTTTTTCCCTATGCCAAATTTTCCTGAAATGGTCCGAATTCGAGAAATTTGACAAAATGTGCAAAATTTGGATTTTTAAGAATATTGTTGAACTAAAAGTTGTTTGCGATATCGATCTCTATAATTTTTGTTCATACATAATTTTTCTAAAATGGACCGTAATGGAAAAATTGGAGGAAGAGTGCTAAATTTAAATTTTTCAGTATTTTCGTTTTCAATGAATATCTATAGAAAAATGTTTCGAGGTAGATGTATGTGAAAAATGTATATATTTAGTATATCCTCTAACTATTTATAGAGGTGCAGTGGCGGTTCCTTTCCCAAATTTTGGGGGTTCACAGTGACAGAATATAGATATCAGTACAGATTTATAAAAAAAACTTTTACTGTTTTAGAAAGTTTATAATATACCTTTCTAAAACACTGACAGTTTTTTACCTACATCTGTACCGAGATCTATATTTTGTTACTGTGAACCCCCAAAATTTTGGTCACGAGCCGCCCCTGTAGAGGTGCTGCAATAGGTTGTACAAAATAACCGGAAAAAGCCTATAATAACTAGATAGGAAATTCAAGTGTTGGACACATCAGATTTTTACATTTATTATCATTAGATGTGTTAATTGAAATGCTATTTATAATCAACTTGAACAAGTTAAAAATATCCCGACCTAACAGTAGTGGGCCCCATCTTCAATAATGTATAGTTTGAAATGATTTTTCTGGTCTTTATAATTTACGTTAACAAAAATAAAACCTAATGGATAAATACTGTTACCATCATAAGTCATTAAACATTTTTTTGTATCGATATTTCTACACAGTATTTTTCATAAAAATATTCTGTAGTTACACATACTACAGACGATCCTGTATCCAAGTGAAATTCGAAATGTTTTGCATTAACCAAAATTCTAATTAGAACTTCGTTTTTACTATCTAAATTCAAATTAAACATATGATTAATAACATCATTCTAAGAGTCATCTGATGTATTTACATTTTCCTCAGTATTTGGCAACATTTTTCAATCTTGATATAAAAACTTTACTTTTCACGTTCTCGATGTTTTTTACAGAGTTTTTGTCCAGTTGGCTGTTAGCAACTTCGACTTGTGACGAAAGTCAAATTTATTTAAAGTTTATTTATTTAAAAACACACTATTTACAATTTATTTCAGACGTACCATTTAATTTATGTAATATTTAGACACTAACTAACAATTCTAATTTATTTCTTACACTTTAACTTTTCAATACAATGTTCTACATTAAACTAATCTCGGCGCTGATACGTCGGCTATTTATATTGGTCCAACTCCGCTACTGGAAAATGCTAGAGGCTCGCGAAGATGAATAAACGGCACTCCCCGCCATTCCAGATGTTTCGAGTGAATTAGCGGCAGACATTCCGTCGTATTCGAGACGCGGTCCGGCTGTTTCCACACGTCAGCGTTGCTTCGATCACGAATTGGTTGCCATGTGAAGGCCGCGTGCGTACTCAGGCACAGGGTCGGATTAGGGATATCATGACAGACTGCTTTCTAAAATAAAATGTTTATTAAAAACAACTGTTTCCAAATGGGAAAAATACAAACAATTAGATACTTTTGATCTAGAACCGATTATTATTAATTAAGGTACAACGGCAAGTAGTGATGAGCCTGAATCAGAGTCCAGTTGCGAAGAAAATTATATGAGATTCAATAAATATTTTCTTAGGCTCTTTTTATAAAATATTTTTTTAACAAAGAATCTGTTTCACGAATTTGCACCTGTTTTGGATTATCTTTAAAAACCCTAAAAACCAATGTTCTTGTTGTGACTCAAAGTGACTCGTGTGCCTTATTCGTGTAAACGCACCTTAATAAATGTATGCTGTTAAGCAACAACAAAGCGCAACTAAAATAAGAAGACACGTGCAAACTGTAACTAAAAATGTGATACTCTTTTGTTCAAAGGACTTTAGCTGGCTTTTTCTGTGATATCCCGTTCTTTTGTGGTTTATGATCAATGATATGAATTAATTAAAAATGTATTTTAATTATTTACTATAGTGGCGTTGGGAAACAGCAACCCACGCCAATATAGAACACACAATAATATAGAAAAATCATAATTCAAAATGATGGCATCTCATCTCAAACACTAAAAAACAAAATCAAAACAATTTTGAAATAATAATCAATCGACTTTGCACTATGCAGTATAAAATATAGGAGTAAAATAAATTAAATTTATAAATAGAAAAGAAATGTATGTGTCATCAAAACATAAAAATACCGTTCCTATACAATTTTATTTCAATAAGAACCTAAATTGAAAACCACCGCCCACTTGAATACTACGCTCATGTAACGTTTACGACACACATCATAGGCTAACATTGTAAATTGTAAGAACATTTATTTCTTTGTAATTCTCACCTTTGTTGGAGAAAATTAAATTCGAATGGTTGTATCAAACACACAAATGAAAGCTATTTCGATGTTTGGAATCTTTTGATTTTGTAGTATTGTTTAAAATATTTCAATAACATGGTTTAATATCATTCAAAGGAAGAAACTCATGAAGTCAATGAACTCTTGTTTGTAACAAGAATACGATATCGAAAATTTCAGGCATTGCTCTACCAAAATATTTGAAACTAAACAAAAAACAAATATTTAATCTTCTGAAAGGTTATAAAAAGAGTACATTTTTGAAATTTACATACCAATACTTGATAAATGAGTTATCTACATTGTACTAGGTAACTCCAGACCATCTATATTTATGATAATATGTTTAAACTATCTAGTTATTTATATATACTCCAAAAGATCTAATTTAAAATGCAGTTAAAATATTATTTTAAGAAAACCTGTAGATTCCACTTTTGACCATCAAATAAATAATATCTTTATTGTATTTCATGTTTTTAAATTTTATGTTTTAATCTCGGTTTTATACCTTTTTAAGGTCAAAAACAAATGTATTCTTGCTCATGTCTGGATTTACAGTTTTATATAAATGAGATCCAGCAGAGCAAAATGCTAGTTCATATTTCAAAAGGCATTTAATTTTATAAAATTTATCTAGCCATTTGGAAGTAGAACACCTGCCTGCGACTATAAATAATCTAAATAAAGTTATTCGAAACTCTGCCGTTAGCTCCACGAGTTCGGTTATTAAAAAACAAATAAAATTTTAAATAGTTATATGATTGTGCAATGTCAGAACAAATGCGGGTATTCGTTTTGAAATTATTGAACTTCAAATGAATAATTTTGGCAAAGAAAAAGAATAAAGAACAATTGAATGGAAAAGAATTAATAACCTGTTTTAATATTAAAAAATCTTCAGATCCAAACAATTTTTAATGTACATGAAAATTAAAGAAAATATTTTCTTATGGGAACATAATGGTATTGTTTAAAAAAGGAGCTGATACAATCTTAAATTTTTCATATTTAATTAGCACTTTTATTTATTATTTAAATAAAATAGAGTATTATCTGATAACAAGACTCTATACCTTCAAATCGCTTGACTGCTCAAAATAATATTCAATGTCCAAATTAAGGTTTACCCATTCTTCTGTTAACCGCCTATTTTGTGTTATTTAAAACAATTATTTTAATTTATGAATTTTCATTATCATCATAACACAAAATTGTCCATTAATGGTAAATTGTCAATAAAAACATATCAATGAATATCCTTTTTGTTGTGCCCCAACCATCAGCAATTGTGTCCCAATAAAACCAAAGAATATCAGCAAACCTTATATTTTTAGAAAATTACTAATTTATACAATACGTTCTCAACTTACTTTACAACTCAATATTGAGGATTTCTGTTCCACAGCTTGTTAATTTCATTTCTCATTACAAGCTTATACTAATGCTAGAGAAACTATTTAAAACCTTTGTGCTTCTCTAAACCTCTCCGAATCTAACAAAATTGCTAATACAATGGGTTATTCTTAATATTGTTCTTTTACAAATAGAAGTTTCTGTTTGCAACACTATAGATGTTTTGGCCCTACCTGATGCTCATCACCCGTTGCTGAAACCACTCTTCAATATTGGACAAATATCAACCCAACGCATAAAGAAGAATATTATTACGCTTTTTGTAATATCGATTTTATTGCCATACGCCAGCACTTTGAAGTCATTGACTGGTACACACTCCTTTGTAATAAAGAACTTTTTCAGCTTTTGCAGTTATGGAATTTGTTCTACTATAATAAGACTGCCCATAAATAAAAAAAAAAATTAAAAAAATAAAAAAAAATTATAAAAAAAAATTATATTTTTTAAATTTTTCAGAACAAGCATTAAAAAAATACTATAAAATATACTGATACAATGCTAAATTTTAAAATACAACTTAACTAAAGCACAGTCGTTAAATACCTGATTTTAACTTTTATTTTTTAGATAAAAACCATTTTTCATCATAACACATTGACATATATTATAATTTCGAAAATCCTGAACTAAAATTTAAAATATATTAAACGCAAAGATTCGTAATTAGATATAAGGTTCGTACTTTCAATAAAAGGATTCGAAGAATAGTTAATCGTATTAACCATAATAATACCCTGCTTCCTTTGTCCTACATAGCAGGATTTAATTCCTAGAATAATTAAATTTCAAATCGTTCAATTTTTTTTTCACCTATTGTGAAAAAACCCGAAGAGCATACACAATTTTGCAAATATCATCTACAATAAATATTTAAACTTTAAAACATTTTTGAATCCAAAACATTTTATACAAAAATTAATATTTTTGTGGCTTATGTTCCGGTAAATGTTAGATTTAAACAGATCAGCAAAAATTACGTTAGGAAAACCATTAGGAAATGACATGTTTTAATGGAGACTTTAAAGTTAACTTTAAATATAAGCTTTTTTTTGTTTAAATCCGCCTTCAGGGTCCGATTATGAAACTGGCCCTTATAGTGTTAAAACAGTTCTTTAAAAACGAAATACTATTACAAACGTAAATATTGATCCACACGAATTAATTCAAGGAAAAACAACTAATTGTTATTACACCTTAACAATTAAAATAATTAAATATCACTTTGCAGAATGAGATGAGACGTTGTTTATATTGACTGCTAATATATTGTCCTGGCAGTAAAAGATCTTTAGTGTTAAAACCTCTCAAATACCTTAGAGAATGAAGTCTACCTCTCAGGCTACTAACCAATAAAACGCCGTTGAAATTTATGGCAAAGTAAATTGTTATTTTCGAAATGGGATTCTGTTTCGTTTAAAATTAAAATATAATTTGCCGGGATATTTGCGTAAATTTATTTCTGTTGTAAAAAGCGTTAATAGTTGCATTTTTGTTTCGCGAAATTACTGAAATTTTATGCAAAGGCAATGTTTTTTCGTCCTGACTTATTAAAGGTAATTTTACGCTACATGAAATTATTAATTTCTATTATTATTCAACTGGGTAGTTAAAAATACATTGTTTTGATTGGTTGATATACACACAACCAAACTTATATGGAATCATCTATTATTTTTCATAGTTTTTGAGATGTATGAACATTTTTTGTTTATGAATAAAACTCAGTCCTTACCAAAGGCTTTTAATGACAAATAACAAATATAGCAATAAAAATAATTAATTAGTTGACAAAATAAACACAATGGTTTTTATTTGGTTTATGAAACGAAATGAGTTTTAAATTTTTAATAGCCGAAAAGCAGAAACAGAAAGAAAATTGGCAATTTTAACAATCCGTGTTATCACCTCTTACCCTTATGCAAGCTTCTATTCGCCTTGGCATGCTTCTTATTAAATCGTCAACATTGTCTTGGGGTATGTTTTCCCATTCTGCTAATGCTGCATCCAGAGCTGTGCGACATTTCCTGCATTGTTTCAACGAGCTCTAATCCTTCTTTTGAGCTGGTCCCACAAGTGTTCGATAGGATTTAGGTCTGGTGAACATGCAGGGCAGTCTAAAACTGTGACACCTTCTGTTTCAAGACATTCTGTAGTCACTCTGCTGGTACCGGGAGGTGCATTATCGTGCATAAAGATAAAATTATCCCCAATTGCAGCTCTCCAAAGCCTAACGATTGATTCTAGCACTAAATCAACATATCTTGGACCGGTTTAAGTTTGCTGAAGTGGTAACAATTGAGTTTTTGCTTACAGCATAATACCTGCCGAAAACATTACAGTTCCTCTATGATATCTTGGGACATATCTGGCAGCGTGGGGTCTCTCTCATATTCCTGGAGCTCTGAGAACCCGAAGTCGATGGTCATCTGATCTTAGGCCAATTTTGGTCTCATCCAAAAAAATAACATTTTGCCAATTCTCAATTGTCCAGTTTTGGTGTTGGATGCACCAATTTAGCCGGTCAATTTTGTTTTGCCTGGATAACGGTGGGACCCATAACTCTTTCCTACTATACAAACTTCGTGCGCGAAGTCTTTCTCTTAGAGTTTCAATTGAAACGTTTACATCTGTAGCTTGCAGAAGTTGTCGTTGTAGCTCTACATGAGAAACACTGGGATTTCGGCAAGTAAATTGGCACACAAAGCGGTCCTGTTGTTCAGGTGTGACTACTTTGAGAGTTTCTAGTTCCAAGTACCTTTCATATGTTTTCAATACAACACACTGGGTATCGCTTACTACCTCTGCTAACTCTCATTGAGACATTCCTTGTTCAATGATAGCAATAATGTTCACCCTCCTGCTTATCTGTTAGTCCAATATAAGGCATTTTGTTGTTTTTTTGGACCGAAATAAAATTACCGGAGAATCGTGACTTTACTTCTGAACACAAAATTCACAAGATAATAAATCTCAGCAGTTGTTATCAAATGTTTTCCTTACAAAACGTTTATTCAGAAATACACAGTAATTCCATATAAGTTTGGTTGTGTGTTATTGGGTATTGAATAAAAAGCAGTGTTTTTTATATGAGAAGAAAAGACAAACTCTTTAACATAATTCTTTAGAAAAAAGAAATACCTAATGGGTTTAATCAAGGGTAATACCAGGAGTCCTTCAAATTTTATCGTCTTTTGGAAAACAAATCGATTGATAAAATCACGAGTTCTCAGAACGGACGGGAGGATGAAATATTATTTTTTGATTCACTTTGCATGAAAAAGAAACAATAAACATATTTGGAAGTAATTAATAGACTTATAAATATTTGTTGATTTTAGTCTAAACAAATAATAATAAATACGGCAACACCGTATTACTGTAATAGAAGAAATTACTTTCCTCTGGCGAGACTGGGTTTTATTGTCTTAAATTATGAAACGGGATAGATTTATTTAATTTAGCTAATTTAGAATTGTTAAGTTATTTAAAGTTTGTTAAATTGTTAAAAATTGAGTGTTAGATTGAGTTAGTTTTATGTGTGTTAAGAGTGAATAAACAAACAAAAAGAATGTTAGTTTATTATCGATTTTAATTTTGCTTTAATAAAAGTTTTTAGGTTAGGTTTATTTGTTAGTTCAAAAGGTAAATAAAGTTTTATCAAAAACAAAAAAAAAAACTCCTATTGGCTTAATTCACGAAATTTTACTATTTTAACAGATGAAACAATAATCAATAAAAAACACATTTCTTCTAAATTTAAATACTTTTTTAAAAATATATAATTAAACATTTTTTTTTGTGTCATCGGCATCGACTACTAAGGTCATTAGCCTCGTGTTCTGTGTAGGCTTCGTTACTGTTTCCCAGTGCCACTTTAGGAACAGCACTTAATTAGAACCAAACAGTGAATGGTCGAGTGGGGAATCCTACCAAGGCATCAGAATTAATTTTAAATAATTAAATTAAACAAAAAAATCCTGGCCAACGGTGGGATTCGAACCTGGAATCCATTTATTTTCATATATTTATTCATAAAGAGTTTTAATATTTAAAGAGTAAGAATATGTATTGATCTAGCCAGTGATGTTGACTGAGCAGTTCGTATTGAAATATTTTTATTTCTTTTTAAGAATGCTGTAAACCAATCCCGTCCAGCACATTCTTTTTTTCCCAAGACTTTGGAAATTTTTTACCAGTTTTTTTACAGCGATTAGGGGGAAACCATGATGAAGTTTTGGGCTTATTTTTAAATATTTACATAAATGTTCTTCTTCACTTTCTATGAAAATTTGATGAACCGTGTAATGTGGAGAAAGTTTTGGAAGATCTTCTAAAGTTGCGTGGTCCCAGTTTATATTTAAATTTTTGGGATAGCAAAAGTAAGACTTGTCCTTTTTAAACTGTAACCCCCATTGATTACTGCAACTACACCAGCAAACATTGTTTGTAGTTTAACAAGGCCAACATTACTTTTTCGTTTTCGGTTACGGATCATTTTCTAAAAGAAAAACATTTGTATCAGTAATGGAGTGCATCCTATTAATCTATATGTAAATAAAGCAGTGACCACTGTACCCCATGTTTATGGTAGCATTGACCAGTGTACCATTTGTTTATGGTGGCCACTGTACCCCGTGTGGGTCTTAACGTTTTTTAACTCATAAGTAAAAAACCGTCATTTGTGTTGCTTACGTTCTATATCAAAATGTGCACAGAGAAATGCTGTACGTGACATAAATGTAAACATTTCCAAAAATAATGAGATGCAGGAGATAAAACAAGAATTCTTACCATAAAATATTTTACTTGCACACTTCACAATTTTTAAACTGGCTATCACTCAAAACTATTTAACCGACTGAATCAAAATTACATCAGTACATCGAGGAAAGCATTTGTCACGTTATATCCGACGCGACGGCTGTCGAATTACTCCGACGTAAATACGGTTTAAATAAAGTGTGTTCACTGTGCTCCGTGTCCACTATGCTCCGCTCTCCCCTACTTAGTTTTTATAAAATATCTCGAAACCAGCACTGATATTGCAGTTTTCAAAACGTCCCCAGACCGATCTTCGAAATATACACCTTTTTTTTCAATTTAACCATCTTTGTGTCATCAACAACCGTTTACAAGAAAGCAATACATTTTAATTAAAAGTAGCCACCCTATATAAGGTTTGTTTGACCAATTGTTTATAAGAACCCTCCGCCTCTGATCTCAGTTGGTAAGTTTTTCGTCTGCTCCCGTGGAATTCGACTGCCTCTGTACCATCCAGCACAGGAATGCGCCCAGTGCTTCCTTTCAGATCTTTTTGAATTGAGGAATTTTTCGACAGAACGCTATATTTGCATTTCGTAAATAAAAGACCCTCGTATTAACATAAACGGATGCGCGGTTTGGATTCTTGTACATGGATTGTTGCTATTATGAAAGTTTGAATGAAAAAAATTTGGGATATTTGTATCAGGAAGATTTACGAGTATTTTAAATTGCGCGTCCTGCAGAGATCGGAGTTGGATCTTTGTTTTTGTAACGGTTGGGGTATTGTCAAAATATTTTGGGAGCTCGAGAGACATTTTTTTCCCGAATTGCTTCTTTTAAAATGACCATCCGTGAATGATGATTTACATTGTACGGCAAGCTCTCCATTTATTTGCTACACAGCACGAATCGGACATATATTTTACATTTTGTTCATCTATCACGTTATTTTCGGGCAAAGAATTTTGCTGAAACCGTCAAAATTAATAAATAACGGTGGCAAACAGATTTTTAAATAAAACATTCTACTTTACAAATTTATTAAAGTATTATTTTTTAAAGGTAGTATTGAGAAGAATTAGGTTTCTTGCGTGTGCGCCTATTGGTATCTCCATACGTTATACTAAATTTTAAGGGTGGCTCGCCATATCCGTTTTTTTTATTAAAATTGTAACTCTAAATCAAACAGAAATAAAGTCAAAAATACACATAAAACAAAAATAAATCGCGCAAGGAAAGACGAATAATCTGCACTAATAAAAAATAGCATAACCACCGAAAGCGCTCCAGTTTATTTAATAAATGCAGGGAAATATATCAATATATTTCCCTAATTACACACTTTAAGTCTTTTGATTCCTTTTCTCATTGATAAAAAGCAACTTCTTTAAATTTGAAGAAGTTGTACTTTAAAACAATTGTCTGGAATTTTTAATTTTAATTTTTTTTTAAATAAAATTGTGAAAATCTACCTTGTTTGGTTTTTCTCGTTTTAATAATATGGATTTTTATCAAGTAAAGGCCGAAATATTTAAGAATAAAAACTATTTATTATATTTTAGATATATTTGCTTACAAACAATTTTAGAAACTTTTAATATACCTAATATCCTTGAATTGATGCAACAAAATTTAAGGGAATAACTAAAAATATTAAAAACATTATGTGCTCATACCGTTTAAAAGTGTACCGTTTTTACGAAAAGGGGTGACAAAGTTAGAAAAAATTGTAGTTTGTGCAACAAGAGTGGATATGATGGCTATATCACACGAAGACAAAATTTGAGCACGACGGAGTAAGCACTCCGCTCAATTGTTGGCGTGCGATGTGGACAATCCACTCGAGTTGTACAGTATATTTTTTCTACGACTCACTAACGAAAATTTACAAACAAAAAAGTATTTTAAAATAATTTAAAAATAATTTTATTTTTAATAATTTTTAAAATAAAATAAACGAAAAAAAAGGAAGAAAAGTTAATTTCATTTTTCCCCATCCGAGAATAGAACTCCAGTCTTTTGTGTGGAAGGCAAGAACGCTAACCACAGGACCACCTACTCTTTTATTATTGTTACTTTAATACTCGTAATTAAATTAACTTCATATAATTTTATTTAAATTAACAAATTATTTATAACTATACACGAAATAAAAAATAAATACTATTATTTATTGATTCTACTTAAAAATAACCCCTTTTATTGTATGTTTATTTTAAAAAAATATACTGACATTTAGTTAGATAGAATTGTCACTTATTTAAAATTTTAAAAATAATAGCATTCGGTTGATCAAAATATGAACGGTGATTGGTGGATTTCATTTTTTGCAGTATTCTCACTACTTAGAATGGATATGAAATATATTCCTTCAGTTGAAGGCAATAGCATACTTTTTCGTTTTGTAATCTGTTCGTAGATAAGCTAATATTCATGTGGGTGTAGAAAAATGCTGTCATTTTATTTTTCTCAATCCGAGAATCGAACTCCAGTCTGCTGCGTGTAAGGCCAGAACTCTGACTACAGGACCACCTATTCTTTTATTTTTGTTGCTTTAATATTTGTAATTAAATTGACTTCATATAGTTTTATTTAAATTAACAAATTATTTATAATTATAGACGAAATAAAAACAGAAATATTATTTATCGATTCTACACAAAAACAACCCATTTTAATGTATGTTTAATCTCAATAACTAAAAAATATACTGACAATTATTTTGACAGAATTGTCACTTATTTAAAATTTTAAAAATAATAGCATTCGGTTGATCAAAATATGATTGGTGATTGGTGGATTCCATTTTTTTGCAGTGTTCTCACTACCTAGAATGGATATGAAATATATTTGTTCAGTTGAAGGCAATATTATTCTTTTTCGTTTTGTAATCTGTGCATGGATAAGATAAAATCCATGTGGGTGTAGAAAAAAATGTTTTTGCGAGTATCTCGGGAACCTCTTATCCACAAAATATCATTTTTCGAAAATTTTCATTTTTCTTACAGATTTTAAGAGCAAATACATTTTATGGTATAAGATATGGAACTTAAAAAAAAATTAAAGCATTTAAGTAGGTACATCATACAATTTCAACAATTTTAGTAATTTTTAACAAAATATGTGTTTTCTCGATATTTGTTAAAAAAAGAGTAAAATGTTGTGTAAAAAAAAAACTCCCAAAAAAATGGTTATTTTCATATTACATATTTAAATATAGTCTTAAATTCAAAACAATTGTTCTCAATAACAATTTTTATTATTCCTCAAAAATATGGAAGTAAAAAATAAAGCTACTTTTAATTTTTTTTTTTTTTATTTCCATTTGCCAGAGTTATTTAATTATTTAAAATTTGTGATGTAGCCGGGAATAGATCATTAGGAACTTGCGGCACAACGTTGCCGATTAGACGGTATACGAGAAGTAATATACGTTCGTTTGTGTCCACCTTCTTACTTTTAGACTTCTAAAATATCGTTAAACAACTATCTTTTAAATATGAAATATGAAATATCAAATGTTTTTATAAGTATTATGTTTAAATTTTCACTATATTTATAGTTTCATTGTTTTAAAAAACGTCACCTAATTAACAATAAAATGGCAATGCCACAGCACTGTATGTGTCATCTGTCAATACTGTTAATCAAGAATTTGTATTTGGAATTTGAAAAGGTTTTTGTTTAATTTTGCACGTTTTTATAAGTATTATGAGTACGAAAAACTGTTGTCTCCTAAGATGCCACAATGATTCACGAATTATTCGCATTCATTATTAATAGTTTTTTTATTATACAAGGGAAAAAAGTATTAAATTTTAGCTCGAAAGGTAAAATCTAATATTTTTTCCGTGTAAAATACACTATTTTTTCTGTGACGGAAAAAGCGACGATTTAATATTGAAAAAACATTATTACAATATATTAAAAAAAATATTCGATGTAAAATTTGAATGTTTAAACTAGTAGGTTCTTGTACTTATAGCGACAATTAGACCTGCGTCAATTTATTTCTGTAATTTAATTTAGAAATAATTAAGAACTTAGTGGTTGTTTAGTAGTTATTTTGAATAATATAAAGTTTAAAATGTCTGATTCCGAGTTTTCTCTTACTCCACCGGAATTAGTAAAAGCAGCCAAAGTAGCGTCACAAAAATTATTGGCAGCTAAATGGCGGAAAAGTTTGAGAAATCGCTCACTTAAGATTTATGGAATGGCAAAGAACCACCTTTACTTATGTGTATATCTATCCAGGAAAAAGTACTACTCACTTTTTTCCGGGGAAAAAAGTAATTTCATAAAAGTGACATTTTGTTACCTGTCAACAGAGATAAAATGTCAAACATTTTTCCCGTCACAGAAAGAAATATTTATTAGTGTAGCTAGAAATTTGAAAAGAAGAAAATTATGGTGAGCCACAGTAGAACACACGGAAACGCTGAAAATGTTTTATTGTAATTTATTAGACTTCAATTTCTACCACTGTATTAACGACGATTTTTTTTAGATACCAGATGATTTTGAAAACTGTTCATTTTTTAAATGATGGATAAAACTTTACATATTAAGAAGTGGGTAGTACCACGCAAATGTCTCCAAAGTTCTTTTTATTCACCACACAAGAGCCAGCTCACTGATTCTGCCAAAAAAGAAAAATAGAACATAAAAAATTATCTTCTAAAAAGTTGACAGATAAAGGTGTTTTTCGTCTATTTAATAAAAATACATCGGATCTTCAAGATGCAGCAGAAATTTCTGACATTGTCTCTTTTGAAGGAAAATTAAAAATGAGCATATTCTAAGTTCGAAGGATTGCCCAACAATGTTTATAAAATCCTCAATGATATTTATGAGAAGGTAGCTCATATAAACTTTTTATATTTCTGTGTGAATGTTAAGCAATTAAATTTATTTAGTAATAACTGCATAATAATTGCTTGTCGTATTGTTAACTTACATTACTCATTTTGTAAGACGAAATAATAATTTAATAAACTGATTATTTGTGTTTCTGTTATTTTTATTAGTTTATCATATTTCAGAGAATATAATAATTGTATACAAACAAAAATGTAAAATCTGTGAAAATTTTATTATTAACCAATAATTAAAAAAATAAAAGTACCCGAATAAGATAAACGAAGCAAAAAACTCTTTATTCACAAAAAATATATATACCAGCTCTAACAATAACTTGCATTTAAAAATAGCCTCATTCTAAAATACAGTTGCACAAATTAAAATGTCCTCTGAATATTCATTATCAAATACAACTTTTGTTATTTCTTCCTCATTATTTACCTCAATTATTTCATAAAATACAAACGTTTTTATTATTTCAATTTAGCAATATTATTGTAGATTTATTCATGTAAATACTAGACATGTGTATAATAGGTGTAACAGAATAAGTTTATATACATTTACAAAAAGTAGTTATTCATACACAAAAATGTACTTAAATTATAATATTATTTACAATGACATGTAGCAAGTAGGTAATCGTCGGCCAAATAAAAATGGTATTAAAGTAAATACTTGTATTTTAGATGTTATTTAGTTTTAATTTTTGAGGTAGACATTAAAAGTTTAAGATTCTATAAGGATCCTGTGTTTCTGCTAATCTACATATCTTCCCAGTTTCTAGTGTTATATTTGTGGATAGCAATGTACGTTAATATATTGTAAGAAAAATATTTTTTGAATTTGATTGATTTCAAATTTTAAATTATAAATGGTTTTACTTTAAAAACTTTTCGCTTTTTTTACAAACTGATTATTTAGAATAATTTATAAAACAGCACATCTCACGTATGAACATGGCCCATTATACGTGTAACAAGAAGTTTTTTTTAATGGTGCAAAATGTATTGGCTTTCATTTTTATGCAATAAATAAAAGGATGTTCTTGCAATCCATCAACAAACGTTGTTACTTTAAACAATCAAAAATGATTAAAAGTGAGTAAACAAATCGGATACATGAACTGACCCTAAACCTCTTTACCGCAAATCCAATTCCTGCGAACATTTTCCTTATGCATTACATAATTCAAAACCATTCCATATTGGTTATTTACGTTTAAAATATACATGAGGCGGCGGATAATGTTTTGTTTATTTTTTCGCGGACGTGAAATATGGCAACGAGCATGATGGACATTTTTTCAGCTCCCCCAAGCGTATAATTTTCTTTTTAAATTGAACCCTGTCTTATTTCGCGCTTACCTTTTGCTTTATTTATCGTCCTCTACATAATAAATTCGAATTGCTTGAGCTGTCAAGCGATGTTTACGAGGTAGACTCGAAATTTGTACGAGTTATCTCTTTGTTTATTTTACATTTAACAGAAAACGAAGAATTAAGAAGATCTCTTCGTAAAATATAAGATAAAATAAATGAAAATAGAAAAAAATATCGACCAATTTAAGGCTTTGGTGATAAATCAGAAAGGGAGAGAGAAGCGAAATTCCTGTTTCTTGAAAGAGTAAAAGAACGAAATAGTACCAACAAATAATAAATAGGTGTAAAGTATAAGATGGCTAAATTAATGGGTAAAATTAAAATTAATTAAATCTGGCTGAATAAAGCCATCATCACACCCTTCCTCAAATAATGATCTTAATTTATAAAATAATAGTTTAACAATAAAATAATAAACTTATATCCGATAGATACATATAAAAAAATCGTTAAATTAAATGGACATTTATGAAAGCATTTTTAATGTGGTTTGGTGTTACCTATAAATAAAAAATTTAAAAACTATTTTAACCATAGCCAAAGTCATTGATAAACCGAAAAATTTAAAATAAATTTTATTTATTTTGGATTTTAAGGATTAAGGGTAATGTTTTGGAGGCTGAAGGTACATAATAACAAAGATTCCAAAACATAAGTTCGGAACAATTGACCAACTTAAATTAACAAGTAAATGTAATAGTTATTATATGTTATGTTATGTTGAGAATGGGGTGTTAATACAGTGCGACCTAAAAGATATATTGTGCCCCCTTCTGTCGCCACTGCACTAAGGAAATGTCTCAATGCCTAAAGCGACCCTTCCAATCCTATTTTCTCAAGGAAGTGTAGGATTTAAAGTGGCTTCAAGTTAGGTAAACCTCCCCCTTTTATTTGATATCCTCCTAGATATACTGCCTCACAGAATCTGCACTCACTATCCTCTACTACTTTTAGTTTATTTAGGTGTCCTTTTAGTCGGCAATGCCCGGTAACGTAGCCTGTTCGTGCTCAGGCAGATGCAGGCTTCCGATCTTTTCTGGTTATATTCACCCAGAAGTATCTTGGCCTGTCTCAGCCTCAAGAGATTGTTCCAATTATCGGTTCTTCTACTGCCCAATTCGTTTTTAATCTCTTCTAATATGATGTTACTGCTGATACCGCAGAACGGCTCAGGTGCTACAAAGGTGTGTTTGAGCTCCTTTCCTTGCAAGACTATCTGTAATCTCGTTACCCTGTACCCCGGTATGTCCCAAGACCCAAGTGAGAGTAACTCTATTTTTCTCGCCTAGCTCATTCAATTGTTCTAGGCATTGTTCTAATTTTACCAATCTTTTTGGCTAGTTTTTCATTCTTCTCAGCTTGTTTTTCTTTCCTCACTTTCTTACACTTTCTTTTTTCATTTCTTTACTAATTTTTTTAACGTTTTCATTTCTCCTATTTCCCCTCTCCAATTTGCGCCAGTTATGACAAACTTTTTTTTCTATATATCGCTTTGAATGATTTAGCTTATGCTAAACCATCTCGATGATCCAAGGTAGGTTATTTTTCAATTACAATTTCCTGAATTAACAAATTTCGATCTATTATTAATAATATGTTCTTGATTGACGAAATTAATTTCTCAGTTATGACTCTGTTATCTTCATAACTTGTGGATCACTAAATATTACGGGAATATCATCTATATCTATTATCTATACTGAATTCTTTATTGGGATTTATTTCTTCGTTATTGTTATTATTTTCAGACCTATTATTGGGTTCCATCTGGAAATCGTTCTCTTTTAGTAATACATCGGTGTCTATATATTTTGGCTTAGTTAAAATAGCAACTTTTTTTCAAAATTCTTGGTTTCAGGCACCCCTCTATTATTCATTTTATCTACTTCCATTTCTCTAGCTGCTTCTGGTTCTTTATTATCAATTACTTCCATATATTATGCAGTGCACATTTCGATAAAATATTTTTATTGTCCATGTCATTTTGAAATTTTGATAGATATTCATTACCAACTATATTACTAAATGTCTGGAAAGAAATGGTAGTTGTTTCTTATAATTCTAAAATTTTATTGCTATGCTTTAAAGGCTGACTATCCAACTATTTGAAAAAGACAATGTTATTACAATTGAAGGGGTATAGACCTGTGGCTTTTAAACCATTTTCTAGTCTTTTTTGCTTGTCATATTGTTTTATGAATTTTTCTAATGTAGGAGAGAATTTGTCTTTACTGAGATTTTCATTTAAATTTTCTCGTCTCCATTTCAATACTGCTTTTTTCCCAACCAGTCTGAAATGACTTTAAAGCAGATACATTTTTTGTGGGCTGCAGAATTCGGGTAGAATTAGGATAGAGACAAATTAAAATTATTTCTAATCTTTTAAAAAGTTTACTTAATTCGTAGGTCAAATGACCATTAATTTGAAATTCAATTTTCTTTTTTAAAAATGGATAAAGCATTTTTAAAATTCAGGAGGAACTGCATTTCCAATTTCTGCTTTTACCAGGAAATATAACCATATGGGCAGTTAGAAGCCCTGCTGGGGAAAATGTAAACATCACGGTAAGATTTAATTTTGCAGAGGCATGCTCGACTTCATATACATTTTTACTACCTCGTGGTGCAAGCACCTATGACGTGTTGAGACCTAGGTTAAAACATGTTTTATCCCTGTTAAATATTCGTGTTGGGTCTTTTAATATATTATTATACCCTTTCACAATAAGGTACGATTCTATATGACTAAACCATTTTTAACCAACCTATTAAGAGACATTAAAGCTTGCTGGGTAATATGTTTTGGGGTACGATCTACAAGTATTGGAGGTCGCCGCGGAAGGCTTTATTTGCTAGATTATTCTTAAATGAATTTTCTCTTGGAAACTAGTCTAAGATGGCCTTTGCAGACAATTGAAAGTCTTCTTTTCGTCAGGGAAATTCCTTTTATATTTTTGAAAATCCACTCACATAATAATTTTTGTTCTGCAGTTGTCAGTACTGAATTTGGTCTGAAAGAAGTTTTAGTGAATTTACCGCTTTTCCTGAATTGTACAGTGGTCCTTGCTATAGTATATTTTGAGCTACATTTCTTAAATTTGTACCATTCTTTATGTCATTTACAGCTTTTTGTAGATCGTCTTCTGTGTATTTCTTGAATATATATTCCCTTTAGTAATCTTGCGCATTTTTAAATCAAAATATATTTGCAACAATAAAGAAGAGTTAAACTTTTATAAATAATTTTGGATTCCAGTAGTAATCAGTAAAATAAAAATAACCCGGAAAAAAAAATAAAATGCGTAGCACAGTGTATACCAATTAGCGCTACCTATAGTAACCGACTTTGCAGTGTACACTAAAAACTTTTTTACTTCGTTCAATTTTCCAATTTTCTTTATCCCTATTTAACAAAATGTTCAAAATTGTAAAATTGTCCATTTATCATTAGACATCCTATATTTTAACTTAGATAGTTATTGGCCCACTTATATCATTGACCCCCGGTTTAGAGGTTTTAAAATGACATGTATTAGTACTATTGCAGTATCGGATTGTTAAACAAATGATTAGTTTTAAAATTACAAGTGAATTTGTGTACTAAAGCGGTTACCAGAAAGCTAGAATATTATTGAAAAATGATACAGATGGACAAGCAAATATTTTTTATGAAAATAGAGAGTAACTCAAAAATAAAATTCTTATAATTAAAGTAGGTTACTAGTATTTTTAAAATTATTAAATGACAGACAGAAATTTTTAAATACAACATTCTTTGTATTATTTATATAGCAGATACAATGGGACAGCTACCCTTAGAACCTTAAAGAAAAACTCCAAATAAAATCATTGCAATATCATTAGTCACGTTGTCAATAATACTGTCAATTTTTCTGAACAAAGTTTTTATAACCTTCTTTACAACTAATTCGGCAACCTGTAAATTTTAGGAAGATATATTAACTTTGACCACAAATTTAACAAATAGAGGGCTGTAACCTGAACGACTGTTTTCTATTGTATACCAACCTCATAAACCGTCAAAGGCACCATAATATACCCATCGATCTTAGTTAGTTACGCCTTAAAATGCGTAAAGCTATTTCTTATTTTGTAGCAAGACCGCAAACCCCAAAAACAACTTTCTCCTTCTTTTGCTTTTTGAATTCCGAATTACTCGAAGACAAAATTTACCTACCTCCCAAATGGCTTCTTCGTCTTCTTCTGCTCGGCCGAGTTGAAGATTAATGACCTCGTGCCTATGAGAAATGGTCACTATTAGTTGTAAATTTATTTATTTGGTTATAATTGTCTGACAGAATGGATTCAGTTAATGGTCTTTTTTTTTGGTTAATTTATAATAATTTTTCACCAATTTTGATACGGTTAATTTTGCCCGAGGATTTCTCTAATATTGTTTCACATTCAAGTATAGACTGTAGCTACAGAAGAAAATAAGTACTTTAATACTCCTTCACACGCTGAAACAAAAAGATGGGGTTTCTGTTATTTTAAAAATTTTTAAACTGTAATCATCCCCATGTTTTATTAAATTTTGACTGCACCCGAAGATGGAAATTTTTCCAAAACCTTTGTAGAGCTGTGCTAAACGATAGAAAATAAAAACATGACCGAATGAACCAAGGAAATTTTTATTTATATAAAATTCTGCTACGGTTAAATACTTTAATTAGTGTATTAAGAAAAAAAAATTATTTAAAAGTAAGGATTATTTGTTACCAACTTTTAAATAAAAACAATTCTTTAATTTTTATTTACACTGTCCAAGAAAACAGGATAATAAAAGTGGAATTGGAACAAACCAGAACTTCCATTGATAAAAGAGCGTTAAGCAATTAAAATCTCTTAAAGCTGGATAATAATCGTATCAAACAAACGTCAATTGGTAACCAACTGAGTTAACTAATTAATTGAAATAGAACAGAATATTCACTATGGGAAGCTGCTAAAAAAATAAAAGGCACACACTTTAAATCCCACTAATGTAAACAGACTCTGGGTACGTAAAATTTCTCAAAAAGTCTGTAGATTTGCAGACTTAAGAAATGACATTTCAACTAATTAATATAGAAGAACATATTGGCTTGATCTCAGGCTCGATTGAACCAATTACAGAAAATATTATCGTTAAACCTACGTTTCCAAGGGAAATCTCTGGTAAAAAAAGCACCTGGTATTGACGTGAAACGCGGTGTAAAAGTAAAGTGTAAAAATAACTCATCTAATTACCGTATTATTTAGACTGAGGTAGATACCTGTAAGGTCTGGGCAATAGCAAAAGTCATTATGATTTCAAAACCAAGCAAACCACCTAAACAAAAACCTAGGCATGACTTTAGACGCTAGGCTCTAGTGGAAAGTGCATGTCAAAATTTGATAGAAACAACAAATAGAGACGAAAAAAAAATTTCATACCAAAAATGTACTTACTGACTAAAAGATTTAAACTGCAATTTATTCTAAAACCTGTCTGGACATAAAATATCCAGAATTCTCTGCAAGAAGAGTTAAGGCATGAAAAGATGTGGACGCGGCAATTATAGTTTGAGGTATGAAGAATCTAATACGGTACTAATATACATCAAAGACTGTTTTAATTTTAGCCCATTTCTACCTTATTCAAATAACCCAAACCCCTCCTCACTTTTTATTTGATGATTCCTTAGCTACATCTTCACAAGAAGAGTTGTTCGATATGAATAACAATATTCTGACAAAATATCAAGCAACACAAAAAGTTATTCAATTTTTTTTTTAAATCTTAGATTCGAACTACAAATTCGGAGGAAATGGGCAATTCATATCATGAACCACTGCAGTTAACATTCAACCATTATTAACGAATAACTTCACTTCATTCCAGAGCATGATGCAAATGGCATAATATAATTAGAGTGTATCTATATTAATGTTAATTTATTATAATTAAACCAAGTTATAACTTTTTCTTAGTAATTTTTAGCCTCATGACTAACAGCTTGTCAAGTATTAGGTCTATAGAAAATAAAGGTATCATCAGTGTTGTTCCTGGTTGTACAATTGTACAAAAAGTTGTACAATCAGTTATGTGGTTGTATGCATTTTTGAAAAAAGGTAGAAATGTTGTACAATTTGAAGTTGCTAAATATTTATGGAAAATCTGGAATATAAGGCTTTCTTTTACTCAAAAAGTCTACGATTCGTCAAATCGTATGCATTAAAATTAATAAAACAATAATGTTTAAATTAGGCTCCATTCGCGACCAATCAGTAAACCGTAGTAGGCCGTATTCTATTAATAAAAAAGAGAAAGATTAATTAGTGGCTGTATCATCGAACGTAAAAGTGTACAATATTGACATTACAAGTTTAATTCAAAAATCCCTAGGAACAACACTGGGTATCATCAGCTAAGCTTATAACTTTTGCTTATGTATTCAGATCAGACTGTTTATATAAAGTAAATAGTATAGGCATCAGTACAGTACCTTGGGGTACACCATAAGTTATATTACTAGCGTCATCTCTATTGCTCAAGTAGCTTTCAACTAAATTATATGCGATGCCTTGTAAGTAATAAAATTTTATTGTTTAGTATTTTTTTTAGATCCACTGTGTGAAAGGCTTTAGAGGGGTCTACAAAAATACGTAAGAAATGTTCTTATATATCTAATGGATTACATACATACTTTATAAGTAAACAAATTGCACCTTCAGTAGACTTTCTCTTTATAAAGTTATATTAACTATTGGATATATTATTGTGTTTTTCCAAAACTAATAATATTCCGTATTGTCAGATTTTAATGTAAAATAATTTCTGGACCAATTTTGCCCTTCTATGATAATTCATTGTTTCTACAAACATTACGATTTCGAGATTTTTTCACATTTCGTAAACATAAATTTTAATTAGAAAGAGCTATCAGCATTAGAAACCATTGAAAATTATATATAAAAGTCAGTCACAACTGGAAAATTATCACTTTACAGAGTCTAAAGGTTCATTTTGTAGGGTCCGATTACAATAAGAAGAACACAGCTACGTAGTCACTTAGCGGCGTAATGAGAGGTAATATTTTAATAATCATCAAATGGCGTTCCTGTAACGTGAGGTCTATGGAACGACCTGTCAAAAAGCTTTGTTAATAATTACCAGTTTTTGTTAGTAAAAGATCATAGACTAAGACAAAGCCATTGTACGATTTATGTGAATAGTTTTATAGTGATTAGAAAGTCTTTTAAAATTAAAAAGTGTAGAAATAAAAGTGTAAAAAAAATTTTGACATTAGACTCCAGATCATTATTTTCCAATAGTAATGTTGATTAAAATTTTTCACGTCGATTGATACTGTTTTTAAAAAAAAAATATAGGAATATATCTATATATAAGCCATCATGATATTTCAAATCTGGCAAGGTCTTAAAAAAATAACAAAAATAACAAAAGACATTTATCATAAAGTCAACAAATATTAGTATTTTATTAAAATCTAAATCACAGTAATTTAAAATATAAAAACCAGTGAACTTTCCTAAAAACATTCTCCATTTCACCTTATTATTTATAAACATTAATTATTATCCTACTAACTTTAAGACATTCAAATTTTGTCATGAACTATCAGTGTTTTCTTATTAATGTTATTATGATTACCCAATTTTCTTTGAACACTTCAATAATATTATTATTGTAAATAATTATTTTTAACTTAGTTTTAATTGTCCATTTATGCCTATTGTTGTTGGTTCAAGGATATTTAAATGGCCTTATTCTTAATTTATTAATAGTTATAGATGATATATATTTTTAATTCGAAATAAAGGTTATGACGTAGCGGTGTTCATTTTACTGTTATCCAACTTTTTTTTTCTTTGTCTTAATACCAGGACAGAATTGTAATGGATATACAACTACGGTATGATAAATTATTTTTGCTTTGATTTTTAAAATTATCTGCCAAACATGTTGTCGTATATATTAAATGCGCTATTTCAATGTCATGCAAACTTTAACTAAACACACTTATCAACTCAAAATATGTAAATTTTATTCCATGAAAAATTTTTTATGACAACTTTGGTCGAACTGTTTTGCAAAATTTTTCGATAAACCTTCTTTTATACCAACCTTCTCTAAAGCGATACAACAAAATATTAAATTTTTTAATACAAAATTACAAAGTGTGCGGCAATATTCCGGTACAGCGCATATCCACAAGGTATATTACATGTCATAATGTATAAATTTCTGATGATTTATACAGCAGGAGCCTCTAATCATAAACACATAAAAATCCGCGAAAGCAGGGCGCCAACCTACGTGCGTTTCTGAACTGAAAACTGAACTGTATTCCTGCCTTCTCGTTTGCTCCGAACTCTTGAAAATCGACCTGCATGTTGTTCGTAATCAGCTTAACGATTGACGTAACGTTTTTTTCATAATCGCCTTAAGTCCCGCCAGGTGTCGCCTTGGGAATTAATACGGGCGGGTGGCTTTCCGTTCGGGAATTTAGAAGTTAATTTTCACTGGGCAAATGGGATGGTCCTCGGCTTTCGAGTAGGTCATTTGTCATAGCTTGTCGACCACGGTCATAAATCTTTGGTTAAGTCCAAATGAAAACGCCGTTTGGGCGGTAGATAAACGAGAAGGTAGACTTTTATTTTAGTTACGAATGGCTTTTGAATGGGAAACGCACGTCTTGGTATGTTTTCGAATTCCTTTTTTACTTTATTTAAATTAACAATTAGTTTTACAGAGTGATGCTGCCGTTTGTAATAAAATAAATTTAAAATCTATCAAGAACCTAGAACGTTAATAGGTTTTTCGGCAACTTAATTATTTCTCACAATAATTGAATAGTATATTATATGAAGTAATAAAAATTCGATACCAGTGGAAGATTCTAAATGGGAGCGTAAGCGAGCGTGAAGATCCACAAGTATCGGATTTTCATTCCAACAGACTAACAGACCGTACTTTGTCCACGGTCACAGAAACAATAGTAAAATGAAACTTTGAATAAAATGAAATATTTAATATAACTTATGTTAGGCAAGTTTTTATTTAAATTGTTTGCATAATTAAATTCCATATAAAAATCATTATATTCATTAATTTAATTTTAACTCAACAAATGTCGTTTATCTTTATTCAGGCAAATTCGAACTAAATACTATTATCTCAGCTAGCAAATACGAATATATGAATTTTTGTCGCAACAGTAACGTAATAATGACGTAATTTTCGGACCAAGTTGACACGTAAACGCAGCAGCTGCAAACAAAATAAACCAATTTATGTCATTAATGCACTGCGAATATTTGTTATTCATTATTAAATAGATAAAAGGTAATTCATACATTGTTTTTTAGCGATCGTTGTAACACCAAAACAAAACGTACTATGACGTCATTTACGTTCCGAAATAAGGCGTTAAACTGCTCAGGTATACATGTCGATTCTATACCTTCATTGTTTTACATTCTATTTATTAACAAAATTATCTTTAGTGTTTATATTAATTTATGAATCTCATTTTAAATCTAGGAATTTTTGGGAATTTTCCTTTTCATATAAAATTTTATCTTTTTGACATTGTGTGTAAATGTCAAATGTCACGCCATTGTCCAAGGTTTGAGGTATGAAGACTAGAGATAAGGAGACGAATCGGCATACTCAAAATACGGTCCCAAAAAACGAATGCTAATTGAGCTTCTATAATTAACCGCATGAGCGCTGGTACTGCATGCGGTGTTCAAAATACATGGCCTCTTAATTGATAAATTATTTAATTTTATCTATATAAAATACAATTTAGGTATGTATGACCAAATTCGGGAAGGTTTCTTAAATGCTGAAATTTGATAAGTACAATTTTGAGGCAAAATTTTTTGAACTGAACCAATATATAGTTTTAAGAGTAGAATAAAACGCAGTTAACAGATTTTTTATTGTTGTAATACAAGTATAAATGTAGATTTGGGAATGCACATCCTTTAATTTCATCTTCCCCTTTTTATTTTTCTAATAGTACCATCAGTAAAATAGTCTCATAATATTTGATAATATCTTCTAAAAAGTATAGAACAGCATCATCTCTAGAAAGTGCTTTATCGGCACTAGGAACGAAATACAGGGTGGACCGGATTTAATTTGCGTATACAGAGATCTCGTAAACCGATATACATTGTCGGTTAAATGGGGAGAATGTTTCGTATTTTGAGTGAAGTTCCAGATTTTTTGACTGGTTCCAGAGATATTCGATAAAATCCGAAAAACCTCATTTTTGTTTTTTAAGTCGTGCGTTGTTATTATAAAAGATACAAAAAAAATATAAGAAGTTTTTGTTATAAATCAATTTCCCTATAATCTGCCATGTCAAAATTTGTATTACGACGTTTCGTATTTGCAGGGCCACCTTTTACTTATTTTTTTTAATACGGACTTGGACTTTTAACTGTATTTTTTTATAGCTTTTGTATAGCTAAAGACAACGATATGTTACACTTTACCATTTTACTACGTTTCGTCTATGAAAATATCATAGTATGAGCATCCTGTGGCACTCTATTCTCTATGATTCTCACTTTGCTGATGGCTCGGTTCATTACAACAAATTTATTTCATTGGGATAGGTTGGAATGCAAAAGATTGATTATAACTAAAACCTATATTTTCCAAAGTATCTAACAATTTTTCATAGCTCACAATGTCAAATACTTTCGCTTAATCGACGAAGACACTCATTGATGCATTTCTACTTTCCACGGATTCGGATATTTTCTTAGGATTATAGCATTTACTTTAAATCCAAAGTATTTCTAAGAAAAAATGTCATTTGTACTTAGGTAGGTATTTGTTCTAGTTTTTAAAATTTTTCTTCTTATATTTTTTTCCAAAGTTTGAAAATAAAGATATGGGTCTATAGTTAATTGAAGAAAATTTACCACCTTTTTTAAAAATTAGTTTTCCATGAGCAAACTTGAACGAATTTGGTTGTGATATTTTGACACCTATTAGGGGGCGTCCATTAATTACGTGAGGAGTTCAAGGGGGTAGGGGATCAAGCTAAATCTTTCCAAATCTCACTTGAAGGAGAGGGGGTCTTTGTAAATCTTGGGTATTTTTTTTTTAGCAGAAAACGGTGTAAAATTGCGTAAAAGTAAAGTTAAATTAAAGTAAAGAATGTTTCTAGAAATTTTATATTCTCCAATACTAGTCTTTGCTAGTCTTAAATAAAAGTAATAGAACATATTGTATTTTTGTTTTTTTTTTTTAATAATAATTCAACGCATTTACACCCAAAACACAAATTTTGAAAAATCTTACGAGAGATTAGGGAAGGGGGGAGGGAATTGAGGAAAATCTTATGAAATCTCACCAGGGGGGGGGAGGCAAAAAATACCTCACGTAATTAATGGACGCCCCCTTAAGGACTGATTCCATCCTGACAAAATAAGGTAAATTTTTATATGCATTTTTAATGTATTCAGAGTGTTAAGCTTTTCGGGTTTTCCTCACCTGCTAGTCAAACAGCAATATCAAAACATTAAAAAAATAATAAAGAAAAATCAAATATTTATAAGTATTGTATAGTATCTACCCACTTTAGTTAAAATAATAATTGCTTTATAGGCATTGGTTATGTAAAATATTAGACATTAAATTCCAATAATAACAGAATACATATACATCTGAAATGACGAAAATTAACGATTTAATCAAGATTTCTAAGTAGGTAAGTACCTTTATTATTCAAGGATCATAAACTCTTTATCTTCCATAACTGTAATCCTTTCATCTGGTGAAAGTTTTTATGTCTTAATTAGTAGGTAATCAGGGATTACATTATTTTCCATGTCAGGAAAAATTAACCATATTTCGTAATGAATTTATACTGATACCGAGAAGATAACAACTGTCGAACAGTTGGCTGTAATGGCATTTTCTAATCCTTAATATTTTACAAAACCGGCAATCGTAAAAGTTCCTTTTTAGGGTGAAAGCCCTCTTCAGGTAGAAGATAAGAAATCGCTAATGGTTGGTACAAAAATTTTAATCCCATACCTACTGAAATTCGTTCAGTACCCGTTTTAGAATATTACGATGTCCATTATTTTATTTCAAAAATAGTATTATAATAGGTTTACTATTTCGAGGACATTGGGTTTATTCTGTAATGATAATTTTATATTTTTAACAGTATAGACAGACTTCTAAAATTTGTAGATACATAGTACCGTTTTTGATTAAATAGTTGTTGGTTTCAAATTTTAAAGGATGTTTAACAGAATAAACCTCAATACTTGAGAAAAATACAATAAGCTGCTAGACTTCAACTTTACAAACACTGAAAACGGTCCTGCTGATATTTATGTATCCTACCAAGAAAGAGTTATGGATGAATGTTACACAAGAATCGTCGTACTAAGATATAAATTATTTAGATATGACTCACTTACTTTCAAAATAGAATTGACTTTCAAATATATGTAAATGCAATTCGTGTCCCTTGAATTCAAATTATCAACATCGAAACTGGCTAAGTGTGACCTAAATGGGATACTACTAGAAATTGTACTGCTACTGAAACCCACGTGCAGGATTTTTACAAAGGATCATTGGCATATTTTTATAAAATTGTAGTACTTAACATCAAGGAATATAGTCACTTCCTACACTAGTAGAGGAAGGTTGAAATTATTAAATATTTGAATTTCTGCGATTTGCTGACGTTAATAATTATCTAAATTGATATCTAAATGGCATATAACAAAATTCATTAAAATTATCTTTTTCAGGAGTCATTTTATGAAAAGGAACATTACGATTCTACAGATAATTTTTATTACTTTATAGTACATTCAGTTATTTCCATTGTTTCTTACTTTGCATTTTTTTACAATGAGTCATTAGCTATTTACTATTTCATTTGCAGCATATACTTTATACAATACCTATTAAGTTTGATAACTAGCCTGGTCATATAAATTATAAAAAGACCCGCTTAAAGTACACTGAATATATAATGTCGGCCAAAGTGTGCAACACATACAAAATGATAAAAGTTCAAACCAAAAATGCAATTATCTAAAATCAAAACTAATCAGTGGAAAAAATAAATTTACCAAAATGTTTTTTTTCAGAAAGTTTAAAATTAAAAATAATTAGATCATAGACCAAATTTTATCAAAATTTAAAATATGAAAATGTATTATAAAAAAGTCTTCCATACACTGTAGACTTTGGGTGGACTCTGCGTAGGTAATATTGATGCGTTTAATTCTTTTTTTGTGGTTTTATTGAGTAAACTATAATTTGTTTGTTTTTAAGCATGTCACACTTGTATATTCCTATATTTAATGAAAATCTTGTTACAGGAGAAGTGTTCTCGGTTACGACTTAGAAAATTTTGTTTTTGTTTATTTGGATGATGTAATTTGCACATTTCGTTTGAAAAACATTTAGAGGTTTTACAGAAGATCTTAGATCAAATAACTGTTGCCGGATCAACCTTAAATAGAGAAAAATGTAAATTTTGTAAACCAGAGTTAAAGTACCTAGGGTATGTACTAAACTCTGCTGGTTTGTTGGTTGACCCAGACAAAGTTAACTAAATTGTTAACATCCCTGTAACGAAGACTGTAGAAGTTTGTCGTTTACTTCGTGGTATCGACGATTTATTCCGAATTTTTCTACTGTCGCAGATGCATTGTCAGGTCTTCTACACAAAAATAAACGCTTCTTATGGGATAAGGAATTTCAAAAGGCAATAGACACCATAAAAGGGTATTTAATATCTGCTCCGATACTGTTAAGTCCAAATTTCGAGGTTCCGTTTATTGTTCAGACCGACGCATCTGATTGTGGGTTGGGCGCGGTACTGTTTCAAATGGAAAACGGAGAAGAGAAAGTGGTATGTTATTTAAGCCGTTCCCTTTCAAAGGCGGAACGAAAATACAGTACCACTGAAAAGGAATGTTTAGCCGTGATTTGGGCCATTGAAAAGTTGAAGCCATATTTAGAATGCTCTCACTTTACTGTATCGACCGATCATCATGCTCTTCAGTGGCTATACAAAATTAAAGATCCTTTAGGCAGAATCTGTCGATGGACTTTAGGTCTCCAAGAGTTTGACTTCGACATCATACATTGGAAAGGCAAAGATCAGGTGATTGCTGATGCTTTATCACATTCTGTTCCGTTGGTAGATGTAGTCGATGTTCAACCTCCAGGGGAAACGATTCTTTTTTACCATCCAGTGATGCTTGGTTACAACGACATGAAAGCTAAGATAGAAAATAATCCCGGAAAATACCCTCTATGGAAAGTGGAAGATAATAGCGTGTATAGACGCACTAAGACAAACTATCCAAATCTTATAGATGGATGGTTGTAGGTTGTCCCTAAGGAAAGACGTTCCCAGATAATCAAGGAACATTATGATTCTCCCACATGTGGCCACCTTTTTAGAAGATGTCATGTCTGTCTTAGTACTAAACCACTGCAGACTAGACCAGCAGGTGAGATGCTAAATCAATCTCCCACAGTTACTCGACCTTTGGATCTCCTATTTATAGATTTAGTCGGACTTATACCCCGTAGTCCTTCTGGATATACTTATGTTTTTACTTTATGTGATAGTTTTTCAAAATTTGTCTTAATATTCCGACTTCGTAGTGCTACTGGTGATAAAATTGTCCAGATTCTAGAGGACCAAGTGTTTCTAGTTTATGGGGCTCCTTCTAGAATCATTCTGGATAATGGTTCACAATTTAAAAATAAAACTTTTGTAAAAAAATTAATGAGTATAATGTAAAACTCTGTTACCTTGCTAATTACCACCCAAAAGCCTTGTCAGTGAAGCGAATGCATAGAGTTCTTAAGACCATGCTGTCTACTTACGTACAAGCTTATAATAAATCTTGGGAAAAATACTGCCCCAAACTTGCATGGGCTCTTCGTTCAGCTAAACACGAGGTCACGGACTTGACCCCAAATTTTGTCATGTTTGGACGAGAAGTTAGTGTCTCAGGTCGTCAACAACTTCCTAATCATAATCTTGCTCTTGACATTGGAACAGTCGACCCTCTTGTACGCTCTGAATCTCTAAAGAAGGTCTATGAAGACATTACTAAACGACTCAAAAGAGCATATGAACGTAGCAAGAAAACTTATGAACTTCGAAGAAGATCAAAGTTTGACGTCGGTCAGCAAGTCTGGAAGAAAGCCTACACATTATCGGACAAAATCAAGAACGTCACGGCAAAATTTTCTGCAAAGTTTCAGGGACCCTTTACGGTCTCCCTTTGGAGCTCTCAACTCCAGGGTGACTCCGGTAAGTGTGTTGGAATTTGGCACGCTAAAGATCTAAAATCTCATCATCCATTTGATGACGAAGATAACTGACCGGATGTGATATTTTTTTTTAGGATAGGTTTGATTTTTTTTGTTTTTCTGTTAAATTTAAGGTTTTGACGAAGTTTTCCTTTGTTACAGGAAAAAAAAATTATAGGATTTTTGGGATTAATTTAATATCTAAAACTTAAAATAAATACTATACTTACAATAAATCTAGTAAATTATTTCATATTTTATCATTTGTTAACTTCCATTAAACTTTCCTTTCTATTTTAAACTTGAGAATTCACGTAAATTTCAAATTGGGAATCCCTGTAGAATTTATCTAAAAAGGAAAGAGGACATAAGTATCTTAAAAATAGACAATTTTTACTATTTGTTACATTTCAAAACAACTTAAAATCATTTCAAGAGGTAACCAAATTATTAAATTAGTTTTGTTTACATTTTCATAATATTTACATGTCATAAGTCACAAAAGTCGATTTTAATGAATAACAATTAAAATGAATGATTAATAATATGAATTAAGTAATCGTTCATTCATCTACCAGTTCTAAGAAACGTACTAGAACTAGACTCTTAATTAAAACGTTCTGTTTTTGTCTACCAACTAGATTAGACATAAGTTAGTCTCTTTTCAAGTATTGGAACTTATAAACTAACAAACTATTTAATAATTTGGAGGGTCTTATCAAAAGGGAATATGCCATTTTGTTCTTCCTATAAGAGCTTTCGTCAAGAACAAGTGTCCCAACATTTTATGGATTTTCCAAATTTCTACGATTCGAGAGATCCGAATTGTTCTATTGCATATAAATTCGACAACCAAGGGTTGGATGTAGTCTCGCGAGTTGAAAAACTTCCAGAATCTTTTGATCAGGAGGCCCTGAGCAAATTTATTAATCTTAGAAGCCACACCCCATCACAGGTACTTTAAATAAAGACTTGTTAATTATAATATATAAGGGTACTTACGTTTCTCTCTTTTTCAGGCCTTTTTTTATTTTTATAATTCCTCTTATTTCTCCAAACATATGTCCATAATTACTGTACATAACTTCCGGCGTTATACTTCTCTGTAAACGTCGCCTTCGAAGACATCTTCATCCAGACCAGTCCCATACGTTTCTAGTATCATCCCCTTGTGATAGATCCAGACACTAGCCACGGAGAATCATCGACTAGTTTCATCCCGGAGGTATACCTAGTCTCATCCCCTAACCTGCTATACAAGGTAACCTTCTATGCTTTATTAATCGGGATTCCGGATTGCATTACTGGACATTGAAACAACCTGAATTCGCGTGATATATTTTGAGAAATATTAGGCTATATCAATTTTGTACATATATACTTATTTGTAAATTTTTATCAAGTTAATCGCTTCATAGCACAAACTTACCATATCTTATATATTATTTCAAGCATTAAATGCTTTATAAAATATTTGATTACGAATCACATTGTACGCCGAAAATATGCATATTTAATGTCCATCTAAAATTGGTGAATCTAATATTATAACATATAGGAGTAATAATAATAATCTATAAATACCTCGTGTTTCAATATTCCGTATTGAGATTATTCAGGTTTTTAAACCTAATTAATAATTTGTAAAATATTTGTGACATTTAACATCTTATAACATAACCTCACTATTTTCCACATGGCAAGACCAGGAAAAAGATAAAAGAAGATAATCCGACTGTCCCGGTTCAAGAAATCAACTTAAATAAAACCACGTAAGGTAATCGATTAGTTTTTTTTTTTTGTAATCATCCCCTTGAGTACCCAATCCCTGAGAAATATTAAACAACGCCTTATTACAGGTCAGATACACATATAATTTGTTTTTATCATGTTTTAATTCTAAACCCTCTACATGTGTATCAATCTTTGTAGAGGGATTAAATCAAACTCGCATTTAGGTTGATCAAAGCTAGAATAACATAAAAAATAAGTTTTAAAAATAGAGAAATGTCAGAAGGTATTAAATGTTCAAATAACTGAAGGCATTTAGATTTGAGATAGGAGAAAAACTAATAATCAGAAATAATAAATATTTTTAAGCAACAAATACTAAGTAATTAGACTTACTTAATAGCTACGAAGAGAGAAGAAAATATAGAATGAGTCGACCAACAAATATCTGAAAGAGTTTACTGAATATATTATGGAAAGCTGTCACAAAGATAAACCAACTAATCCAACATACTAACCCCCAGTAAAAACAGAAAATTGGATGTGGGCAAGACGATGCAAACAACAAGTTTATGCTTTCGCCAACTATTTAGATCTGACCTTCTACCCGAACCCAGGAGATGGTAAAGAAATTGAAATAGATAGAAGTTAAAGATTTAGAGAAAATATTATTAACAAGCCCTGAAGAAATACAAAGAGAAATACAAATAATATTAATGTTAAAATAAATCAAATCAAACGACAAACATCTTTGACACTTTTTATTTATTGCGGAATATATTAAATTTTTAATTATTATTTATTCATATAATTACAATAATATACCTTAATGGTTGTTATTATTAGTTCATTATCAATGCAAAATTCCATCCGGTTCTTTCAGATATTAAATTTTTTCACCAGTAAACAAGCATTAGTATAATTATTTGAAATTAGTATAATTCCTAATTTGTCATGTCTTGTAGAAAACTTATTTAACGCAACTTTAAACTTTATCTCCTACTTTGAATACAAACGATCTGATTACCTAACGCAAGAAATGTACCGAGATTTTTACCGGTGTGGTTATTTGCCCCACAATCAGCAATTTGCCGCGGAAGTGGCCTTAACAAATATAATTAAAAGCAAATTTTATTCTATAAGGTAGTCCTTATCTCAATCTAATAGGTTAGCTCACTTCTCTTGGCTACCTGTTTTTCAGATCCTTAATTTATGCAAATTTCTCGATAAGGTCATTTTGTTCGTTTTGATTGGGAGCGGTAACTCGTTGACTAGTTTGGACGAGACTACGAAATTATGGTGTATTTACTACGACAAACATTTATTATGAAAAATATTCTATGACGTAGGTAGAGTCTGCTTGGATAGAGAAGAGTAGGTTGTACGCTTGCGATAAAAATAATATATTCTAAAAGTAACTTATGGCACAAAATCACAAAGCTGGCGAAATTTAAATTCTCATTTTATTTAAATTAATAAATTTTAAAATAATTTAATTCAGCTATCATTAAAATTAAACAGGAAGATAAAGTTGAACCAATTAATTATTTTTAACAAGAAATGTTTTTTAATATTTAATGAGGTGCGACAGCTAATTTACGCCTTATAGGTACAATACAAATAGCTGGCTGTACTGATATTCGCTTTTATTTTAACATTTTCGTCCTGCGTATAAAGAAGGAATTGTTGGTGTAACACAGTATAGAGAACAATCAATATTATTAGGCGTATTAGTATTGCGTCGATTGCGCCGCCATTTTCTCAATGCCAAACGACGTGCTGTTGTTTCCAATGCTTTTTTTATGTCTCAGCTGCAAGAATAATTCAGTGTTTCGTGTAGACTCTGTTAATGTTTCCCAGCGCCACATTAGAAACAGCACTACTACTTAGCACCCAAAAATAAATGGTCGAGAAGGGAATTCAATTTTGCTTCAGAATTAATTTAATTAGAAAGTTGTCAATGATTTGTATGGTAGTGTTCTGCTAGTGTTGTATCCAAACAGTTGTCAGTTAAGTTATTGTTAATGATTTTTCTTTCCACTACTGGTCTCCACAGATTGGACGGCTGCTTTACAGCCGTTAATGATAAATAATAATTATAATATATCATGTATACTTGAATTTGAACTTTATTGCCGTTTCAATTTCAGATATGAGACCAAAGATATTAAAAGTGTATTTATTCTAGGTTTTAATAAAATGTTTCTCTTAGATCAAGCAAAAGAATTATCTAAAGGCATAGGTCATCACAAATCTAATTATCTGTAAACATTCAGCGGATAACTACTCACAGAAAGAAATTAATTCTCATATTAAGGAGGTCCTTTCGCCACCCCCTTTCGCCACCAATGTTAAATAAAAAATATTAGATTATGACTAAAATTAATTTTTTTTCTGATAGTTGAAGTCCTTTTTTATAAAAATAGTTGGTTTTTTTAGTTAACAACGTTGATGCTTATTTAGAGCTTTTGATTCAAAAATTAAACATGGCAATGTTAATTTAAGAATGCCAGGATTCAAATAAAGAATATTTTACTTCAATTAAGAATTAAAGTCATGCCACGCATTCTTAGTTACATAATTAGACAATTTTTTCTCTGTGCTTGGACTTGAATTCAAGCTCTCTTTGGAAAGTTAATAGAGACCAATTTATATTCTCTACAACAGAGATTCTATAGCTATGGTTATTAAAACAAAATAATTTTACAACATATAGCTGCCCTTGGAAACTTAGTTCAGGAATTGAAGATATGTGGTGAAGAAATCAGTGAAAACATGTTAATCAACAAAATACTGATGACTAGAAGAATATAAACATTTTCAATCGCAAGAAAAGACTTTTAATATCTCAACCAGTCGATTAATAGCAGAAGAAAATCAAGAACACATATCACACGCTTTAGCATCAAGATTGATCAAAAATTATATAGTTGAATCAAAATAAAAATGTATACCTTAATGGTTAGACTGCAAAAAGAGAGAACATACAGAAAATAAACACAAACTAAATAAATGCTGGTTTAAAAAGAAACCAGGAATTCTAACCACCAATAACTTTTCTTAATGAAAATAATATATAAAAAAAGAATATAACGCCAAAAAATGTCCAGATTTTGCGTTGTTTCAAATTTTGTTTTAAATTTATTCCTAAAAACTTTTTAATATTTAAGAGACCTAAAATGTTTTTTATTTTGAATCTGCAGCGAAAAAGGGCCACATTTTTTTATTTCTGAAATTTGATCTTCGAACATGGAATTCCGTATTAGATTACGAAATTCCGTGTTTAAACAAGGAATTTCCCTGTTTAAATACAGAATTACAAATTTTCCTGTTCGAACACGGAATTCCTTATTCAAACACGAAAATATATAATTTCGTGTTCAAACACCGACATTTCTTGTTGAAACACGGAATTCTACATTCGAGCTATATGCATATTTACAGATTGATCTTGGGGGACTTGGAAAGGGAGGAGGTAAATACGTATCCTCTGAAAATCCTCAAATTTTGGTCTTGTACGATTTTATCTTGAATTAACTTTTAAGGTATTCTAACAAGCCAGGGAGGGATGGGGATTAAAAATTATTTACACTAAAACGCTCGAACTTTGGTTCTCATACACGACGAACAGATTTTTGTCATTCATTTCCATTCAAAAGAGGATTTTGTTTTTAAGATGCTCATAATTTGTTTTGCGATATTTTAATGATATCAGAACCAGTTTTTTAAAATAAAAGGTACCAACATTTTTTTTAAAGTACCACTTAAAAAAGACAAAAACATCCTTAACCAGTCTGCCACTTCCTTACTTTTCTAGAGATATTAACAAACTAATTGCTTGAAACCATTTAGAAAATAACTCCTCACTTTACCCCTTTATTTCCTATACAGGGCGTAATTTTAATCCGAACTAAACAAAAATTGGGACATCAGGGACTAGAATCTAAGAAATAAGAGTAACCTGAAAATGAAATTTAAAGTAAAAATAATATGTAGCGACGGGAAGACTTTTGGTGCTACATACGACATTCCTTTTTCAAAAGTTGGCAAAAGTGATAATCTGAGGATATTCAGAGGTTTTGTTTTTACCCACTCCTCCCCAAGATCCCCAGTTACACGAAGAGTAAATATATCATTAACCCTCGGTCACCCGCGTTCAATTTCCAAACAAGAGTACCCGCGTGGTGTCTGTGAGACGCCATTCAATTAATTCATAAGAGTGCAATGAAAATATATGCTGAAGGTTTTATTTAAATAATTTACATTTTACTCATATATATGTTTTTGTTCTAACCTAAATTCACAAACAAAAATTCTTTAATAACGGTAAAATAAAATATGTAATAAATATAACATCTTTTACGTTTTAAAATATGAACAAAATAAATTTATAAAATACACAGATAACTTCTTAGCATAAATAGAATAATACAACAAAATAAAAAAAAAACAAATACTCAAACGTGATAGTAACTATTTAATTTGAAATTACAGGACTAGCATATATATTCTGCATGCTCGAGGTATATGGAATTAGTGCATTGCTTGAACTTGTATTTGTTTATGCGATTTTGTTTTTTACTACACATATCTAGTACACGTATTAGGAAGGTACATGAAAGGAGAAGTCCGAATCTCACTATTTTAAGAAGTTCGACGTATTGATAATGAGAGTGGCGTCTGTCAAACACCACGCGGGTATCGGAGAGTTAAAATGTACAGCTCGAAAATAGAATTCAATGTTCGAACAAGGAATTCCGTGTTCAAACACGGAATTACAGAATTCCGTGTTTAATTACGGAATTAGAGAATTACGTGTTCGTACACGAATTACAGAATTCTGCTTTCAAACACGAAATTACGAATTCCTTGTTCACACAGGGAATTTCACATTTCCGTGCTCAAATAAAAAATTCCGTGTTTGAGTACGGAATTTCGTGTATACATACGAAATTTCCTGGTCGATCACAGAATTTCGGATATTAAAAAAAAAAAAATGAAAAATGGGGCCTTTCTACGCTGCCGTATAAATCACAATTATTTAGGATAAATAAATGAATAGTTAATTTTTCCAGAAATCTAGAATGAGTTACTCAATTATGGTAATTACAATTATCATAATGTTCACTTAACTTCCCCTTTTCTGACCACCTGCGATACGGGAAGGACTTTACATCCCCTTTAAAGGGTGACTGGGCAATTGCTAGCAATAAAATAATTTATTGCTTTAATCCAAAACCGGTAAACTTAGGACGGCTCTGCTGCACCTACCTACTTACATTTTTAGATTTTTACGAATGTTTATCCAACAAAATAAAAATCCATATCCCATTGAAACGCTTCAAGCTCACACATATCATCGGCTGAAATATCATCGCCCATTACGGCTATCTAAACCGCCTGCTCGATTTGGTCGTAGGGATGTTTCAATATTCCTCCCAAAGATGGGTTTTTCGTGTAGTTGAATTCCATTGCCCGGTTATTAATTGGGCAATAACGCGCCACGCCACGCCGGCCGCTGTTTTATTGCACCACGGCCTGCTAGACGCGTTCGCGGTTTGTCCCGACCGAGTACGATGTTCATTTATCAATCGGAGGACGAGTAGCGAGATCGGGTGGGCCTTGAAGTACTACGGTCGCGGACGGACCTGGGAATTCGAATTGTGATTTATTTTCGTCGGGGCCGGTTGGTGTGGGAGTTTATTGGGATTAATTGTCGATTATACGGTTTGAAAGTACCATTATTTTGGATCGGTTATGAGTGTACGAGTAGTAGTTGCTAAGTAAATGAACTACAGGGTGGGTGCTTGATGGTGCCTATTTCCTTCATTCATTGTTATTCAGAAAAACGCAGTAACAATTTTTAGATTTCGGATAAATTGTTTAAATTAAGTTTATCGGCAACATAATACTGATGAGACGATATTCACCTGTTACCAAATCTCTTAAAAATATTGTATTAGATTAAATTTTTTTATATTATTCCCAATTAAAAAAATAGACTTGCAAGGCGGCAGAAGAGCATCGACTATTACATCAAATAAATTACATTATCCATGAAAATGTGCACCCCTGTAGATATTGCTGCAAAAATTAAATAAAAAATCATATGAAAAATTGGCAATTTTTAAATAATAAACATTCGTATACCAGTATAATCAAAACAAATAGTGCTATCGAAAAATTTATTAACAAATGTGGTACAAATTAAAATAACTGCTTAAATCACATCTACAGGCGTATTCCTTGATCTTGCAAAAGCTTATGACATAGTAGATCATACACCGGTTTTATAAACTCTGCAGGATGCAGGAATACTGCTCTCAATTTATTTGAGCATCAGCGGTGTATTTTGAAAACTTTACAAATTCAGACAGAATAGTAAAATTTGGGGTTCCCCACGATACTGGTTTTTGGACCTGTACTTTTTAAGGTTTATGTAAACATTTTTTAACAATGAATCAAATTGAAGTGGACATGAGTAAAATTAAAGACAGGTTTAATCTTAAATTATTGACAATAAAATTTGATAAAATCATGTTTCAACCTATAAGCAGCTGTAAAAATTATTTGCCTAATTATAAACTATTAGAAATAAATAACTATTAAAATTGATGCACCCAAAAAGTAATTAGTTAGAAGTAATTATATATTTACATTGAACGTGGAATTACAACCCTTAAAAGGTTATATTACGTTCATTGCTTGGAAGATTTATATTTTTAAATAAAAGACTAAGCCTACCCATTTTAAAAATTCTTTTATTACGTTGTTATAGAGTCCCTCTCGGCTGGCCTTTGAAATAATTTGATGGGTGGCGTTTCCAGTATATACCCAAGAAGCTTCTATAACAGGTTGTTCAAAAACTATTTCTAAAAATAATATAGGTAATAAAAAGTTTACCCCTCTGACCAGTTTATTGTTGATGTCAAAGTTGTGGATATTAGACAAATTGGTTTCACACAAATCATTATATTTACTATATAAGAATACAAATAGTAATCATCTTCTACTATTTTTATTGCATGATTACAAAATGAGAGCCAGGAACTTAAACAAATAGATTGATTTTCTGAGGAAGACTGTTGTACAAAACTGTATATATTTTAAGTTTTAGATCAATTTTTTTTATAACTGGACACTGGAAAATATATCCTCGCATCGCTTTTCTTCAATCAATTTAAAAATAAGTAAAAAATATGTTTTTGAACAAGGCATAATATTAAAAATGGTAATTTAGTTAGGGTTTTTATTTAATTTAAAAATACAGCTATTAAGAATAGGACACAGAACAAGTGCACATTCTCTGAATAAAAATAAGACGATTAAACATAACATGCTTAGATAAAATATTACTGGTTTCCGAAATACAGAGTGTTAAGGTTGAAAATTCAAAAATTAATAATGACAATAATTTTAAATTTTTTGATTTTTTTTATAAATAAATCATGTACTTTGGTGGGAAATTATAAAAAAATCAAAATGTACAAAATTAAAATGAGAAATTTCCACCTTTGAGTGTGAATATCTCGAAAACCACTCACTTTATGAGTTCCCAACAAGAGTACATGATGTATTTAAAAAATACCAAAAAAGTATAAATATAGTCCAAATAGGTTTTTGGGCAGTGGCGTTAAATTTAGAGGGGATCAAAGTGTAACTTATTTATGCCGTATTCCATTGGCAAAGTTTATTTGGCTAATTGTTTTGCTGATCGGTGTAACTTACGATGCAAAAAATGTGTGCCGAATTTAGTAAAATTATAGAGCAAAATAAAAAAATTATAGCCATTAATAATCTTTCCCATTCTTAATATTTGTTTATTTTGCAACAGCTCGTTTACTAAACTGAGCAAGCCACTAGCAGTCATTTATGTTTTTGAGGATTATACTTATACTTATGTTTTATTAAAGGGTTAAAAACATTACTGCATTTTGTGAAATAAATATTATATTATTATTATTATTATTATTATTATTATTATTATTATTATTATTATTATTATTATTATTATTATTATTATTATTATTATTATTATTATTATTATTATTATTATTATTATTATTATTATTATTATTATTATTATTATTATTATTATTATTATTATTATTATTATTATTATTATTATTATTATTATTATTATTATTATTATTATTATTATTATTATTATTATTATTATTATTATTATTATTATTATTATTATTATTATTATTATTATTATTATTATTATTATTATTATTATTATTATTATTATTATTATTATTATTATTATTATTATTATTATTATTATTATTATTATTATTATTATTATTATTATTATTATTATTATTATTATTATTATTATTATTATTATTATTATTATTATTATTATTATTATTATTATTATTATTATTATTATTATTATTATTATTATTATTATTATTATTATTATTATTATTATTATTATTATTATTATTATTATTATTATTATTATTATTATTATTATTATTATTATTATTATTATTATTATTATTATTATTATTATTATTATTATTATTATTATTATTATTATTATTATTATTATTATTATTATTATTATTATTATTATTATTATTATTATTATTATTATTATTATTATTATTATTATTATTATTATTATTATTATTATTATTATTATTATTATTATTATTATTATTATTATTATTATTATTATTATTATTATTATTATTATTATTATTATTATTATTATTATTATTATTATTATTATTATTATTATTATTATTATTATTATTATTATTATTATTATTATTATTATTATTATTATTATTATTATTATTATTATTATTATTATTATTATTATTATTATTATTATTATTATTATTATTATTATTATTATATATTAATATTGTTTACCAATAACACATAAAATATAGTAATTAAATATAGTTTTATTTATGTTTAAGATCTTATAATTAAATTTAGTTAATTAATAATTTGCAACCCTTACTAAATATATGGCGACTTCAATAGGCCTACAGACGGGATACCACCTCAATTGCAATATAAGTTAAAATTTTAACAAAATAAAATTATAAATATACATAATATATTATGAAAGCATTTTTACGGATTTCTCACTAAAAAATCTAATTAATCAATTCAATAATTAAAGATATTAAATAAATATGTACTATATTTATTAGGATTCAATTCTTGTCAAAAAAACTCTTGCTTCAAATCAAAGAGTTTTAACATTAATAAGACAATAAGACAAAATAGAGAATCATACCCCTAAAAGAATTATACATTTTTGTATTTATTTATTAAAGTGAAAATTTGTTAAATAAAAATAAAGAACAAGTTATAAAAGTAATGTTAAAAAACCGACTTCCAGATTGTGCAGATGCCATTACAAATTGACTTTGCTGATTTCATCAAAGGTCCCATCATTAGATCTTGACTAATTATATATGAGACCACTCCTGAGGTACACCTACACCCTTTCTAACAAAAAAAGAATTATAAAAATCAGACAACCTACTAAAGAATAATCGGTTGATATACACAAAAAATGAAGGATGAGAATTTTTGTATGGACGCCATTAACAGATCTTGACCAAATTAATATGGTATCCCTTTTCTAACACGGAATCATATAAATCGGACAACATGGTAAATAAATATCGCTGAACATACATAAAAAAAATATTCCGACGAATTGAGAACATCCTCCTTTTTTAAAGTCATTTAAAAACAATACAAAATATTATGGCTATTTATATTTATTATTTTGACTGAATTTCGTTATTAATAAATGTATAATCGACCTTTAGGGTTTTTTGTTAATTGGGGTTAATACTACAACTTGTTAGTTTTAAATCTCTTTATTTCTAAAATCAACCATTATTTATTAAATCACAGATCATATACACAAATTACTGCCAGTTAGCTCTTTTGTACGTGCTAACTTGAAAGATCTAATTTTAATATTTAAAAATAATATTTTTATACAATGAAAGAATTAAATTATTTCTTTTATTTTCTTGATGTTCAAGATTGAACAATAAGTGACAATACCACAGTATTGTATTATCGATGTTATACATGGCCTACAATGACTATGAAATAAGCATACTAATTATTACAAATACAACTCGTTCTTCGTATTGGTATTGCATTATCCTAAACTATATTTTTTAATATAATACAAAATTTCTAAGTATCGAAACACAATTTTTTTTATAGTTTAAAATAGAGAAATAGAATCAATAATTAGTTTCAAATGAATGCACCAAATGGTCTTACCTGGAGTGTCCAATTTGCAGTTTTATAAACAATATAAAAGTTTATCTGCAATTAAACATAAATCAAGCGGTGAATTTACTTTACCCAGTTTAATTACCATTTTGAAAATTTATGGATTGAGAGTTTGCTAAATAGAAAAGAAAATAAGGGACGTATAATAGCCACAATCACAAAATCTTTATGATTCAGGTAAATCTATTAAAATATTATTTATATTATATCTCACACGATCCATATTGCAATTTATAAAAAATTAAGATTAAATTTACATAGCAGCTGCCATCATAGTCACCTTATACTCCCCCTTCTTAAATTATCTTACATTTTTAAAGGATTTTCAGAACTGACAGAAATTTTAGGCGATTATCACAAAAAATAAAATTTTACGGATTTACTAATGTTCCTGAAGTACAAATTTTTGGTCGCATTTACTTTACGACCGCTTCTGTACAAATCTTATTACTCAACAATAGGTTTTCAGCCGTTCAATAAAAATTTGAAACTATTCTTGCTGTCTTTTTTCAGAAACAAGATCTAAAAAATGTCGAATCTACTCTATGAGACAATTCCTAAAAAATGTGCACCTCGCGGCCGCATTATCTTTTTTGACCTAACCACAAGTTGCTTGGCCTCGGCTACTCCTCAGCCGCAAATTTCTGATTGTGAAAAACAAAGATCAACTTTACAACCTTGATACACAAATAACTATTGTATTTAAGTATTATACTAGTTACTTTAGAAGGAAAATAAAATGTACCTGCTTTCCTACCTTAATCGATAATTGGAATTTCTTTACTAAATAGTTTACTTGTTCGAAAGGAAAATTAACAAAAAGTTAATATGAGTGAAAAGCTTATAAAAATTTTATTTGAATGATATAAGAAAATAACAAGAAGATAACCTCCAGTTTTAAACGCAATTGTATTAGAATACTAAAATTTGAGATTGTTTTAATTTATTGTTATTTTGATAAAATTTAGGATAGTTTTAACGAAAGATTGAATTTTATCTTTCACTAGGCACTTGAAAAAATATAATTGTGGAACCTAGACGTGACATTTGAATAAAAATTCCAAGTAGATAATTCAAATTGATTCCAAATTAAAAATGTAGACATTGTATGTAATATGAGTAATATATCATTATGAACTTTATCCGTTTTTCATTGCTTCTACTTTTTAATATTTCTCTGTGATACCTCTAACATTTACATTAACAATAGGTAAACTTGTAGTTTTCAATTTTACAATGTTTTGTTAGTATTTGTACAATTTTACGACGACTTTCGTTATCATAGTAATTTTCCGTGATAAATTCATTATAATTGCCAAAATCATTTCTTCATCTGAAAATGCATGTAAATAATAAACTATGAATTTATCTAACTTTGTAAGCTTTGTAAACTGATGATTATGCATACAATTTTATGAATTTTGCAGTTTGTCCGAATTTTCTAACTTCTCTTCACAATTATCTCAAAATTTCTTTCCTGAAAACTTTTCCAGGACTGTAATGAATGAAACAAAATAGAAAATATGAATATCCATCTTGAGTATTGGTCTTGAGTTATCCTATAGAAAAAAGTACTTACTTTCAGTTTTTCTTGAATTTTTCAATTTTCTGGACAATTTTTAAAATGTTTAAAATTTTTCCATAAACCTTATTCGAACTATTACGAATATTTAGGAAAAAAAAAACAGCCAAATCGGTCCAGGTGTTCTCAACTGGTCTGTATTTTTCGTGTTCAAAACAGAGGTTTACAATTATTTACAGAAATTATGTTACACTGGATGGATTTTAATGAAACGTTGGCAGCTTATAGTAAAATGTTTAATGATTGCAATGAGACATTTTCATTTGTCCTGCTGATTGGTAAATACTATTAAAAATTATAAAACTGAATAGTCAGATGCAGTTCAAAAAACTTCCTACGTATTTTTTTGAATGTTATTGCCAAAATTTAATATTCAATGTTGCGAACTTTTTAAAATGTGCACAAATTACGATTTCATGTTAAATTGATAATTTTGTTGCGTCCATATTGAATTTTAGTTCAGGTCCTAAGTTGTGGGTGTCCGATGGAGCAAAAGTTTCGACGCCTTGTTGCCATATCTTAAAATTGTCTTAAATTTAGAGGAAAATATATTACTAGGCATATTTACAATTTACACAAATATAAATTATATATACAGGGAGACTTATTTTTTACCGTTTTCTTAATAAGATGAATTTTTAATAAGTGCTTTGTCTAAAATCAAATACTAAATTAAATAAATGCCTTCATACGAGGGAAATCAAAGATGTACTCTAGAGTAATGTGCCCTTATCTACACTTTGCTAATTAAATACACTCATATAAAGTAACAAAATACTCATAAAACGCGTATGAAAAGATTTGTATAAAAATTGGTTAATGATGTAATTTTTTTAATGATTGCTGAGTTTTTTCTGTAAATAAACTGTGAATTCGATAAAATGGACATCTGTTAGTTGTGCATTCAATATGTGCCCAGCAAACACAAACATGTAACATATATGTATCATTTATATATACTAGTTCCGTGTTACATAACAAAGTAACTTACATGTTACATAATAACTCACGTGATTAGTGTGAAAAATTACTTAATTTTGTTATAAGTATAGCATGTTTATCATAGATGATGTAATGGGTTAAGTACATGTAAGGAACAATGTTTCGAAGACATTTATAATACCATTGTAACATTTAATATGCTTCATTATTACCGCACAAATACAATACTTTTTTTATAGAACATAAAGTATAATTTATAACCACCGTAACGTAACTTAAAGTCGTAGAACTGAACGTAAGATATAAAAATAAAGTCAATTTATAAATGTCCGTAACATAAGAGAAGAGCATGCGTGTTGCATTTTAGAGATTATCAAATTACTGACATACGTTATGATTTTGCTATAGAACAGACAGAATATATTAACTACTTTAAAAGCAATAATATAAAAATTAATAAAACAGAATAGTTTAGGGAAGATGTTGATTGTTTTTGAGCAATAGTGAGAATTTAATCTTTCCTAGCAAACTAGTTTTGTGTCTTGTTTCAGTTCATAAATATTTTATCCCCAATAACATAAACATAAGACATTCATGATAGTGTATGTCCATAAAAAAGGATAATGATAGTTTACAAATGGTATTTGTATATTTATTTACAAAAAAAAAGAAGAAGAATTGACAGTAACGGGGTGGGTAGCTCAGTGGTAGAGTCTCTGCCTGTGGATCTAAGGGTCCCAGGTTCGAATCCCACCGTTAGCCGGAATTTTTTCATTTAATTTAATTATTTAAAATTAATTCTGATGCCTTGGTAGGATTCCCCACTCGACCATTCACTGATGGGTTCTAATTAACAGTGCTGTTCCTAAAGTAGCGCTGGGAAACAGTAACAAAGCCTACACAGAACACGAGGCGAAAAAACCTTAGCAGTTTAAGCCGATGACACACAAAAAAAAAGAATTGACAGTCACATGCTGAACTCAGAATTATCTCATTGGCTGACCGTAAGATCTTATGTTAAGTTAAAAGTTGGCGAACTTTCTACGGTAGGTTAAGTTCTTGAGTTACGTTACGAACATTTATAAATAAGTGTACGTAAATTCAATATTTCAACTTTTTACGTTAAGTTCTTAAGTTACATTACGGTGACTATAAATTAGGCTTCAGTCTTAAAAATATTACCTATACATAATTACGATGTTTTGAAAACTTTCTTGACAAATCATTCTAGAAACGATTCTTTAGAAATATCGTAAGGACGTAACTTTTATGTATGAAACATAGAAACATACATAGGACCTAAATGGGATGTTTCTGGCAGATCAGTGTTATTAGGGAATAATAAAAAAGTTTTCCATATGGTTTCTACTTAAGTAGACACTGTATGACAAATACTTACAAAAAACGTAGAAAATATGTTATATAAAACAGAAGAATGTTATAAAGTAAAATTATTTTGAATTAAAAATTATATTCAAATAAATATGCAATGACAGCAATTTAGCATTATCATTATGGTTTGGTGATTATATAATTTAAAACTACAATTAATCTAAAATATAAAACGTAATTAATCACCTAACCTGAATTTTCATGTTAAATAACTAAAATTGCATGTTTGAATATATCTTTTAATTCAAAATAACTTCACTTTATAACATTCTTCTGTATTGTAAAAAATAAAGCTACTTTACGGTTATGTAAAATCCACATTTTTTGACAAACCTCGTATACGGCTTAAGAAAATTAATATCTGATGGTTGCATTTTGAGTTGTGAACCATGCCGAACTTCTAATTAAAAATAGAAATTTTCACAAAATCAATAATAAAAAAAGTTTTAAACTTAAGTAGACAAACTGTTTAACAAATACTTACAAAAAAAACGGCGAAAATATTTGGGGGAATAAAGAGAAGTAATTTAAATGTATTTGTTAGATATATCAATAATTTTATCGCGCAAATTCATAACCGAAATCAAAAATGTATTATTTCAACCATTATTTGGAAATTGGGGTAAATATATCGACCTATTTATAATAAATTATGAGGGGTCAGTGCCACTAACAGATTCTTACGATAAGTATTTATTCCAAGTAGTTACTTGCGACTTTAATTAGACAGCTAAATATTTAATTACCCATAAATGAAAAAAACTTTGCTAAACAATTGGTAGATTGCCTATAGATAGATGTCTACAAATACGCGATGCTGATAAATCTTTTCCACCAGATCAACCTGAGAACATAAAATAAAAGTATGATTGTGTATATTATTTTTCTGAACGACTTTTGCGATATAATGTACAAAAGATGGAAGTTAAAGAGTGTAACTACATCTACGTAGGAAAGAATTAACTAAAATTCAAATTTAAATTATGTTATCAAAAACAGGAAGTACTGTGACATCCTTAATAACGCACATCATTTGGTTTCTAAAATTTATTTTTGGTGAAAATCTTCGATATCCTAAAAATCAGTTGTACCTAGAAACCAAAATTATGGACATAAGAAAATTGAACTATGGACATAAGACAGTTATTGTATTATTACTGTACGCTTATTAAATATCACACTACTAAACATTTTTAACAGTAAGGTCCCCACTGACTCGTATAATACACGCCACAAAACAGACCATCTAGTCCTACATACTTACTTCAAAAATATATAATAAATTACCGAAATTCCTTAGCAATGAAACAATTCATTGCAGACCCAGGCATATACCTAAGTCACCAATACATTGATGAACAAGTTTTATAGATTTCAGAACAAATTAGTTAATACCAATTTATAAATCAAACAAATAAAAATATTTATTTAAATTTTAACATAAATCACTAATGTGATAACATTTGCAAACTCGTATGTATATTTCAACCTGTCATGAAATAATAATTTGTGAGGAGAATGTATTCATGTTTTTTATTAAATTGCAAATTTGATGCTAAAATAATTAAATTATTAATTAATAGTGAATGACCAAATTTTATATTTAAACGTTTACATTTTTTTATATATTATCATAATTTACTTTTACTGAAACAAAAGTAGGTATTAATTAATTTATTAAAAAATGTATTCTTTTTGCATGTATTTTTTGTGTTTATTATGTATTTAATATGTAGTTTTACTTCTATGATAAAAATAATTTATAATTTTGTTATTATATAAACTATACTACCGTATTTTTTAACTCATTACAAGTAAGTACTCACTTATCGAGTGTAATTTTATTCATTCAAGTTATTTTGAAATGTTAAACAATGATTTCATTTATTTGTATTGTATTTTTTTGGATTGAGTGAATTATTATTTTTGGCCTGTTCGTCTTTATTCACTGTACTATATAAAATAAAATATACCACCGAAAAGAAATACGCAAAAACTCTTTTTAAAACCAATCAAAAAAAAAAATGCTAATACAACACCTAACTATTGAAAAATTAAATATACTTTTTTAATCGAATCAATTTCACACACAATTAAATTGACATTTCTAACCGATTCTAATGACCGAAACAATAAGAATCAACCAAACGCGCTTTTTTCCCTGCAATTTGTCTGCAACCAGAACGATCGACTCAAAAAAAAACAACGAAACTAAAAAAAAAAAAACACGAGAGGCGAGAAATTCTCTTCAGAGTGACTTCAACGGCCGATCAGATAGAAAACCCCGACGTTTAGGTAGAAAAAACGAGGTTCGAGTTAACAGTTTTTTGTGGATGCCACCGCGACTTCTATTCTTTAGTGGAAGAGGCAGTCGACAGCGACTCCAGTGTGTGCCATCGAGAACCAGCAGCTCGACCGTAGGGGAGGGCGAGCAGCGGCGAGAAGTTAGTGGCCTTGTAGCAACAACCGCAGTCAAGCAACGAACGTTCGTTGAGTCGGTCATGCTACAAGACATCGGCTCTGCCGCATACGATGGTGTAGCGCAGGGTCGAGCGGTTCGAAATCATGGGCACCACGGTGGTGTGCGCGCTGTTATTCGGTGCCATCTTCAGCGTTTTATCGGCGTCTCTCAGCAAAACCCTGCGGTACCAAGCGCCGGACGAGTGCAAGTGGGTCGTGGTGGACAACACCTCCGAAGACGACGTCGCTTTGGTATGCAGGTTGCGCACCATAAATAGTGAACTAGAAAATACCAATTTCAGCGTAATTCAACCCCAACACACAGTGCGGTTACGGTTAGAGTGCAGTGATGCGTTATTCTTTCAAAGTTCCTTAAGCGCTGGCAGTTTTAAACCGCTGGTTGAACTCCGAGAACTGTCCATCGAGTACTGCAAAATCGGTAACTTATCCGATGGCGCTTTTCGCGGTCTCAAAGAGCTGCGTAACTTGACAGTTCGCACCCACAACACCGACTGGTCGGCGATGACCCTAGAAGTATCACCTAATGCTTTTACCGAGGAGCTACGCCAACTCGAACGCCTAGATTTAGGCGAAAATAATATATGGAGCATACCGGAGGGTGTTTTATGCCCGCTCTATGCTCTGGAAGTACTGAATTTAACCAGGAACCGACTCAGGGAAGTTACCAGTTTCCGCTTTAGCTCGAATCCTTCGGAAAGGTGTTGCGGTAATTTGAAACTTTTGGATGTATCGCGTAATAACATCGACAGACTTCCAGCTAGTTCTTTTTCCGGGTTATCGCATCTCCAAAAACTCTACTTGCAAGGTAACGGTCTTCATCATTTAGCGGACCGTGCTTTGGAGGGCTTAACGGCTTTGAATATTCTAAAATTGTCGGACAATCGTCTAGTCAGTCTTCCTCCCGAATTGTTCGCTGATACGCGCGAAATTCGTGAAATGTATTTGCAAAACAATTCGATAAACGTTTTAGCGCCCGGTTTGTTTAGTGAACTCATACAAATGCTGGTTTTGGACTTATCTCATAACGAGCTTACTGGCGATTGGATAAATACAGCAACTTTCGCGGGATTAGTGCGGCTCGTAGTATTGGATATTTCCTACAATCGAATATCAAAACTAGAACAATCTGTGTTTAGAGACTTGTACAGCCTACAGATTCTCAGAATTAACGATAATTTCATCGAGCACTTACCGGAGAATACGTTTTCCGCCTTGTACAATCTACATACATTAATAATATCGAATAATAAGTTAACCAAAATAGAGAGTGATACTTTTAACGGCCTGTACGTACTTTCTCTTTTGTCAATTGATAATAATAAGATCATAACGTTGCACCCGGAGGCGTTGAAAAATTGTTCGAGTTTACAAGATCTGCATTTGAACGGTAATAAATTGATGCAAGTACCGGAAGTACTAAAAAAAGTTCCTTTATTAAAAACGCTTGATTTGGGAGAAAATCACATTAGCTCCATATCAGATGAGACTTTTAGCGACTTGAAACAAATGTACGGATTAAGACTAACCGAGAATAATATTGGAAATATAACGCGAGGCGTTTTTGATAAAATGTCGGCTCTAAAAATACTCAATTTATCTAGGAATAAAATCCAAAAAGTAGCGCCCGGTTCATTCGATAATAATCTCAACTTGCAAGCGATAAGATTGGACGGTAATTACCTGACCGACATCGGAGAGTTATTCGCGAAATTACCCAGTTTGGTGTGGCTGAATATTTCCGACAATCAACTGAAATGGTTCGATTACGCCTTGATACCCACCGGTCTACAATGGCTAGACATTCATTCGAACCAAATCGAGGAACTGGGCAATTATTTTGAAATCGAATCGACGTTATCTCTCAGTACCTTTGATGCCAGCTCGAATAAACTGACTGAAATTACAGGTAGTGCCATCCCCAACAGCGTAGAAGTGCTCTTTTTGAATGACAACCTGATATCGAAGGTACAATCTTACACGTTTTTCAAGAAACCGAATTTGACTAGGGTGGATTTGTTCGGCAATAAAATTACTAGTCTCGATCCGAATGCTTTGAGGATATCAGCTGTCCCTCCAGAAAAAGATCTACCAGAGTTTTATATCGGCGGAAATCCTTATCAGTGCGATTGTACAATGGAATGGTTACAAAAAGTGAACGTAGGAAATCGGGCTAGAACACAGCCAAAATTAGTTGATCTGGAAAGTATTTACTGCCAATTATTGTATAATCGTGGTACTACTTATGTGCCTCTAGTTGAAGCAGCTCCTTACCAGTTTCTGTGCTCTTATGAGACTCATTGCTTCGCGCTGTGCCATTGCTGCGATTTTGACGCTTGTGATTGCGAGATGACTTGTCCTTTAAACTGCACCTGTTACCACGATCAATCCTGGTCAGCTAACGTCGTTGATTGCTCTTCAAGCGGTTATATTACGAAGCTTCCTGAGCAAATACCGATGGACGCCACGCAGTTGTATTTAGATGGTAATGATTTACGTACACTCAACAGCCACGCATTTATCGGTAGAAAACGTTTGAAAATCCTATTTTTGAATCACTCAAACATCGAAATTATTCATAACAGGACATTTAATGGTTTAAAGGAGTTGGAAATTTTACATCTAAACGGCAATCGATTAAGTGAATTATACGGTTATGAATTCGAAGGCCTCGAAAGCCTAATGGAAATCCACCTCCAGCATAACCGAATTACCGCGATAAACAACCACACGTTTTCGGGTTTAAAGAAGTTGCGAGTGTTGCGAATCGATCATAATCGATTAACGATTTATAATATGTGGAATTTGCCGTCGACTTTGATCGAAGTGACGCTATCGAACAACCCCTGGTCCTGCGATTGCGATTTCACGGAACGTCTTCGTGAGTGGATGCGACGCGGCGATGCCGTACAAGATTCCTCATCGGTGAAATGCATTTTCAATGCGACCGATATAGACTTCTACAACTTGGACGCGTACTTGGGCAGCGCGGATACCGGTTTCTTCGTGAACCAAGAGAACGGTTCTTGTACGGGCGTCGCGAACATAGATAACAGCATAAACGGAAACTTAACAGCTACAAAAACCATCATCCAACGTCAGGTTATTCAAGATTACTTACCACTACTAGTAATTACCTTGACCGTTTTCGCTGTGATCGTCTTGTTAATGTTGATTACATTTATCTACCGTCAAGAAGTTCGCGTGTGGTTCCACGCAAAGTTCGGGGTTCGGCTGTTTCAGCGGGCCAGCGATTTGGACCGCGACGACAGGGAAAAACTATTCGACGCGTTTGTGAGTTACAGTTCGAAGGACGAGGCGTGGGTGGCTGAGGTCCTAGCGCCCGCTCTCGAGCCTCAATTTAAACTATGTCTGCACTACAGAGATTTCCCGGTGGGCGCTTTTCTAGCCGACACTATCGTCCAAGCCGTCGAGTCCTCGAAACGGACTATAATGATTTTATCGGAGAACTTTATCAAGTCCGAATGGTGTCGGTTCGAGTTCAAATCGGCGCATCACCAAATCCTGCGGGATCGTAGACGTCGGTTAATCGTAATCCTGCTGGGCGAAGTGCCGCATAAAGACTTAGATCCCGATATTCGATTATACTTAAAGACTAACGTGTTTTTGCAGTGGGGCGATAAACTTTTTTGGGAGAAATTAAGGTACGCGATGCCCGATATGCCGAATAATCAGAGGCATATGAGTGCGGTCAGGAATCCGCACGTGCACCACCATGTCCATAGACACAGTGCCAGAGGACAGGCGCCCAATCCTCCAGGGAATGGTAACAACACCGCAAGGACTGTGGCTATCCACATATGACAAAAACTGTTAGTCAAACTAACGATGTCAAACTTATTGTGATATTAAATAATTACAGACTGTGAGTGCAATGTGAGTGTATATGTGATATAGGCAAAAATTAATTCAGAGTTATGGACTAGACGATAATTCTAGGAGCTTTTGTAGAAATTAAACATTAAAGGTATTTTTTTTAAATTTGTTAAGGGTGCTGAATTATGTACATTTACTATATGAAATTCAGGAAAATCTACAGAAAAGTACAATATTTATTTGAATACAGTTTCCAATAATAATTGTTAATAATTAGTTTTCCATTTACTGGACAATTTGCAAACAAAACCCAATTATTTATGAGAAAGGTGCATAATTATAACTAATGCATTTTCTTTTTTAATATCTGAATAAAAGAATCACACATAACATGAATGAATGGGTGTTATAGGAACAATATTTATTCTTTTTCTATTATATTTAAACAATACATTCTTTCTTGCAATAAGATAAAGAAGAAACACTTTAAATACTTAATAGTTTCTAACAATACTAGGATGAATTTTTCTCATATTATTTACTAGAATTAATATTTCTCAACATTAAAAAAATACAATAGATATTTATTAAGTTTAAAAAAAATGATCTGCTTCACATATTATAAAAAAATGGTTAAACCATGATACTAGTTTTTTCGATAAAAATAAAAAAAATATTTCCAATCTAAAAAATTGAATAAATTTTATTTATGTATCAAATGTATCAAAAATACATTCTAGAACACTTTATAAAGCCTAATAATGATACTATAACCATAATTTGGGAACGTTTTTATTTTCTTAATAATTTTTTTATAAATTGAATGTATGAAATTGAATATTTACTTTATTTTATCTAAAAAATAATATAAGTGAACAGTATGGTAAATTTATGCTATTAACATAATAACAAACTAATAAACATAAAAAAAATTAGTGACACTTGAAATAAATATTTTCATAAATAATATAATTCTTATAAATATATAAAGTCCAGTAAAAAAAGTACAAAAGAATGTTACATCATGTTTCTATATTACAGGACAATTTTGTTATAATTACTTGAACTTGCAAGAATTTAAATTTAAACCTTATTTTGAAATTAATATTTAAATCAATAGTTTATGATTCATTTGTTTTTTATTATGCAATAGATTAATAAGTAAATACGATGTTACTTGGCTTGAGAAATACAATTTGAAATTCTTCAATGAATCACTTAATTGCTATTTCTACTTCATGGCTCACAAACCAGACAATTTTTTGTAACTATTCTTGCTAAATTTTACACATTTTCTGTTTTTTATTGATCTAACGTTTGACTCTAATACTTTAACTCTGTTCTATAACTTGCTGTATTAACATATCAGTATTATTTCTTTGAATGACCTATTTCTTCAATCTTTTTTTACATATCTCTTTCAATATATCCACTTCTAATACTTACATGTTTATAATTTTTGGGTTGGCATCCAAGTTTCCGTTGTATATAACAACCAGTATTGGTCTAATTACTGTTGTATGCCTCTTAAATGATAGAAATTTCTATTTTCCTCAATTATTCGTACTGTTTACATCCTTTGAAACTTCATTGTTAAAGGTAATCACTGAACCAAGCTACTCGAATCTCTCTACTGTTTCAGACTGTTTCCCATTGAGTTCCATATTAGTGTCGACCACTATTCTATTACCTTATCTGAAAAGATCTGATTCCATTTTTTTTTTTTAGTTTTCTTACTATCAATGGTTCAATTATGGTTTAGTCAACCTTTTATGATTCCACAGAGAAAAAAATCAAAATGTGCAAGACAATAAAATAATTTATTTACAATAATAAAGTAAATATTGACATACTTAAGAGAATACGTAGGATGAGGAGTAATATAAAATAATCATTTATCTTTGCATTTTAATGAGTTAGTAATAATGTAACATGTAGCAAAGTTATAAATATTGATTTGTTTACAGAAAATTATTTTAAATTATATTTGGACACAAAATGCAAAAAATCGTTCAAAAGACAAAAAAAAAATTAAAATAATTAAGTACCTACATAAGACTGTCGAAATAATAAACGTAGAAAGAAAAGTAGTTTCACATAATGAAAAATGTTAATATTTCAAAAAATACTGTCAAATCTAATAATACATCATATTTATACTTTTTAAATTGATTACCTACAAGCAATGTGTCTAACTGATGCAATTGGCTATAACTGAATCATTTGAAAAATATTTTAGATATCTCATAGTAAAAAAAACTAAAAAGTCACTCTTCTTTTTGACACATTAACATTTAAATCCACATTTCAATTTTCCAAGGCCGACTAGATTATCGTTCAGGAATATATTTTCAATATTTTTTTATTTTACGCATATAAAATTAAAAACTAGAAATTACAGAACCTTTAGCGGAAGGAGATGTGGTTTTGTTAATACGAATTTTATAAATTTTGATGATCTAAAATCCAATAATCATAAGAATTTTTCATTTTTGTAAAACCACAATTGCTGTTTTATTATTATCATATCTTAATATTTAACAAAATTTCGACATAGACTTTATAAACTATTTAATAAATCTTTTACTTGAAGGATATTTTGATTCAACATGAAAATATGCACAAATCAATCCAAGTCAAGGCATAAATATTTAGAATATATTTAGAAAAATATTGAGAAAAATCAAGCCGACCTTATTTTATGAATTTCTGCAAGATTTTCGACAAATTCTTTAAAAAATCTTTTAATTGAAGGATATTTTAATTCAACATCAAAATTTGCATAAATCAACCCAAGTCAAGGCATAAATATTTAGAATATATTTTGAAAAATATTAAGAAGAATCAAGCCGACCTTATTTTTTGAATTTCTACAAGATTTTCGACAAATTGAATCTTAAAATCTTTCCAAGTAAACTTACGCTTGAGTGTCAATCTTAAACTGTTAAAAATGTCTTCTATCTTACTCATAAAACCGGTCTCAGGCGTAACTAAAGGTTACAATTTGTGGGCTCTAATATTTAATATTTAAACCTAAATGGAATTTCTAGTTACTTCAATATTGTTTTAAATAAGCCGGTATTCTTAAAATTTAATTTACAAATACTTCAATTAAATTTTTATGTTGTCAAATGGAATTAAATAGAATTTATGAAAATATAATAAAGAACAAGATGACAATCTTCGAAAATAGCAAAATAATAATATATTCATTAATGTGATTATTACTCTTAATACTTTTTAATAGTTTTGTTCAAATGATAGATATTATTTCTAGTAAGCACTATTTTTATTTTCCTGGAATAAATTAATAATTACACCAAAATATAAAAATTGTATTTTTTGATATTTTTAACATAAATATAAAATTATTTTTGTTTAATGTACCTACTGGTTAATAATTTTTCCTTATCAAGAAAATGGAAAGTAAATTATTATTCAGCATCCTTAGCCATTAAAAAAATGTTTTCCTTAACTTTCAGTGATTTCTAATTCATTTAAGTATTTTTTTTATTTATTTTTATGATATAAAGTATATGTATATTTCAACCATACGAAAATAAAAATTATTTTGTTCACTCAGATTTTGTAATTTGAAATATTTAATACTATAGAATTTAAAAAATAAATAAATTTCAATGCAATTTACTATTGTTAAAATAAGGATTTTAAGACTTAGAATTTTTTAAATACTTTTTTGTTTTTAAATTAGTTCTACAAAACGACTTTAAAGTTATTTTATACGCGATTTGCTAAATTTAGTTTCATTTTTTTTTAAATACTTATTTCCAAAAATGTTATAATATTACTAGGCTGTTTTAATTTCCAGGTATAGAGACGTAAACGAACCATAGCCTAACAGCAACTGTATCAACATTTTAGACAAACTGTCATACGTCATTTTCCTCCACTCCGACACTCTAATCAATACAATTTAAATAAGGAAAATACCATAACTGAAATGGTAATTTAATGGTAAATACAGCATTACCTATTACTAGTTATTGCGTTGATTTTGATTTTAACACCCTCTAGCGGTATAAGCAACTATTACGTATGGTAAAGCTAATTTTACTATAATATAGTAATTTAATGCGTAGTATAATTTTGGTATTTGTTGATTTCATCTAAAGTTTGTTTTTTTAACGATATAGTTCTGCAAGATTTTTGAAATCATAAAGTTCATTTTTTGACATTTTGTGCATTAAATTAATAATACAATTAGGTATCTTATAAAGTTTCAAACTTTACATTACGTTAAGTTTTTAAACCCGCTGGAGGGTGCTAAAACCGAAATAACGCAATTAAAAGTCTTATTGCTGATAATAAAATACCATTTTCAGTGATGTACAATAAATACTTGGTACTTTCCCTAGTAACATTGTAATGGTTATAGTTACGAAGGTAAATGACGTATGACAGTTGAGAATAGGATAGAAAGATCTGTCAAATAAAGGCAAAATAATGTAAACGCATGAATGATGTTTTGAGAAAAATCAATTTTAAATTTGTATTCATTTTTACCAATAATTGAATTAAACATTTATTATAAACTTTTCTTTCTTGGTTATTTACATAATTTTTCTATTAAAAAAACGTCAAAATAATTAGTGCAAAATAATGTATAATAATGTACGTTTTTTTCATTGTTTTGATATTATATAAGAGAGGGACAATTTAGTTAAAATAATGTACTCCTTTACAGTTTTTGGTATTTTAATTTTTTTAAATAGAAAAAGACTGTTGCATTTAATACAAATTAACGATATATTCTTGTTTAGGTATTTAGTTTCATATATCGTCAATTTCTTCTGCATTAAATAATAAAGTAGTTCCCATCTGAAAACGTAAATTTGATAATTATATTCATTTTTTATAATATCACTTTCTATTTCAATATGTCAAACAAGTTCTTTCATTAGCAAGAATTTTCTAACAAAAAAATTCCGGTTAAAATTTGTTAATTTTTATTCTTTGCTTAAACTTTGTTTTTTACATAAAAAACATGTTACAAAAATCAAATTACAAGTTTATAAAAACACTAAGATTTAACTGGAGACAAAGAAATTTACCTTTAACTAAATTTCGTTACAAAAAAATTGGCAAAGATATTATATATGCAAAATAACTAATTAGAAATATATTTAAATAAAATAGTAACCAGGTTGTTGGTTGCTTAAAGATTTAACATAATATTCGTATTTAATAAATATATTTTCTAATAAAATTATTATGCAACACTTTGACAGTTTAAACATTAATTTCACGCGTGATATTATTTTTAATTGGGATTACAAAAAACTAAAGAAATCAAATGCTCTGTCATCCAATTATTTAAAGAGTGAAGTTAAAACTACGCAAAACCATACATAGTTTTATGTACCTTTGTATTGCTATTCAAAATTTTTAAAAATTCCAATTTCAAAATAATATACATAGAATAAACTTTTTTGATATAAAAATTTAGCAAAAGTCATATATTTCTTGTTTTTAAACAAAACTTTTTAGTAATTACATTATTTATCAATTGAACTATTTCCGAAATTAATAGAGTTATAGTTATGGTTTAAAAACGTACTTTATTTGTACATTAAAATTGGCGTAATACCCCAATTCGAGGTACATACTTTTTGCCTTCGCATAGTATAGATGTCCTCCTGTAAAACCCAGTTCCTGGTTCGTTTTCGTCTGGCTACCATGTATTTTTAACAACTCATTTACGAGGGGTATGTTGATTTTTTATAGATACGATGTGATATTTCAAACAATTTTATATTTTTCCGAACATTCTCTGTTAGAGTCAATACCTTTCGCATGGCATTCTCATTAAGTGGTTTTTTTGAACATATGTAGATGGCTGCACCTATCACAGAATAGTGTGTATGCCTTTGCCACTATCTATGATGTGCTGTTGCTATTTCCAATTAAAACAAATTATAGCAGTAACAACTTTCAGTATGTATGTAATTGAAAACGCTACAGGCAAATATTAAGAAATTCTAAAATTTTAGTTTTCCTAAATAACTCGGAGACGGCCCTGGAAAAATGCGATCTTTTAGCTCTCAGTATGTTTAACAATTGGTTGATGACAACACCATGCTCTACATCCTAGACAACCTGTATCTACAGGGTGGACCATTAGAGTGAGAAAGTCCATATCTCTCATCATAAAAAAATGTAAAAAAATATGTGTAATGAAAGGTATAGGGTTTATTTTGTTGCATATTTAGAAAATACTTTAAAATGTACAGGGTGTTTAGTTTAAGCTAGACACCCTCAGTGTCGATGTTTTAAATGACTCACCCAATATATTTTTCATGATTTCAACGTAAAATTTATTGTATATTATTCATTTTCTATTTATTTTGCGACGTTATCAACTTGTTGCAAAAATGTGAAAATTTACTGAACATTTTTAGGTAAATGTAAATATAAGAGTTGGCTGACTCATCTGACATGATCACATGTGTATTTTTATGTACAGGGGATTTTATACGGTGGCATCAACTTGCACGACACATTTAAAAAACGTATGAAATATAAATAGGTAGAGGTTGGTCTTTTAAGTAGCCACCTTAGCCACCTCGCTGATCGGATCTGATAATTATGGATGGGGCTATGTCGAAGATGTCGAAGAAAACAGAAAATATGAAAGTATTTAAACGTAAATATTGAGACACATTAGTCGACATTTTAAAAAATCCATACATTATTGTTTAGAAGTAGCCAGTGGATATTTTAAATATTAGTTATAAGGAGTTATGTAATGCCTCTTTGACTTATTGCCATCATACTTATTTTAATTTTTTTTTAAATTGTTTAAAAATGTTACATTTTTAAAAATTGGTAAACACGCATATTGTTTCAAATGCAGTTATTTAAATCATAGTCTATTTGGTACTTTTAAGGTGTATGTTATATTTATATAATATGAAGGGGCTTTTGATCGTGTTAAACGTTTCAACTAACCCTCATATTTGCATTCACTCAATGTTTTTCATTAAATGTCAATAGCAAAGTTATTTTTTAAATATTTGTCATAAACATGAACAAACAAATAGTAATATACATTAAATTTTATGCTGAAATCAATGGTGAAATATATAGTTTTGCTGTAATTGAATACTCTGTAAATTTTAAAGTATTTCATAAATAATATGCAACAAAGTAAACCCTATAATTGTTAGTTGAAGAATTTTTTCATATTTTTATCAGAAGATGTCCTCGCAATAATGAGCCACCCTATATATAATTTTCAGCTATCTAAGAAAATTACTATTGTACTCGTAACTTCTACAGAATAGTGTTAAAAATTGTTATTTATTAGGAATATTAGCAGATTTTTTAGATTATCAAATATTTAATTATTTTGTGTAATTATCGTCTGGTCTATTTAAAAATAAAATGGATATTGAGGAATGAATGAGTAAAATTGTGATACTCTGACTGACAAACTCCGATCCTTGCGGAAGGAGTCTAACTACTTATTTGTAAATACGGAATTGTACATAAACATTGAAAATTCGGCATTGTATATCTTGTATATAATATATATTTTTATAGTAGCATCTATTTATTTTTGTAGGACTGTTTACAATTTTTCAAACGAACTTGCCTTATTGTGAATATTATTGTTCACTTCCGTAAATAATAGACGAACTATTTTTATAAACACTATACATAACATTATGCCTTCTTGTTAATATGTATATTAAAAGGTTTTTTAAATTATTTTTATGTTTTATTTACACTCCTTTATAGCATAACTGGTAAAAGAGAAAATATGCATCCAGGTGAAAACAACAAACATTCTGATATTTTTAAATTTATGCTAATTTTTTAGATTTCTTTCAAATGTGATTCTTTTGGAACTATTTATACAAAATAAACTAAAGGACAAAATTAACGCACCACTTTAATACCACTTTAATTAATCTAAATATTTACAACATAAACACAACATAAAACTAAGTTACATTGAAATAATGATGAACACCTAAAAATTAGTCGAATATGACCTTTACATGACCTTAATTTGCCTTATTTTTTCCATAAAATTTTGTTTTTACTAGAAATGCATAAATAAGCTAGCATAACTCCAAATTGAAAAAAGAAAAAAAATCAGTAAAAGAGAATAAATGCATCTGGGTTAACCCTAATACCGCGTAGGCCCTCCACTACTTCTTATCACTGCATTCATGCGTCGCGGCATGCTTGATATCAAATGTTCAACAAAAGCTTACGGTATATTCTCCCATTCTTCAATAGCGAACTCTATGAGTTGGTTGTGATTAGAAACAGGGGGTCTATGACTTCGAATCCTCTTTTTGAGATAGTCCCATAGATGTTCTATAGGATTCATATCCGGACTGTTAGGTGGCCACTCTAATAAAGGAATAATAACATCATGTAAGTAACCAATAACCTGTCTAGCTACGTGGGGATGAGCGTTGTCCTGCATGAATAAAAAATTGGGCCCAACAAACGGAGAAAAAGGCATTACATGTTCGACAATAATGTTTTCTAAATAATATTGGGCATTCATAGACCTCGTACGTATAGGGACCAACTCCGTACGAGCATCGAAGCAAATTCCTCCACAAAAAATTTTAGAGCCACCACCAAAAGGTACTTTAGGAGAGATATTACAGCTGGCAAACCTTTCTCCTTGTCTTCGCCAGACATGCCTCATGACCATCTGGAGCTTTAAGGCTAACTCTAATTTCATCGGAGAACAGAACCCGTTTTCAATCATTGCTGGTCCAATTCTGATGTATTCTTACAAAATTTATTCTCTGTACTTTGTGTTCTCTGGTAAGCAAGGGGTTTTTGGCTGGTCTTCTGTTGCTTAATCCTGATTTATGTAAACGTCTTCTAACCGTTCGAAACGATATAGCGATATTTCGAACATCTGCTAATGCATTTTTAAGCAGATTGCTGGTTACTCCTGTCTCCAAGAGCACGTTGTCTCAATAAACGATCATCAATTTGATTAGTGCAACGTTGTCGCCCTTGTCCTGGTCTTCGATGGTACTAACCCGTTTCATTATGTCGCCTCACTATGCGACTGATGCTGGAATAATGTCTTCCTAACAAACCAGCAACATATCGCATTGAATATCCTTCATTCAGGAGAGTCGAAGCACGCACTGCCTCCTCCAGTGACAGATTTATTTGACGGTCCATTTTTTTGTATAAAACAAAATCTAAATATTTCATAAACCTTATTTTTAGTTTTTTTCTACTCCATCTAATCAATAAATAATAGTATAATTCGAGAATTGTTGTTGAGGACTTACTTTCTCGTGAGGCACTGTACAAATACTCACATTTTTAGAAAAAAAATTCTCAAAAATTTGCTAGGTAAGGTATAGTTAAAAGTTCAGTATTAGATAAATAAGGACTTCAACTATTAGAAAAAAATTAATTTTAGTCATAATCTAATAACTTTTTTTTTTAACATTTGAGGCGAGAGGTGTGGCGAAAGAACCTCCTTAAAAGCAATGCATTGAACAAAATTGAATCTACTTAATTCATTACATTCCAATTGTCGGAGTTTGTCCGATAAATATAATTTTCTTTTTTCGATGTGAGGCCGTAGTTTTTTTACATACTTGTTAGAGCTTACAATTTTTACATATGTTTCTGTTTGAAAGTTAAGTAAAATGTCCACAAAATGAAAAATATTCGCATGGCAAGAATAAAAATGGCTATTAAATAATGAATGAAATAACTCACAAGAATTTGTGGTACGTGTCATCGAATCTGAGGCTGAAGCCCATACAAACGGCGAAAATGTAGCATTTGCCCCAATATAGTTATCTACTAAATAGTCCCAAAATTCAATTACTTTTTGGTTTCCTACTACATTATTATTTTCAAACAAATCAAATGCAAAACAGTCACCAACTTCTTCTGGTTTTAGAAATGGAAGACCAAAGAAATATTTCAAATATTTTCCTACTCGATTTTCTGAACGGCAATCAGCGCTTTATCCTAAATATTGAATTTTTCGATACCAGGCTTGGGATAAATGAGCAACAGCCTATTATTTTTAAGTTTTGCCACATAACTTTAACTGCATTATGAATCGCTAAGTCAAAATCAATTACAACAAAAGAAGGTTTAAAGTAAAGACTTAATGTTTGACATTTTGCATCCAATAACTCAAATAATTTAAGATACAGAGATTGTGATTTTGAGAGCAATAAGCAAAAAACTAAAGGTACATAGTGTCCATTTTTGTAACCGTGAATTGTAAAAAAACTGTACAAAATAGTTGGTCGAATATTGAAATGTACCGTCCATATAAACAGTATCAACTGAACTTAAAAAATTAAAGTGGCTTCTGCAACCAAACACAATTATCTGTGAAGGCCTATCGCAAATAGAAAGAAACTCTTCTTTTTTATTTGTAATAGGATTCATCTTACCTAAACAAGTAAAAACATCCTCTTGATTTTTGGGGAGCGTAATCATAACAGAACGTCTTGCGGCATAAATGTTTTTTCACACTCTATGAATGTTGTACGAGGTGATATCGTCACAAAACTCGTTCTTTCTTAATCCTTGATGGATGAATTTTGAGGGTTTTTTTGACAGGTCCTGCAATGCTTTCCTTTTAATGCCATTGTTAAGGGCATGTCGTTGAAGAGTGTCGTCTTCCTCATGGTTGTGATTGACATCACTTTTCTCGTCTATTATTTGGTCACGAAGGATACAAACCTTGGCTAAACACTTATTTTTTTTAACACATCGCCATCGCACTTGACTATTGGCAAGAGTATTTGCCTCACAAAATTTAAAATTGCCTATAACTAACAACTTTTTCCCCTTTTCGCTAAAAATATATTTGACTTCCATGATCGTAATGTATACTCGGTGACAATTAAAGACAGAATAAAATAGTACTTTTCTATTTTCCTTACATCCGTAATGTATCTACACATCATTCTCCTAATTACTTATTAATACTCCTAATTAATAATTGACAAGGGATTAAAGAAGGTTGCTGGTTTAACTCAACTACCTAGATTACGCCACCTGCAGCGCTGGCCTAACTCAGCTTCCCGAGTTTATGTCCAATCAGACTTGTTAAATATTGTTTAAAAATTTAATAAGGAAACAATAAGTAAGTTTAATAAAAAATCAAAATCATATTAAAAAAAAGATAAGTGAAAGTGAGTATTTTTTTTAATTAACAGTACACAAAATATATTACATAAAAACACAAAATATACTCAAGATCACAATATATGTCGTTCAGTATCAATACACGTAGCATCACAATATTTTTGTCGTTGAAAGATTAATGGGCATGAGTACATTTTTGGTAAGATTGAGTTATATACATTGTTTGAACGAAAATTTCAAGCTTTACATAAGGTTAAAAAGATATGTCATGTGACGCCGAATTAGGATGATATTTGTTGAAAAAGGATATAAATATTACACTTTTTGTACTATTTAATAATAACATATAATATAACACAAAAATAATAAAACAAAAGTAAAAACATTATATATAAAATAGTATTTTTCATTGGGCAATAGTAAAATAAAGTTTAAAATAAAATGTTTCAAAATATTAGTAAAAACGTTGTTTACGTTCTTTTTCTTTCCTTATATATTTTATCTGTAAAATAAGTTGCTCAAAATATTGATCAATATTTTTTGTTTTTAAATTATAAAACCTAGAAAACTAGTATTTTTTTATTATTACCTAATTAAAAGTAAAAACATTACAAAAAAATTTAAATCTAAATATAAAAATTAGAAAAACGACAAAAGTTAAGGTAAATATGTGTGCAAATGTTTATATTTTTATAAGCAAATATAAGGCAAATAATAACTTATATGACAAAGTTATTAATTATCACCATTACTCAAAATTATGCAATATATTGCTCAAAAGGTTGATCATTTTAACAGATTCTCCGGAAAAGTGGCAAAATCAGACTTACGCTCTTTTACCTTTCGACCATACAAACTGTAGCTTGAATTATACTTTAAACAGTTGTGATTTTTCATATCACTGAATTAAATACAAAAATACGAGTATATGATTTTGTTATTAAAATATTAGAAGGATTTTGAATGTTATAATGGACTGAATAAACATTTTCCTAGTGACCTAGTTTCCCTAGTTCATATAGGACAACTTGACAACGCCACTTCAAATAATAAAAATGTCGTATTACAGCACATAGGCTAATCCCAAAATAATAGTTTATGTTACAAGGATGAAAATAGTAGTTTGTGCAATAAGAGCGGATATGAACATTTCACTCGAGTTGTACAGCATATTTTTTCTAAGACCCAATAACGAAAATCTACAAATATTAAAAATTATTTTAGGTTATTAAGGTAAAATATTTAATTTAAATGTAAATTATGACTTTTACTAATTTATAAAATAAAATAAAAAAATAGAAAAAAAAATGTAGTAATTTTTCCCCATCTGAGATTTGATCTATTCGCTTAATTTTTTGCTTTAACCCTTTATCAGGCAAACATGGGAAGCTAAATAAGAAAAATATGTTAATTTACTCATACATTTTTAGTGCCCACCTAAAGCTAGCAGAAGAAGTAGTATACCCAAGTTTAAAAAAAAAAACTTCGATAATATAACCATGTGGTAACATTGCCCGATAGGGTACGTAACAGAATTTTAAATAAATACACTTATATTAGATTTATAAAAATATTTATGCTGATCGAAATAAAAAAAAAAAAAATAGAGAAAATTAAAAAATTAATTGTGAAAGTCCTAGAAAGAGTTTTTTTAATCCAGTTTAGTTTACAATATCCATGTACTTCTCCATTGGTTACGGGAATAAAAATTTCTCTTTTTTCCAAAAACGAATCATTTGTTGGTAGGTCGTCTTTACTCCAATTGAAAATTGCTTGAACTTTTCTTTTCTTACCTTGAGAAACTGAAACTGAAAGTGTTTTCCAAATATGAGTATTCTGCCGATATTTCCATGAATAAGCCATTCATTTTTCTAAAAGGAAATTTTTTTACCAGTCAGTTTAACCAAATGGTTACTATACTATTCAAATCTAGTTTCTTGTAGTATGTAAATATCCACTAAAATTATATTTTTACACGTTCATGTCAGTAAACGTTAAAATTTGCACTGTCAACATTCCTTGTAAATGACATTTAACAGTAACATGCACGTAATGAGATCTCATGACATACACGTGCGTTTTGATAAGAAAACTTAAATTTCTTAGTTTTATCAAAAAAGTGATGCCTCTAAATGTCAGCAACACATTATACAATTTTTTAACAACTACGTTGCGTTTTCTTAGCATGCTATGGAAATAAATGTCTTTTCGTTTATATTGTCAATTTTTGTAACAAAATATGATTGTATTCGAACATTTTCTCAACTGTACCTACGAATATGTCTGTTAGTAGTGAAAGTGATGAAATTATGAGCACTCCACCGGAGATTTTAGAAAAATCTTAAGCTGCCACTCATAATTTGTTACCGCTAAAATCCAAAGAAAGGTACGAAATTACCTATCTAAAATGTATGGATTTAAACTTATACTAAACATAAATCTAAATAAATAAAATTACTTACTGAAATTATATTATTTAGCACAACTGACAGTTCTCAGCAGCACAGGAAACGCGTGAAAAAAACAAGCGCCAAACGAAAACTATTAGGAATTATTCGATTGGTTGTGTATGCAACCAACAACATAAGGTTGTATCCATATGGTAAGAGCGCCCGGTGAGATTAGATATACGAAGAGTGAATTTAGAGAAGGTTTTTTTTCAATACCATGTGGTTACAGTGCACGTTAAAGGGTTAATACTCGTTATTAAATTGATTTCATAGAGTTTTATTAAAATTAACAAATTATTTATAATTATAGTATAAATAAAAATAGAAATGCTGATATTTATCAATTATACTCAAAAATAAGTAATTTTAATGTATATTAAAGTTCAATTCGCGATTCAAATTAATTTTCGCGCGCCTGTCATTTGTCACCTATAAGTAGGAAGTTTGTTTATTTACATGTGTTTGTTTTGGGCGGATTTTGTATTTGTAATTTTTTAACTGTTTTTAGATAATATTCTCATTGTAATAGTGTTTTTGAGTTTCATTTAGTGTTAATTTAAGTATAAGTATCGTGATTTCATCATAAATATATTTATCATGCGTATGACTAAATTTGTTGGAAATATTCACCTATTGGTTGCTACAAGAACATCTAAAAATATGTATTTATTAAACCAGGGACATGTTTACTATATAGTTTAAAGCACATTTCAGGTAGGTACCAAACTTTTATTATTGATGTACTTATTTAAAAATCTTACTAGACTTATTCTTATATTATGAAGTTAATTATGTAGTACTTTGTATGCATGTTAATGGTAATAAAACCGTCACAAATCAGATTACAGTTTAATTCTAAACAAAGTATTGCAAAATTTCAATATTGTGAATTTGTAGATATACATTTATCGTAAGAAACAAAATTTTACGACTTGCACTTGGAAAATAATTAATATTTCAGTTTTGATTTTGACATTAAGACCATATAGATTGCAATTTGCTGGGGACTTTTTCGCAGATTTCATTTTTAATATAAGCTCTATCACATACTATAAGAAATAAACAAATTTAAAGCTAAAAAGTAAGAAAAATTTGAATTGTAATTGATAAAAATTAAAATGTAAACAATGAACACGAACGCCAATGTTGCCAAATGATGAACTGATTTTAAAACAAAATTAATAAATAAACTGAAATTGAAAAAAAAAACAATATAATAAATCGGTTTTATAAAAAAATCCTAAAATAAATATAGAGTATGATTACATATTACACAAATTTTGATTCTTAAATAAAAGGTCTTATCCACTTCTTCAAGAGCTAAAATCCAACGACGTAGCGAAATTTTGCTACTTCTGGCAACACTGAACGATATTCTACTTATAGGGACCTACACATTTCCACCAGAGGGCATATCACTTAGCTTGAATCGCGAATAGCTCACAAATATAATCACAATTAGTTTGACACTTAATTAAAATTTTAAAATTAGTCGTCGGGTGACCAAAATATGAACTGTGATTGGTGGATTTCAATTCTATGCATAGTGTTTTCACTGCATAGAAAGGATATACATATATTTGTTCAGTTAATGGCAATAGTATACTTTTTCGTTTTGTAGTCTGTGCGTAGATAAGCTAATATCCGTGTGGGTGTAGGAAAAATATTTTTTATTTATATATTATTTTTTAAGAGTGCAGAACGATTTTTAAATAAAGTAAAAAATTTAAAACCGGTTTTTGGCAACACTAATCAAAAGACTGTACGTGGATAATGATAATTAAAATTATGACACGAAAAGTCGACCTTAATTTTGACAACAGAATCTCCAGTTTAGATATCTACACCCCTGTATAATGTAAATTTTTTCTTCATGTTAGTCAAAATGATTAAAATTTAAATACTTTTAACTAAATGTAACGTTTTAGTTTAAAATCATTCAGGCAACACAACTCTCATAATTTATATTACTTAGTATTACGAACGGCATGTTCCCACCCAGATGAATGGATCGTAAATTTTGGCACAAACACAAACGCCCTTTTCTAATATGAGTACATAAATTGCTCGTTCAGAATTTGCTCATAATATACTAAATTGAAATGTTGTGTACACGATCGAGTTATTCTAAAAATAGCTTTGTTTTGCTTTGTTCCATTGCCATTAGTAGGTTAAAGGAATTAATGAAACATTAAACTCATTTGAACTACTACTTAATCAAAACTATTTCATATGTAGTAAATTAACGAGGGGTTAAAAGGCGGTTCAATTAGAGAACCATTTACTATGAACAAGTAGTTAAAGATACATTGGATTTAACATAAAATCCCAATGCACGTGGCCGATGACACGTTTAATTTTAGATTGCCATATTCATAGATAGTTGAGAAAATTGGATTTTTCCGAGAACACTGATATTAGTAGAAATATATTTTGCACAAGAAGTTTGAAATGGTTTTGGCTTAGATTAAAAATGAAAAATTAAACAAAATTTTATTTAGGTTTGATGCAATTTGCAATTTTGCAACTAGTTAATAATTATCTATTTTCAAAACAAGTAACAATAATTATAACAATTAGATAATAAAATAACAACACTTAGTTTTAAACTTAAATAAAATTTAGAGGCTAACAAATTTTTTTCACCAATTAGAGTCATCAGAACGTAAGTCAGAATGAGCTCTGTATTTGATGTGGGCAATTTCAAATCTATCCATCATATGATTGAAGACACAGCTACATATATTCTTGGCAGCTTATTACTTAAAAACAAGGTTTAAAAGTTCAGTCTAAAGCGTGGTGAATGAATTTGATCCTTAGTCCAATTACTATTTGGTGACATAAGCATCGTAGTAAACGGTAAATTTGAGGCTATTGTTTCCGAAAGGACGCAGCAGGCAATAAATATCGTCGAAAGATGGTACCAAAATAGAAATTGCCCACAAACCCGACTAAAAGCTCTTTTGTTGCATCCACAAGAAGAATGAAGGAGCTTTTTCAGTCATATAGAAAAACAAGAGAAAGAGCTGTAAAAATACTAAGGACCTATAGACGGACATTGGGGAATACTTGAAGACTTAAACCAAGTATGATGCACTTTATTACTCATATCAGTCATATGGTTGCACAAGACAAATCATAACAGCTTACAGAAAATTAGACAAGCTACAAAGATTAGCTTGTCTAATAATAACAAGGGCATTTAGAACTACGACCACTGCAGCAATGGAGCTACTTCTAGGTCTCTTGCATTGCACCTTGTGATTGAGTAGAAGGCTATGGCGGTGGCACACATGCTGTTCACTAATGGATTTGAATGGGAACTTTCTAGAAAAGTACACCATACAATAATATTAGAGAAATTTAAACAAAATCTGGTGTTAAGAATGCCATCAGATAGAACACCTATTATTCATACCTTTAGAAAACGCTTCAATATTCAAATACCAGAAAGGGCAAAAAGCCGGGAAAATAGGGAAATAAAAAACGAATCAATTTGGTAAACAGAGGGTTCGAAGATAAAAAACAGCACAAGAGCTGGAATTTACCATGTGAACTCAGGGAGGACCATTAGTTTGAACCTGAGGTGACTGACAGCAGTCTTCCAGGCTAAAGTAACAGCTGTGTCAAAGTTATGCTAAATGAATCTTTTAGAGATGAGAGGGTATTTATCATGGCTGACAGTCAGGCAGCCCTTAAAACACTAAAAAGGGTAAAAGTACAATTTAAATAACTATTTGATTGCCAACAGTCCCTCCAGGCCCTGAAGAACACAACAAGGTCACTCTTGAATGGGTGCCGGGATATAAGGAAGTGCTTGGAAACTAGAAAGCCGACCTCCTAGCTAGGAAGAAAGCCAGACTATCACAAGTGCCATTTGAACAAATGTCACTTACGTTAGTCTGGCAAAAAGGTATCGATATTTTATGACTGTTTATTTTAATAGAAACCATGGAAACGAAACAAACACACACATACACTCACACAAATATATAAGGCCCGAGTCGAGTAAGTTCCCATCACGTAAAGTGGATCGAAACCTGCTAGACCCATTCCGTACACCCCCCTGCTAACTCCTCTTAGGGTCATCAAGATCAATAGATTTATATGCCATGCCTTCTAAAAGGGGATGAAGAATGACATATTATCATCATTTAAACAGGACGTTGCTGAAGGCTTACCCCTGTTATGTCGTCTGTTTATGTATCTTGTGCATGTGCATTCCTGTTGTGTCCCCAGTCATGTAAAAGTTTTCCTAGTCTCCTAATTTGGTTACTAGGTGGACCTTCTCCAACTAGTTGTCTAATCCATTCAATCTGTTCTGCAGCAGGAGGTACTTTTCAAATATAGCAAATAATAATAATATTAATAACAAACACTATTTAAAGATGAATACATTTTTGTAATTTTTTTGTCCTTGCCCCTTACTAGGATATACCTATTTTCCATACTCTCTTAATTATATTACCTTACGATGTTTGAATGAATATAACATTTTACCCATGAAAAATCTAATTTCATTTGAAACAATTGGTATATTACAATTTATTATCAAGGAAATGTTCTAATAAAGTTATAGCAAATCCTACTTAAACTGCTGGTTGTTCTGCAGGATACATTAACTTTTCTTGAGATTGATGTCTCTAAAATCCAAAACCGACTTGATGTCCCCAAATTTATTTTCCAATGCATATTGATTTTAAATTCTGCCCTTTTGTGATTCAATTTTTTTTTCTTCGTTTAAATGACTCTACAATCTTCTGAGTGGCTATTAGAGGTAGGTTTATGTAAGAAATAGCTAATATCTAATAATTTCAGAAGTCCTTTACCAATGCTACATGTGCAGAGATTTTTTACTCAGCATGCATTTTATTTCTTTTCTAGTAGGTGGGAACTTTGTGCTGCCATTAAAGGTGTCGAGACATTCATCTACCTACTTAATGAACAAAAGTACCTGTAACAATGGATCTCTGTTCCCATTCACCTAAAATAATTATTGCCATTTTGTATTATATTATTAAACACACACATTATACATTGGTTTTCTTAATAAATTGGAAAATACTTACCTCTAAAAAGAAACGTGTACAAAAATGCGAGTTTGGTTCCAGAAATTGCTTCATGCAAAAAATAATATGCGAAAATAAACATTCCCTCCAAAGAAAATTAATTAAACAACAAAATCAGGCTCAGAGAAATAAACGGGGCCCAAATTAAATTCATTTTAATAAAATGCACGCGTTTATAACAACATTCATAACATTGTCAGTTCTAATCGATACGTCGACGTCAAAAAACCAGCAACATCAGCGACCTCTTAGATTGGTGTTAGTTTTATTGAAGAGAGATAAATATATGTAAAGATCAATGTAAGAGAGAAAGAAAGTCATATATGTAATTTAAATGGACCATTGAACATATTTTCCTATTAAGTTACACGTCTCTGTTGTCTCTGATATTAACGCGATAATCACATAAATCATTGAATTTATTTTCGTTTTCAGCAGAAAGAATTAAAAATCTGTAATAAAGATATTGTAAAGTTAACATGTATGTATTTCTTAGTTTTTAACAATCTTTTACCATCAACTTTTTTACTTTTTACACTTCTTTTATTGCTGTCTTGCTAAAAACGGTTTATCGTACCATCTTGGAAAATCAAACTTTCGTCAACAAAAGTATATTGATACAAAATTGCTTTCTTTTTTCTACATATTTTTTTACAAATTCTACCTGTTTCACGGCAACATCAGGAAGGTCCATAAAACCTAGCTTTGGTTCATCTTTCTTCCCTTTGAAATCAATTTCTAATAATAATGTATGCAGTTGTGTGCGACATTTGCTTACTAATAATTTATCAATGAAAATTAGCTTCCTTTATTTGAAATGTATATTATATTCGTAAACATTTTTTAAGCATCACTAAACGGAGAAAGGTTTCTTAATTTATAATTATAATTTAACAATAATTTTATTTATTTTTCAATGAAAACTTAAGACTTACTAGTTTCCTTTATACTTAGTATAGTGTAATTTAAATTATTACATGATGACGTATGGTTAGACTCTTAATTTTTTTTATGTAAAAGTTTATAATTTCAATTTAAAAAATATCTCGCTGACGTCATATCTTTTAAAAATTCTATAAAAAGAAAACAAGGAAACTGAAATTAAAAATTACCTCCGAAAATAATCGTAAGATAATGGAGCGTTTCTTCATTTTATCAACGCACTGTATATTGAACCTAAATTTTAAAAAATCTTATTACAAAAATAACACTTTCATAACGAACAAATATCGTATAACAGAAAAGTACGTTAATGGTTCCTCTGCAGCTTTCTTGGTTAGGACCTAGGCAATCTTTAAAGATATGTGATAGAATAGATATGCCTTGTTTACATTAAATCTTTCTGATAGTACGCTCTTCCTATGCTATCAGATCTCTTCCATCAAAAATCCTTTATTACATTTCTATTAAAAAATTTACTATTCCCTTTAATATAATCTATTAAAAAACGAGAAATAAAGAAGAAAGCATCAATATAAGTTTTTTATTCATGTCAATCATTTAAGTTATTTATTTATTGTCTTTTACACGTTTATCGTATAACCTTTAAGTTTGGTGTAACCTAAGACATTTCGTTGACGGCGTCAAGTGACAGATTAAGTTTATTATACTTTATTGAGTTTTTTTGTGATTTTAGCGAATAATTTAAACATTTAACTGTTTAATATAAAGACATTTATAATGGGGAGGAAATGTGTAGTGTGTCAAAATATTTGTAATAAGAATGTTAGGCGATTATTTCATAGGTAAGATTTTGTTAGCATAGACGGAGGCATATATAGGGAGTAAGGCTTGATTTATTTAACATTGTAAATGTATGTATAAAATTGTCGCTTAATACTGTTCTAAAAAAGTTATCATACAGACAACTTTGAAAGTAGGTAACGTGCGTATGTTATGGCAAGATCCAATTTGAATATTTACATCTGAAATAAAGTTGCTTTAATGTTTATAAGTTTTTTATTTTATTTTTTATGTAAACATAATAATAATAAATAGCTTCATATTTTTATTTGAATTTTTTTTACAACGACACTAGAATAACCAAATCGCACTTAAGCACTTTCAAATCAACGACGGAAAACTACTAGACCAATTTTGTTTACAAAAATCGAATTGCAAACATTCACGGTGGTATCCACATAGTTGTCAAATTATTATGACAGAATATGTTAGAGTTTTGTTACAAGGATTTTTAATGGTTATAGTTCGCTTATTGACTTAACATAAGGCTCTAAAACGCACAAAAGGCTTTCAAAATTACATTAGGGAAGTATATTTGCATTCTTAATGCCAGTTGTTAGGAGTGTAATGTATTTTTCTCGTTGCAACTGTCATAGCATAAAATAAATTACATAGCATATTAGTTTAAGAAGTGTTTTTAACCATAGATAATTTAGGTTAAAATAAAATTACTTATTAAACTGATTGATCAGATTGTAATAATCATTAATGCTTCACGTAAAACATTTGTTATTCTGAAAAAAGAGAAATAAAATGTAAACACATGTATATCATGAATAACTATACTCTGTTTTTAAACTAAGAGGAGCGATTTGAATTTAAGTTGGCAATTCTGTAGACTTCTAATTGGTCAGATTGAAGTCAGTTTCACACATCACTTTTTAGCTACTGTTGACAGGGGTTGACAGTTCTATTGTCGATTCTGACATTTTATAATTTAAGTTTTGTTATTGCTTTGATATCTCATCATTATTATTTAGTTTTTCATTTTATTTCTTTAATAACAGTTCTTTTTAAAACTTTAATAAGCAATTGTATTGAATTTCTACGATTATGTATCCTTCTACATCGAATACTATTATAACAGTTCCTCGCGGAGTCCATCAAAACAACGAAAACGAATGAGTTTAGGCTATTCGTCTCTCAGAAAAGCAGTAAATAATAAATATGTACAAATAGGTATTGGATAATAATACGAAAACCAAAATTGTTGATGTTATATCCAAAATTTCTCAAGCTACCAGTAAGTTTTACTCATTACTTTCAAATTAAAAATAATATTAAATACTCAATATTTTTCTTACAGGTCAAAGTCAACTACTTACCGATTATTAAAATAATACCGCAATAATGGAACAATATCTAGTCTAAAAAGTATTTATGGAAGACGAGGAGTTCTAAAAACATTTGATTATGATGATGATAAATGCTATTCGAAGATTAGTACACGATTTCTTTTTCAAAAATGAGTTATCTAGATTGAATAAAATTTTGCAAGAATTGAAATATTTAGATTTGCCACAAATATATTAATTCATCTTTATATACTTTCTTCGGATATAATAACTAAGTAAGTTTGAAACTTTGACCAGTCAAATGTACTGTTTATTTATTATGTATATATTTTTTTAGATATTTGAAAAGAAATTGTCAAAGTGTATTGATAGAAAGAACACTATATACGTAGATTTAAAATCCATCAAACAATATAGAAAATAAAACAGACCAAGCTTCTACTTTGATGAAGATCATAATAAGGTTTATCAACAGGCCTGAAAAGCCAAAAGCAGGTGCCTTAATATACGTGCTAATTCTGAAGGTTTTGTAGAAAATGAATTTACCTTGATGAGACGAAATCCGAAGTATTTTAGAATTGGTTTTCTACATTTTTTACAAAATTTTTTAATTATGCTATGATTGTCATGGAAAATGTATCATATCATAGTCGAAAAGTTGAAAAAATTCTTTTGTCATCAAGAAAATCTGACAGGAATGGTTACAAAACTAAAAATATTAAATTTATTTAAATATGAAGTGATATCAACTTTTACACCTAATTTGGCAACATAAAGATGCACATAATTTGAATGTTGTCGATTTAAAGGCTAAAGAAACCAATAAAGTTGTGTAGTGGCTGCCCCATATCACTGCGAGTTAAATCCCATAGAATTGATAGAGGCACAAATAAATCAGGTGGCAGCTAAAAACACAACGAATCTTCTGATGTTGATTAACATATTGAGTACTTAGTGTTTATTGTTTCTGATTCAATGTAAATGTCAAGATGTACTTTGTCTTTTCACTTATTATGTTGTATAGGCACCTCTTATGTATTTTTGTTTTATTTTTCAAACTTTTATTATTAATTAAAATATTATAACAAATTTACAAAATAAAGAGAGTACTATTCATATGTTGTTTTTCTAACCCATATTAAAAAAAAAATTACAAAACTACAGTGTAGTATACAAAAATTACAACTGCTCTCATTTTTATTGTAAAATTGTTGTATCTTACACACATTTAAGCGCCAGTCTGTATTTAACTTAAAAATTCTTGTTCTGCAAGGTATAAGTGGTAAGAGTAGATTTGAGCAGCCGTTTTTGAGAAATCTGGATTTATAAAAAAGGCGTCCCTTAAATTTTACAATAAAAATGGGAGCAGCTTTAAATATTTTACACCACAAAGACCTCCTAACCAAATATTTTAAAAATACATTAATTATTAAAAAAATTATTTATGAAAAATTAAATTGAACTTTTAACACTCTGTATTTCTGAAATCATCCACTATAAGTTGGGTTAAATCGTTATATTTAAGCCTCAGGAATGGTAGCATTTTTTCCAGAATAATATAAATTGGTAAATATTGCTTTTTTGGTGTTCTACTTAAAAAAAATACAACTTTATTACTATTTTTTTTTAACAAAAAATTAATGAATTTCTAATCAAAATGATTAAAATATAACTAAATATTAAAGTAAATTTTATTTATTTGAAAATAAACCATTTACAAAATTGTTAATGAACATTTAAAACTACAAAATATTTTGGATATATTTAAAAGTGCTATTGCCATCTGAAATGTCCATAATTTGTGGCCTCCAAAACTTTCATTATTTAACCTAAAACAAATACCTTGTTTTATTATTTTAAATAAATAGCTTGGTACTTATATAGTCAAAAGCATAAAGTGTTATCACTGTAACATTTGGTGTGGCACCCTTTTTTAAACATTAAATTGCTATATGTAAAAGGACTTTCCAAACAAGTGTCAAAAATATTCTCTGGATATAATGTAAAAATTGCTCATAAACGAAACCTTATTTTTAAATTTTAAACCCAAACTCAAGAAAGCAACTCAACTAAATGTAGTTTATAATATAGACTGCAAAGATTATAACTAACTACACTTACACATATTAAACTCTGCGAATGTGTAAAAGGTGTATTTTAATTTAATCAATAATAATTGTAAGCTACCTACACACTATCACAAAATATGGGTTTCGTTCATGATCATTTTAAAGTGTTTATGTTCCTAAATGTTTTTTTAAATTTTAAAAAGCTGTGACTGCACCAGAAGATTTCGAAACATATGTAGTGCTGAATTATTGAAAATATCTACCGATCATACTAAAGATATTTTATTTGTTTGTAAAAAATATATTAAATTGGGTATAGGAAATCCTTCTGCTGACACAAAGTTACAAATTACCTTTTTTATGCCTTAATAAATGTTTATTTAATTATTTGTCTATACAATAAATGATCATACAAAATTAAGATACATATTATCTTACCTGCAAATAAATATTTAGTTTTCGAAAGGATTGAAGGATGTCTCAAAAAAATATACCATCTGCTTTATATTGTATAAAAATATGTTTTCAAGAAGACCAAAGACATTCTGATACACAATGTGGAATTTAAGCAACAATTATAAATCCTATCTACAAAAAAACAGGAGAATGATAAAAACCATTATTATTATAATAGTAAAAGCTGGTACCATTGCACTTTCTTGGATTTCTACATACATTTAATAAGCTGTTGCCCACAAGTTTACACTTTCGACTGTTGAATATAACATCTTGTTAGTGGAGACAAAATTCGTATAGATTTGATTTATTTCATTTCAAAACACTTATCTGCAAACACATCGTATCGTACGTCAGAACTTTGCTACATTTTACCTGAAGAAAGAACCCTTATTTAATTAGAAAATCCATACAACTAATGGTAATCTTGGAGTTTAATTTTAAGAAAAATATTACAAATTAAACTATACCTATAAAGAAATATAAAAATAAACTTTATTTTTTTGTACCTGCCAAAATTCTTCATTTTAAATAAGCTTTTCTTCAACTACATATTTTTCAGTCCTTCCTAAATATGTTTTGTAATAGGTAGGTAATAATAGGTGCTTAATTTCATTTCAACAAATAGAACTGGCATACGTATTTTTCTAATTTTTCCATCAAATTGAAAAACCTACTATTTACTTTCTTTTCTGTTATTATAATAGATATATAATTTTCTAATCACAGTTACTTATAAAACAATGAATAAAATATTGAATTAAAACTATATTAAACTCAAAATGTAAATTATTTTGTATTTTGTTGGGAGACATTTTACTCAATTTACTGAAATTTAGTCGCTGCTTGGGCGATTCTCTTCTCAACATACTGGTCCGAGCTGCGATATGAGACGAAGTAAGGAAAAAATAAAAGTACAACTAAAATACAATAATTATAAATCAAAAACGGAATGAGCACAATTTAGTGTCATCTTTATTCGTTGGTTATCTAAAACTTTGACTTCAATGAATTCATAACAAAGTTTTGAAATTTTTTTCTTGAAATGATACAAGACAAATTCAAATTTACCGCTAAAATGATATCTAGTTACTTTTTTAGTTATTTTTCCCTGTGTAAATAGGACTTTTCAATTCGCTCCTCTTAGTTTAAAAACAGAGTATAGAAAACTAATAAATAAGGATTGTTTATTATTATTATTATTATTATTATTATTAATATTGAGTTTACCGGACCTCACCCAGTGTGAATTAAAATAATCGATAATTTAATAGCATATTTACTGAATTAAATTACTGCGTGGTACTTTCATCTAAGTAAATCTTATTATTATTTTCTCATTACACACCAACCGACTTTAATGTTTTTAATAAACGCTTATGTAAATACTAAGCAATCGCTTTTAATTTGCTTAAATAGTAAATTTTAAATTATAGATATTCAGTTATCTCTAGTTATTATGTTTAAAGCTTAAACTTTATTTACATAGAGGTAAAAAAAAAATTCAATTTCACTTTTCACAAGAAAAAAAGGCCATATCAGTAATGATTATAATTATATTTTGCAATAAAAAAATTGAGTAAAACGCTTTACCACCTAACAACACTGTGATTTTTAGCACTGGTATTTCAGAGGATGGTAAATATAAACTACTCAGCAAATTCTATAAATAATACCATTAATACTATCGAATAAATTTATTTCCTAAAACTAGCTTTTGGCAGGCCAAATTAACACAAATCTGATGTCTCTTTAAATTTTACAAATTTTAGCTATTTATAGCTAGTCTTATAATGATATCTTTGTAAGTTACTCGAGCTTTATATTTTTTAGTTGTTCCTTATCAATAGATAAAACATTGAAGTGATGATTAAGTGTTAAAATGATAATTTAAAATTGAAGATCCGGTTGAACAAGGAAATATTAAGCGACATTTTTGTGGTAAATGCCCATTAGCACCTGTGACTAATAAAGTATTTTTTCGCGAATAAAATTTCATCATATGTTATTTTCATGAATATGCTGTGTATCAGTATGAAAAGGTAATCTGATAATGTTACCATTATTATTTCATTTCTCATACGATATGTTATCGTTTGTGGTTTGGTGACTAAATTAATAAATGGCAATTTCAAGCAGAGTTGTTTGTTTTCCTCCAAATTTTAAATTTATTAGAAATACCATCAAACAGAAATGATAAGAGAAGATGTTCTAATAAAGAACTAGACGTAAAGATTGATAAAATCTGGTGAATATAATAAATTTATAAAAATAAATAAACGAAAAAGGATATTCTAAAACTTCAAAAGACAATATTTAGATTACCGACTTTTCGGGTTACTTGAGACGTATGGGCGACTTGGGACACTACTTCCCAAATTATTTTTATTCAATCTGGCAACGCTGCTACTGCCAGTCGGCGTACGGCGGCCAACGATTATTGCGACGGACAGTCCCGACAACGCTTAATATGGTTCTCGACTGAGTTGAGGATGTACGAACGCTCCTGTAAATTTTTAACGGAAATTGTTGAATTCGGAGGTAAAAAATATTCCAGAAAACTTTATGTAGAACACCTTATTTATGAAAGCTTTGTAAATTAAGTTGACCGTAGTTTGTAGTGCTATGCATTGCCAAGCTTTTCCTCTTTGTTTGGTTCATTTTACTTTTTTTTGTTAGCACAATAATTAGAAATACAAAAAACGTGTCTTCTTGAGGGTGACTTGAAACCAATGTCTCATCTGAATCTGAAGTAAAAAACGGGTATTTTCGTCGGACCACAAGTAAAACAAATAATAAGCAGTGATGATTTCACGGAATTCCTCAATGCTCATGAAAAACAAGCCTGGGAGAATCTTAAAGCAGTAGTTGGTAGCAACAGAGTTGATAATTTTGAAGAGTTTGAAACTGTGCTAAAATGTTTTAAGATTATGAACTGCAGAATGTCCCATAAACTTCATATGCTATATTCTCACCTGTATCAATTTAAAGAGAGTATGGGTGTCTACTCAGAGGAGCAAGGAGAACTCTATCATCTAGATGTGATGGACTTTAAACAATGTTACTAAGGGCAGTACAAGAAGAATATGATAGGAGATTACATTTGGGGTTTAATACGAGAAAGCCGATACAAACATAAGAGAACTGCTAAAAATAGTATTCATTTTTGAATTTGATTTTTTTGTTTTTTTACGTGTATATACTATTGTTTATTACAATTCTTGAATTAAAAATACTTTGATGTTCGGCAAAAACTTTGTTAACCGTAAGTAAAACTAAAATTATAAAAAATTATATAAAAATCAGTCATTTTTCTTGAACATTGGAAAAATTGCTAAAGTTTCTACAAAAGCAAACTTTGATCAGAAAAATTATTTTTTATTTTATTTTTAATCAAAATTTCACATGCAGAACCGGTGTTTTCATTAATTTACTAAGTACTATTTTTTATGGAATTCTAGAAGACGAATCTACTATTGAACTTAATTATAATGATATGCAAAGTTTTACAATTAATTCAGCATTATTTGAAATATATACAAATAATAACAACATTTTTCCATACTTCAGAAATAACAACTTACATATTTAAATTAAATACTTCATATTCATATCATATCAGCAATTGCTAAAAAAATATATTAAGACATATTACACCTTTCCGAACTTGCTCCGGAAGCGGGAAAAGATCGGATTGAATCTGAGATTTCCATACAATTCCTGTATTAGTAGATGCAAAGCTAGATAGAATTCTGAACAAGCCCCTAACAAATTTACTACCTTTTCTATTAAAACAACTCATCATTTTACACTTATTTATATTTACAGATATTCGAACTTGTCCCGTATACAAATGAAACAATAGTAAATTGACAAGAATAACATTTAAAAAATTGAGAAAATCATGTATCTGAGTTTTGACTCACCTTGTACACGTCTGTTGCGCTAGGAAAAAATTAGTATATTCTTATAAAATTAAACTATCATTAAAAATGATTCATCAAATAATTTTGATGTTCGATTTTTTTTTTGAAATATACAGAGGGTTGAACCTAGTACGATTTTCATATAAAATTGGTTTAAACTTCCAAAATACCCAGTATAACCTCATACATGTTGGTATTTTCTTGAAAGGTAAATTCAGGAGAATTCAAATTTACAATTAAATACAGGGTGGTCCATTTAAAAAAACATAGGTTTGATCAATTCTGAAGTTATGGATCACTCTGTATAATCGAAGATAATTTTGAAATGTGCAGATTAATATTATCTACAACTTTTGTAAATAACATTGTTTGATATTTTCTATAATATAGGATATATCGAAATTCCACACACTATTGGGACACCCTGTATTTGCTGCGTTTGAATATCCACATCGGTCACATCTGTCCTACTACATTGACGTATACCTTTGTTTTACTATTATTTATTTCCTTTGACATTTCAACGTTATTAATTTCGCAAAAAATTGTTATAAAAGGAAGCACTTTAGTCTGGACTTAAATAGTAAAATAAACGTGCTTATACTTGCTTTTTAGGCATACAAGACATATTTGGTTATCAATTGTAGGACTAGAAGAAAATGTCGGTATCCAAAAAAGAGTGTTATACTCGGAGCATTTTGGGGGTTTTGGGTATATTAATTTCAAATACTGTAAAGACCTTAGAAACTAACGTATTCAATCATTTTGAAGATCACTTTTTGATGGTGATATTTTTGAAAATCACGCACTTGATTTGATAAAGCTGATATTAAAACATTATTTCAATATTCCCATTCATTATGAGACCACAAAAAAGTTAGATATTTAAAAAAATATAATAAGAAGTATAAATACAAAAGTAGTATTGTTTAGAAATGATTCATCTGTTATCTTTTTTATTTAAGACATGTGCACTTTGTCTATCATATATCAGCCATACAGGTCTCTCTTCATCCAGAAAGGGAATCAATATATTTTTTATATAGTTGAGAACTATGTCAGACTCCCTCCAACCATTGCCACTAGCGGCGAATGCCACATCCATTTCATTATTAGGATCTTTGTTAGCCGTCCACTGGTACCAAATATCTTTTCCTTTAAATATGATCAGAGGAGGCCCTTTATCTCCCGCGACACTAACAGCAGATATAATTTTCTTTTCTAGGGCCACTATTAGTGCGAGAGTATGCAACACCTTTTGCTCCAACTACTTTTGTTTTCGAAGGATCGATGCATAAACTTTTATCGTCATAAAAAAATGTATTTAATTGTTCAATGTAGCTAATAATAACAAAGGGATCAGTAATTTTTTTCTAGCATATTCAACTTCAAAAACCACTCAGGTCCAGAAATGTTACGCTTAAAAGGCGTTTTGATAATATTTTTTGTCACGTTATCAGAAAAAATATGTAATACTCCCTTACGAGATATGCCAAATCTCCATCTTTCAAGTGTTTTAAGACCATTAATACCAATATTTTAAAAGGCGAACATCATCAAGCCAGAGGACCATGAAGATGAAATCACCCTTGAAAGTCTGAGAAAGAATCAAAAGAAAAACAATGACTCGAAGGTTGTCCGGGATTGGGTCAAAAATGGAGACAGATCTACTTGGAAAGAGATAGCCACTTATAGTGGAACTATTAAAGGATATTGGATTCCCAGTATCTTCTTTTGCTCCGGAAATGGGAGAGCCCCGATGGAGTACACGTAGTCCATCAAGTGGTATTGCCGAAATCACATGTCAAAATTGTGCTTCATAGCAGCCGTTTATTAGGACATTTGGGTACCAAAGCGACGCTGACACGAGTTCGGGAAATATTTTATTGAGTCAATTTCCGACAGAAAGTAGAAGACTAGTGTAAGAAATGTGACCTATGCAATGGCAGAAAAAAGCCCAAAACGAGAAGTCGAGGTAAAAAGTCACAGTGCCTTTCCGGAGAGCCTTTCGAACGAATCGCCATAGATATTCTCGGACCACTTCCATTAACAAAAAGGGGAAACAAATACTTGATGGTTGTCATGGACTATTTTTCAAAGTGGCCCGAAATAGCGCCCATTCCTGATCAGGGAGCGACGACATTAGCATAAGCTTTTATGACAAACGTCAAAGCGAGACATGGAGTCCCTCTGGAATTGCATTCTGACCAAGGACACACACGACGACTCTCCGCCCACATTCAGACGGAATGGTATAAAGACGCCATAGAAACATATGTCAGTATCTTTCCATGTTCGTCTCTGAAAATCAAAAGGAAAGCACCGAAAAGGACTCTGTCAGAACCTGAACCGGTACTGGGAAGGCCCCTACACCATTCTAAAGAAAATCAACCACCTGATCTACCGCATTCAGGTGTCAACAGCTAGTTAACCCAACATAGTTCACATTGAAAAGTTAGCGCCGTATCGTGGTCCAGATCCTCCGCGTTGGCTTTAACTAGGTCCCAGTATTCAAGTTATTCGGGAAAAAATATTAGAAAAGAGGGAGCAATATTACCCTGTACCGTCCAGTAGCCTGCGGCTGTTATAGGAAACGTACGAATACAAAAAGAAATGAAATATCACCCACCACTCTACAGTGTGCTGCGGTTGTCATAAGTAAAAATATGAGTAAAAGAAGAAGATAATATAGTCCAGAAATGTCATTCCTTGTCAAGAAGAATCTAGACAGTTTGAGAAGATTCTAGAAGAGTCAATCAAGCAAGCTATATAGGGGAGAGGGGGACACATTTGACCATGGAGCACATTCAACCACCGCCGATACCTTAAAAACACATTTGAATTTCCCGCGTACAATGATCACATATTGATAGATATGTTAAAAACCGCCAGTACGAAAAGTTTTGTTGATACAAGTGGATGGTGTACTGAAAAAATACCAACATTCCTAAAATTGTGTTATTAAGGTAAGCTTTTTACTTGAAATTTATTCGAAACTGTATTAGTTTAGAGATATATAATTTTATAGCCAATGATTTGAGTTAACTTAGGAATTGAATAATTATTATAATTATAACCTCAATTTACTTTTACCCAGAAAAAAATTGTTTTGTAAAACAAATGCTATGGGGCAGATTCGACCACCTATGAGAGGGATACTTTCAACCAGTGGTCTAATCTGCCCCAGTCGACTTTCTTATTTTTTTAACGGCAATTTTATGCGTAACTTAGGGTTGGTATGTGATTAGATATTCAAAGATGGGCTAAAATAAGGGCGGAACGTTAGATATTCGAACTATTGAAGCAGATAAATAATAAACTAGGTTTACAATTTTTTAGATGGTAAAGAATTATAAAAAGAAAACAAACAGAAGTTTTATTGATGAAAATTTTTTTAAAAATGCCATTCAACAAGTTATGCGTCATAATATGTCGGAATATGTGGCAGCGAGAGTACAATGTTAAACTCAAGTATTTAATAGTAACCAAGACAAGGAATTGGTAAAATATATTAAAACTTGTCCAGAGATGAATTACGACATGGCATATTCACAAATTAGAAAATTGGCCTACGAATAGGCGTGCATTATTCTCGACTGCAAACACCCCAGAAAATGGTATGTTAACCAAAGAGCTGGAATTGATTGGCTTAAGGGTTTTATGAATAGAAACAAGAACGAGCTAAGCTTAAGAAAACCCGAAAGTACGAGCTTGGCGAGAGCCACGGGTTTTAATAAAATAGCTGTTTCATAATTTTATGATAACTACGCGTCAATTTTAAAGAAAAACCACTTAAGGCCAAAAAATGTTTATAACGTAGACGAAAGTGGTGTTGCGACTGTTTTAAAAACTGTAAAGGTGGTTGCTGCCAAGAGAAAGAAGGAAGTCAGTCAAAATAGCTCTGCCGAACGGGGCGAATTAACAGCATTCGTTGGAAATAATTAATGCTGTTGGCAATGCCTTGCCTCCAGTGTATGTGTTTCCTAGGATACGTAATCCCGACAAGTATCTTATGGATAGCCCAACTTCCAGCCTAGTCTTAGGAAGTTCTAATGGTTGGATGACATCTGACTTGTTTTTGGAAGTCCTGAAGCATATTAGAGATCACACAAAATGCGACAAAGACAGTAAAATACTATTATTGTTAGACAATCATGAAACTCACACAACTGTTAAGGCTATAAATTTTTGTCGTGAAAATGGTATAGTAATGCTCTCAATACCTCCCCATACAAAATTCAGCCAATAGATGTCTGAGTCTATGGACCCTTCAAAAATTATTGTGCTTCTGCTTTTAACAATAGGATGACAATAAACACTGAAAAGCCTGTAACTATTTACCAAATTGCTTGCTTAACTAAAAAAGCATTTCAATTAGCTTTTTCTCAGAAAAACATAGTTAGTTCATTTGAAAAACCAGGTATAAACAGACTTGCTTTTAAAGAAGAAGACTTTACTGCCAGCTACGTCAACCAGCTGAATATGACATCATCAATAAGCTTAAATTCTGAGAAACCTTCAGCTACTGAAAAAGGTAATTTAGGTAACAACGGATAAAGAGAGAAATAGTGAAACAGGTAAGGTTTAACAGATCAGTTGTGGAATATTGCTATTTTATTTATCTTTTTTTTAACAGTTGAAAATAATGAGCCGCAGCCTTCAACTTCACATATGACTAGCGAAAATACTAATAAAACATGTCACATTTGACAAAATCATATAATTTAAATTTTTTTAAGGTTCGGTATTAACGCCAGAGGCGGTTAGACCGTTTCCCAGACAATGTGTTAAAAAAACTACCAGGGAAAAAGACAGGTGCGGAAAATTTAGAATTTTTACTAATACGCCGGAAAAACAACGATTAGCAGAAATTGAGTGCGAAAAAGAGAACCGCAAAAAAATTCAAGAGGAACGGAAACTTAAAAGATTAGTCGCAAAACAAGTGTTTGCTGATAAAGACAACTTTCAAAATGTGAAGACCGGCTATAAAAGAGTAAGAAAAGTAAGTTCCAGTTCCAGCAGTACTAATTCAGAAGAACAGCTAAGTTTGAAATTAGACGATATCAGCAATGATTTTAGCGAGGAAGAAAATGAACCTCCCCGGGTGGCACAAAATTGATCGAAAAACATTTGATCGAATTGGAAATTTGATCGAAAATACATTTTATCGAATGGCATTTGATCGAAAATACATTTGATCGAATAACATTTGATCGAAGATATATTTTATCGAATAACATTTTATCGAAAAGACAATAGATCGAAAATTCATTAGATCGAAAGGACAATATATCGAAAATCAACATTAAAAATAGTAAAATAACAAAAAATCAAACGAACCATTCAACCGTCCGTCTAATCCTTACTACCAGGGAAACTAAACTAAGCGGCTATAAAAATTAAGTACTAATGGCAAATTTTTCAATAATCTCAAATGATAGCTACCTCGTTCAACAAAGTTTATCCTTACAATACTGTTAATTTAAAAATATTTTAGACCTAAACAGTTATTTAATTTCATTGAGATTAAAGAAATGTGATTAATTCGCACAAAATATGTATTTCAATAAGGTCGAGTTGTCTCCCGATGGGACATTTTAGGTAAATTATTTTAAGTTTTTTATATATAAAAAATTAAATTAATTTATCTTACCTGTGCGACCTGGAGCCGTCGCGGTTTGCCTCGCAAAAAAAATAGAGAAAAATAAGAAAAATTCAAACAAAAATTTTAACTAATTTACCTAACCTGTGCGGCCTGGAGCCTTCGAGGGTTGCTTCGCAAAAAAAATATACAAAAAAGGGAAAAATAAAAAATTTAACTAATTTACCTAACCTGCGCTATTTAAATTTAACTAATTGGTCTCGCGTGTGTTAGGTAAGTTAGTTTAGTTTTTTTTATCATGAGAAATTTAAATAATTTACCTTACCTGTGCGGCCTGGATCCTACGCGGTTATCCTTGCAAAAAAATTATAGAAAAATAACTAAAAACAAAAACTAACTTATTTACCTAACCTGTACGGCCTGGAGCAATTTAACTGATTGCTCTGACAGAGGTTAGGTAAATTAGTTAGGTTTTTTAAAAAACTCTGTCAGAGCAATCAGTTAAATTGCTCCAGGCCGCACAGATTAGGTAAATTAGTTAAGTTTTTTTATTTATTTTTAAAAAACTTAACTAACTTACCTAACCTGTATCAGAGCAATCAGTTAAATTGCTCCAGTCTGGAAACGTCGCGGTTAGCCTCGCAAAAAAAATTATAAAAATAAAAAACTAATTTACCTAACATGTGCTAATCAAATTTAACTGATTGCTCTCGCACAATTTAGGTAAGTTAGGTACCTACGTTACTTAGGTTTATTTTATTTTTTTATTTTTTGTTTTTGCGATGATTCTAGATGATTCTAGACCGCACAGGTTAGGTAAATTAGTTAAAAATTGTGTTTTCATTTTTCTTATTTTTCTATAATTTTATAAATATTAGGCTTTTCGATTAATTGCTTTTTCTATCAAATCTATTTTCGATCAATTTTCTTTTCGATCATTATTCTTCTCGATCATTTTTCTGTTCGATCATTTTTCTTTTCGATCAATTGTTATTCGTTAAAATGTTTTTTCGATCAAATGCATTCGATCAAATGTTTTCGATCAAATGTATTCGATCAAATGTTTTCGATCAATTTTGTGCCACCCAACCTCCCCTATTATGCCATATTTATCTTTAAAATCGGGGTGGTTGAATCTACCCCTAGCCAAGGTTGTGTCCCTTGGGAGGGGCACATTAAACCATTTACAGGGTTGTAGAAAAAAATATTTTTTGTATAGTTTCAATGTTTTAAACCAATTAATACTAACTTAAGCTTAAAGTTTGTAACATGCTATCTTTTGAAACATTTTGTTTATTTCTACAGTAGTTGACCACTATTTTGTGCAACATGGTTGAATGTGCCCCCCTCTCCCCTGAGTCGATGATCCTGACTTCAGTTTTTCTTTTTTATGATAGACGTTTAATGTTATTGAATTATTGTAAAAGTTGAGTTAAAATAAATTGAGTTACCAAAAACCTGCTTTACAATATTTTTGAGTTAATCAATTAATTTTGTCATTTTGGTAAAGCTAGAATTTATAATTCTCAACTACCTTTTTAAAATAATAAGAAGAGTTATTGGCGCCCAGATAACTATAAAAATATTCCCCAAACGTGTCTATTAGAAAAGCCTTAATTTCTTGACCGAGAAAACTAAAGTCTCATATGCTCATTTTGTTTTTAATTTGATTTAGACCTATTAAGGTCAGTAATAAGTTTGATATTAATATATCTAAGGGGGCGTCCATTAATTACGTGAGGTGTTCAAGGGGGGGAGGGGATAAAACTAAATCTTTCTAAATCTCACTTGGGGGGGAGGGGGGGTTTTCGTAAATCTCACGTAATTTTTTTTCTACTAGAAAACGGTGTAAAATTGCGTGAAAGTAAAGTTAAATTATAGTGAAAGTATTTCTAGAATAAAATATGGAAAAATCTTATAATTATGTTTATTTATTTTTTATTAATTTTCATTTAAGTATTTATCATTTAATTTTATTAATGTGATTTTAAATAATTGCAACACTCTCAAACACTAGTCTTTGCTAGTCTTAAATAAAAGTAATGGAACATATTGTGTTTTTTTTTTTTTAATAATTCAACACATTTACACCCAAAACACGAATTTTGAAAAATCTCACGTGAGATTAGGGAAGGGGGGAGGGAGTTGAGGAAAATCTTACCAAATCTCGCCAGGGGGGGGAGGGGGAGTCAAAAAATCCTCAAAAATACCTCACGTAATTAATGGACGCCCCCTAAGAGCTAGTCTAAATTAAATACAATTCTCGAATTGCTTTGCCGTATACAATTAACAAAGGTTATTACAGTAATGTGAATATATTTAATTTAATTTGATTAGTTTGGTGTATTTATTATCAATCAACATTGATTGAATTTGTTGATCCAAGTACGTGTTATTTTGTATTTGTAACACGAAATTCCTAATAATAATAGGTAACTTTAATATTTATGACATAAGTCAATTTTATTTTAATATCAAGAATAAATAATGTATTTTTATATAAAAAGGGGTGTTGTGTTTCAAACAAAGTAATAGTGTTTTACCTGTATAGAGTAGATACTACTGAATGTGAAAAAAAAAATGATATTTTATCTAATTTTTGTAAATCTAAAGTTAGCTGTTTCAGTTATAATTTTAAATGAACAGCCTTTAAATTATACTAATTCTATAGAAAACTGCGTGAATAATATTTTAAATTTGACAGTTAAAGCTGAAGATGAAATTTTTTTAATTGGTACCGAATTAAATTTAGCTTTTCCTGTTGTAAAATATGATGGCAAGAATTCTTTATTAAATTACAGTAAAAGGTTGCCAGATATTTATATAATTAAAGTGGTCAACAACTTGAATGATATTATTAAAATATTGTATGATAATATTTTACTGAATACTAAAGGGAAATTTATTATTATAACAAATACAAATTTCCAGAAGTCAATTTTTAAATCTTTACAATATTTTTTCATTTACAAAGTCTTATTTATCACTGTCAATGATATGGATGCTGATCAAGTTTTTCAATACAAGACAATAAAAAAGAACACGCCGAAATTATCTTCAATTCCAAATTACTGCAGCGAAATCAACATCGAAAGAAATGACATTTTTTTGGGAATGAAGCCACAGAAAATTACTGAACTAAATGTTGAATACATTAATGACAAGGTCTTCGTACGAAATGCGAAAAAAGGATTATTTACAGAAATCATGAACCGAATAGCTAATAATTTAAATCTAAAATTAAACTATATACTCTCTGAAAATAGGAATACTGGATTTTTATACGAAAATGGTACTGCCGAGGGTATGTTATTGGAATTAAAATCTAAAAAATTCGATTTTATACTGTCTTCTTACAGTCGTTTTTTCATATGAGTCATACTATCTGGAACCAACGGATTTCATAATAATAGATAATCTGAACTATTTGGTAGCTAGGACCCTAACAACAAATAATTGGAAAATGTTTTATGATTCTTTTTCTGTTACTGTCTGGATATTGCACCTAGCAATTACAGTAATAGTGGGGTTATTATTTTACGTAATAAAAAAATTATTACTTAGACATTACAACTCTTCGATAACAATGATTATAGTTCGAATTATGTTTGAAGGTTCTGCATTGATTAAGTTCAAATCGTTTTCTTTTAAAGTTTTATTTATAAATTTTATATTCTACTGTATGGTAATAACCACTGTATACAAATCTAAACTGTACTATTTTATGAATACGGATCAATCATACCAAAGTATAAATACTCCGAATGATGCAATGAAACACGGAATCAGAAGTTGCATTGAGAGACGTATACATAATTTTTTCGAAATATCAGAAGACCCTTTTCACAAATATATGCTTACTAATAATCCACAAATTGAAGCAGATGCAGGCATCTGTTTTAATGAAACAGTTTTTAAAAAAGATAAAATTAGTGTGATCATCTCATTATTTTTAAAATTGCTAATACCAGAAAAGTACATAGACTCAGAAGGCAAACCATTGGTGCATAGTTTAAAAATGGACCAACAACAACCTTTCTACCTTATGATCTACTTTGCAAAAGGGCATCCTTTAGTCAATATTTTTAACAAGAAAATAATGATACTAAGAGAAACTGGGTTCATCAGTAAACTTTATAAGAACATGGATAGAAAATTTAAAAAAGCCATGGCACTAGCACAAATTAGCAAGTCGTTTCAAGCTAAAAATTTGACTACAACTACTTTGGAATCAACATTTTGTATCTACTTTATTTGTATTGCTGTAAGCATGATTGTATTTGTTTTAGAATTTACGCGTATAATCTAGCATAATATAAACTAAAAATTGCATAAAAATATTTTTTAAATGTAATCTTGTCTTAATAAATAATCCATAATAAAGCCCGTCACAGTAAATTTTTTATTAAAGCTAGTTTGATCCAATGCTTCATATTTAGGTACAAAACACCTTGTCCCAAAAGTTGTGACTCACCCTGTATCATATTTTTGAGACTGCTGAACACAAATCTCCACTTTGCCACCTTAAACTTTTTCGGGAAACATGTTATACGCAAAAGGTTACAAAAGTTTTTTTTTTGTTTGAGAGTAATTTGAAGGCTGAAAATTAAAATTTTTAAAAATGTTCCCTTTGAAAATACAAGGAGGGTATGCTTTTCTGGGTCCCATGCTCCTGGTCATACGATTTTGCATACTTATAGATATATAAAAAAGAAACATTTTCCAAAAATTTTAACATTAAAACCATTCCGGAACATCTTCAAAAAAGTTTTTTTATGGCGGAGTTTTTGAAGACAAAATGATAAAATAAACATTTTGGCAACAAAGCTTATGTGGGTATCTAGGGTTTCCACGTAATACATAGATGGTAGTGGTAATGTAAATAAGACCCACGTTACTATGGAAATAC